>OZ018319.1:97482204-98041134 GCA_963969495.1 Ceratothoa steindachneri
CTCTGTGGATGGTCATCCGGCTGACGTTGAACCACTTGACGATGTCGGAGTCGTTGTGTCCCGCGTGCAGGAAAGCAGATGTCTCGGTTCTTTCTCACTTCCACCTTAACACATCTGCACACAATGGAATAAACGTTTTAATGACACAAGCTGGAAGAATAAAAGTTTAAGTTTGTTTGACGGAGCTTTTCTATCACACATGTAACGCTTTCGAAAGATAAAAAGAAAACCGGGTGTAACAGAACTTTTGAAAAACCCGCTAGTACCTGTAAAATAGAGGGAGTGCAGCAAAAAAGCTGTTGATGAGACCTTAGTAGGTCTTTTAGGGAGATGAAGCATGTTGTAGCTGACATCTGGACTACTGTGTTCCCTCCTGGGCCCAATGTTCCTTCGCACAAGGTAGGGTTATCACTCATCAATGTAATTCCATGCATGACTGGACGGGGTCTGCGACTCCCCCCCCCCCCGCCACTCCCAGGGTTCATTACCGCCATTGCGGATTCTGGTCACAGTAACAAAAGTTTCGGGATTGCGACTTGAAAGCCAGCGGCACATTTCCGAGTTTAGATGCCTTTTATGACACATGTCAGAAAATGATATGCCGATTCTTCATGGCCTATTTAATGTACGCGAATAATAATAATAATGTTTCATTCATCTTAGAATTTACGTAATAGATTTTACGCGTTAAAGTTTCGTCTCTATATTATATTTTTAGAGAGAAATAAAAAAGGTATTCATATATATTAATATATATATATATATATATATATATATATATATATATATATATATATATATATATATATATATATATATATATATGGTCAACCGATAAGTAATGCGGCATTTTTTTCGTCAGGAAACAGATTAGTCTCGAAGATTAACGCCGTTGAGGACGACCAGGGGAATTTAATCAAGAACATTAAAAAGGAGCATTTGAAGAAAATCCGATTGTAACGTTTTAACAATTGTCTAAACAACTATATTCAACTCATTCAAGTGTACATAGTCATTTACAGATAAGCAAAGTTTCAAGATTGGGACGATGGATTCTTCATGCCCTGTCAGAGGTGCACTTGCAACCAGTTGTCATCATTTGTTCATCTCTCCTTTCTTGACTAAAAGTAAACCATTTTTTAGTCGGATTATTACAGGAGACGGATAGTGGATTTTGTACAATTCTATTAAACATTCTATTTGCTTCAAATATGCACTCACCAATTAAATCACAAGCGTCGAGTGACACACGTTAACAAACATGACCACTTGACTACAACGAGTTAATCTGCAAATAACTTTTCATTTTTCGAACTGTCATGATTGTTATTTGAGAAACTCTCGATTGCATAAAAAATTTTTTGTACAAACGCTACCTTAAGAAAAAATTACCATACACTTTGAAAAATGAAAAGTGATTTGCAGGTTAACTCGTTGTGTTCAAGGGGTCATGTAGACATCCGTATAATTATATTCATGTAAATAATAATTCCATCTCAATCAAATTTGCTTGTGTAAATGCAATTCTTTCGTAATATTTTCTGCTTCCATCCATATGATGTAATTAATGTACAAGATTATTTCACTCGAATAAATACTTTTTCATTTCAATTAAATTACTCTGTTTATCCAGAGAAGTCGTGAGATCTACATTATGATCAGTATGACAATCGTTACTCGTAATTATTCCTTCAGTTCTGTTTTTTCCTTTTTATTGTTCATGGTTCGGTTACTAAGATGGCTTATGCTGAGATGCTTGGGTTGATATTGCACATAACTTAGATAAAAAAGTTCATTTTTATTTAAATTTGTTATTGTCACATCCTGTATGCCATATATGGTCGATTCGTTTTTACTATGATATTTCACGTGAATATCTGATTAATATTATGCTATTAATGTACTCAATTGCATATTATTTTTAATATTTGACTTGCAATTATTTTCGTTCATTTTTATTGTGTTTGTTCGTGTCCTCAATGATTTATGTTCTTACTTATTTGTTTCATGTCAATAATTTTACAATGATGTATTTTTCTCATGATTTTCAATATATTATGAAATTATTTCCCACCTATCTAAACTTACGCTACATTTGGATAGATCATTTAGAGATGCAAGGCCTTGCCCTTGTTCCCAGAGGCTGGGACTTCGTGGCGCATTTCCCTTCCCTTGTAGGGATAAAACGAACCTGCTGATCGCATAGAGTTAGCTGCCCTTTTTATTTGGGAGAAATAAACATTTGAAATCCTGATCACGTCTGGGTAATATAAAGTTCTTTATAAAAGCTTTCACCTTCCAGCTGAACCTCGGAAGCTGAATTCCTCGATACCTTTCTCCGGGTAACCATTATAATTGACAAAGGAACCATATATTTTCTCATAACATAAAGGACCTATACAAATTGTTTTATCACGAACACACGCACATAAAAAATTGAACGCCTCGCCCATTTTCCATACACATAACAGCAGTTTTCTCATCTCAAGACAGGACATCATATCAAATCAGGAAAACAAATCTTGTTACCATTCGCTATCACAGTGGCTTCTTCACGCTTTATCCACTGAAAGAAATAAACTCACCTAAGACCATCCAATCCATCCTACCAGGCATTCATGGTGGAGTAGAAAGATATTCATGGTCTTGATCAGCGCTTAAAGTCCTTTTCTTGTCATCCGCAACCTCGATAACTTCATTACACTCCATACACCAAGGAAAGCTTTAAACTCAACTAATCCCACTTAATTCACTTTATTAAGCATCCCACGGTATATACACAGTCAGAAGTAGGAGTATTAAACTGCCACGTCGATAGAAATCACTCATTTGTCAAGGTAAAAAGAACCCTACCTGTATGTAATCATTCATATACTATTAGACATTTGTGGAAAATGAATTCAGTATATATATATATATATATATATATTTATATATATATATATATATATATATATATATATATATATATATATATATATATATATATATATATATATATATATATATATATGAAAATGCAAACTGAACGCAGCCTTCTTTGTACGACCGAAAGCTATCGGCCAGATGTAGTTGGTGGGCAAACTAGCAAGCATATACCACGTTCAGGCTTAAGCTGCCAAAGGTTACACAGAAACCGGAGAACAGACATCTTAAGGGGATGACCCCGATAAAACCCACGAGAAAAAAACACTGCCCCGGTAACGACTTGAATCTCAGATTTCTGGTTATCTGCACCATGCGTCACATCTGATGACAGCTACGGCGGTTTAACGGATAGGAACGATCAGTCATTATTCACAGCTCGTGGGTTTGTTTTTTTCTATTAATGTTCCTGTGCACAATTCACCGATCAATCATCAACCTAGGGAGATGTGATACACCAATAAATGTAACAATTTCAAAATTTTGCGAACAGCAGTTGCGAAAGTTATTTAAATATTCTCGAATCGCTTTATATATTTATACTGAAACCCTTCCTCAATAATAATAGTACCCATATTTTTCTTGGCTAGTATTATTTTCAACTCCTTTCATTGCAAAACAACACAAAATAGCTATTATTTGTCTAAAACTTTGTTTTTGCCGCTTGTATGATAAAATATTTACTAAAAAGAAGCAAATTTTTGTTTTAGCATCCATTGTAGACCTAAAAACAAAAACACAGAGATAAACTTATACAATTTTATTGAAACTTCCACAAGGAATATATAAAAAGAAGTTAAAGTGAATAGTTTTCTTCGATTTACATTTCTAAGGTAAATCACTTTTCCGGACAAGCCCCCAAATGTATTTTCCCCATCGTGTTTTCATTATATCAGTATATCTTGATGGAAGCGCTCCCTTGTTCCTCTGAGTAAGCACCCATATTCCCCTTAAGTGTTTCAAAATGGTCATCAATGTTGTACACCTTCGGGGACATTCTGCAGCCCATTTGGTTATAGCTTTTCACTAAGTTCTCAACCACTTCTCTACGATTTCATAGGTCTTTTTTCCCCTCTATTTCAGCCAGTAAAAGTAAAAAAATATACGTAATTACCCCTTTTGCTTACAAAAGAAACATAATAGCTTAAATATTTAATATTTTATTCTTTACAACAAAGAAATTTCTTACCTTCCAAAGTTTCCATATAGTGTTCACAAGCAAAATGAGGTGCCCAGGGTTTGTCTTGGTCCCCAGCTGGCATGCCAAATTATGCTTTGTAAGCTTCACACATTCTCATAGATGCTGTGACACCGAACCTTTTGCTCTTGTTTTGATTAACTGTTGCAGATATAACAGAATGTATCTGGACAATGATTGCATACTCCTGATGTCATTTCTCTTCTGATATGTTCACTATGGTAGCTAGAACTTAAATGATAGCAGATGTGTGAATCCCTTATAAATATATCTGAGGTAATATTCGAGAAGGTCCTAGAAGTTTCAGGGGTGTGTTCTTCAAGTTCTGGAACATCCTTGAACCTTCATTAAATTCTACTAAACACTAGAAATTTCTCATTAAATCTCGAATGTTTTGGAAGGCTTCATTAAACCAAATATTATTCACAACATTCAAATGTTTAAAAAAAAGACATTTACAATTTTCTTTCATGCTTTGAAAAATAAAGCCTAGAGCCTTTAATACATTATAAAAAAATCGGAAAATAATAAAACTCTAGCAATATTTTACAATTGGGTAAATTTAGAAATTTAGTGCCTTACCTACAAAAACAAAGTTTGGGATCAAGCTACACTTTTTTTCATTTGCTTTAGTCAAGAGTAACTGGGAAATAACACTCTTAACTCAGGAGCAAGAAAAAAAGTGAAATTTTGTTACATAGCGAGAAACAGATACCCACCAAACTTAACGTTGTATCATTGTGATTTTACTTCGAAACTTTCAACAGTTTCCTCACAAAGTTAAGTCGGCACATGTCAATTTCCATAGCCCCCTTTATTTAACGCCCTTTCCTTTTATTCTCAGTTTTTTTACATTTATTACATTACCTTTTTGTATTTTTTTTTCATTTTAGAGATTCTATAAAGATGAAATTTATTATGTTGAAATATTACGAAAAAATCAAACGCAAGATATTCTCTTCATTCATGGCCCTTTTACGTGTATGGTTTACCTAAATATCATATAAATGCAATATCTTGTGCACATAAATTAGATTGATAGAAATGAAGGTTGAATTTTAAGATTCGGGCTACGTGGCAAAATGCAGATGAACACGAGGAGTTTGAATAGAAAATCGTAGAAAAATATAATGTATTTTAGAATTAACAAGTAAAAATACAAATAAATAATTGATTGGTTATATAATAGATGTAAATTAGAATACGAGTTATTATTTAATAGATACGTACAAGAAATAAAAATGGAAATTCACAATATAATAATTGGTAATCGAATGAATAGTAACAGAAAATCTAATAGATTTTAATAGGATATAAATGTTAACAGGATATTAAGTAGATGTAAAAGTTATTTAATATGATATTAAGAGAACAAAGAATGTAAACGGGATGTTAAAGGAATCACAATGGTAATAAGTAAATTTGGGGATGTAATGAATACAAATTATATATGTAAGTAGAGTACTCACACTTGAGATTAATTTACAGACCTGAATTGTGTAACAATTATTAAACATACATTTCGGGTCGAGAGCCAAAGCACAATGAGGAAGAGCAAGGATGGTTGTAACATATTTTAGCCAGTGCGGTTCTAGGAGAATCTTTTAATATAGTGGAATTCTAAATTGAATTATATATATATATACAGTATATATATATATATATATATATATATATATATATATATATATATATATATATATATATATATATAATATATATATATATATATATATATATATATATATATATATATATATATATATATAATTTACAATACAGATACAAGTTACTTTGAAGAATAACAAATTGATTTTAATTATTTTGGCAGTACTAAAGAAATATATAATATACATCATCTTTGTTTACTTTTTGACTACTGCGGATTATAAGAATCTGACAGTGCTCCAAATACTCCCACCAAAGAAAGTTACACCCCCCACCCATCCGATTGCATATCCAAACCACTCGTGATCATCCCCATTTGCTTTGAAACTTACTAAAAAGTAGTTAAGATAAATAACTATAATAACAAGAACCAGGCAATGGCTTCGCCACTCCCCCTTACGGGAGGAGCTTGCGCTTCGCTACTAAGATTAAAATTTAAAATCTAAAAAAGGGCAGCCATGGGTAAATTTTTCAAAATTTTCTGAACTTCGCCACTTATAATAATTTTAAAAAAGAACTCGAAACTAACTTTCCACCCTTTCAAAATATCACGTTGGTAAAATATAGTTATAGAAGATATATAAAAATAAATTTTCTGAACTTCATCATTTGTAATTCTTTGAGTTTTAAAAAATTAACAAAATTTCGATATTTATATTTATTTTTGAACTTCACCATTTTGTTTTTTGATATTATAAAAGAATTATTAGAAATAACTTTGATAAAAAACATAATTCATAACCAAACTAAGATTAAATTATTATTCAAATACTAAAAAAAATCCCCTTCTTAAATTATAGAGTTAGTGATCAATTTAAAATTTGTTTTAAAAAATTGTAAAAATGTTTTTTTTACTCTTACTTTCTAATTAATAAATTTGTACAAATTTTAAAACAAAGTTTAAATTTCTTCTTGTTATTATGGTTGTTTATCTTAACTTCTTTTTTAGTCAGTTTCAAAGCAAATTTATTTATTGCCAAGTCATATTTTAAATTTGAAAACATATAGTTTTACATTATTATGCATTTTTTTGATATTTTATAATTGGTCACCTTTTAAATCAATTCAATGTCTTATTGACCACTACCTCTTCATGTTTTCTTCGTATGTATTGATCTTAGTAACCTTCTATTTTATCTTAAAGATGAAAACTTGTAGTTTCCGAAACATTGTGAAAATAAAAATATGTTACATCCGTTTCTTATGGGTCTAGAATTCATCCTCAATATCAAATGCACCAAGCTCCGTGCAAATATATATATATATATATATATATATATATATATATATATATATATATATATATATATATATATATATATATATATATATTTATATATACTGCACGGAGCTTGGGGCATTTGATATTGAGGATGAATTCAAGAGCCATCAGAAACGGATGTAACATCTTTTTATTTCCACAATATTTCGAGAGAGAGAGAGAGAGAGAAAGAAAGAGAGAGAACAAAAAATGGGACATTCCCAGCATCATTACTCGCAAAATTGATTAAAAGTTTCCTAAATAAAATACACGTGATTCTTCTCGTCAAATCTAATGTATCAAAAGAGAAAATGTATCTCAAAATACCCTACATCGGCTCGCTGACCAACAAACTCATCTTAGACTTACAACAATTATTATCTAAAGTTTATCCACAAATCAAATTTTATTGTATACCAATCAATACTATCTCTCCTAAAACCTACTTGTCTCATAAGGAGAAGCTACCATTGCTACTCAGGTCCTCACTTGTTTATCAACTTATGTGGGCGAGTTGCCAAACTCGCTACATAGGTAAAACTACGCTACAATTGAAGCTGAGGATTTGCAAAGATAAGGGGGTTTTGCCACTACACAGACACACCCATTGCTAACCCGGAATTCTCTGCAATAAGAAATCATTCAGATACCTGTACCTCATTATTGTCCCCCCAAATTTCATAGTTGTGGGTTCTGCGGATAAATCCATAGATCTCAACATTTTGGAATCGCTATTTATTCAAATGCTAATCCAGAATTAAATTCGAGTCAGTCGTCCACACCACTTTACATCTATTAATTCAAATATCTTAATTTTAGTTTTTGGAATAATTCATTTTTACCTAAAATGTAATAACAACTTACTTAATGACCCGATAGTTATAATGTTCTCTTAGTTGGTTAACCATATTTCAGTTATTTTAAACTACCATGTTTAGCTCAGTTGAAATTTCCCACATATTAAATCATTCGATTCCTGTCCTTCTTTCAAGCTGGTAGGGTTCATTCATTTATTTCATTTGAATTTTTAATTTTTGCTTTGTTTTCTCAGTTTGTTTTATAGTTTTTCTTTGTAAGTTCGCATTGTCCTGTCTCGGTAGTTTTTGCATTGTTTTCTTGAAAATTTTACTAAACTCTAAATTCATTCATTATTCCATTGTCGCATCATTTTCTCTCAAATTCAACAAACTTTAAACTTATTGTCAGTCATTAATACATATATCTCTCTATGTATTCTAAGCTTGCTGCTTTCATATTGTTTTATTCTATTATAGGCTGAAGATGAAAATAAGCTAATGTTTGAAACGTTCCAAATTATATATGTTCCGAACACTGGTTCTGGCATTAACCTACATATTATATATATATATATATATATATATATATATATATATATATATATATATATATATATATATATATGTGTGTGTGTGTTAGAAGGCATCACGCTGAGGAGATAGATATTAAGTACAAAGAATAATAATAAACCACAATTTATGAATCAGATTTATTCACGAACAGAATTAAGTTGGCTCTCGCCATTGTCATTTGCATAATAAAAGGTGTCTTCTGGGACTCCAGTAGATAAAAAAGAGGATCAACCTTAACAAAATGTAAAAAATGGAGATATTATTGAAGATGTAAATATATATGTGGATCGAGAGGCCATCTTTAATCCTGGGGATTGACAGATTATGCCGGTTTATCAATAGACTGGGCGACAATGTTGGAAATATATTTTAAAATTATTTGTCCTTCCGAAATATTAAAGTTATCAACCTGGCCAATAATAATTGATTCAGCAATCCTTCTTTCTATATAATTGTTAGAATTATATATAATTTGGCTTAATTAAATTCAAGTCTATGATCACACTTTGCATATGGACGAAGAGGCTGGAGGAAGGTAAACCTCTCCTAATATCTGCACCCAGTTTTTGAATCATCTTACGAAAGTAACTAGACTCTCAATGTAGGATTTATCACAATCATTACATTAGATTCAATATACACCTGCGTCTCTGTTAGTGGAATAAAGTTTGGTCAGGGATTTTTTGATGGTATGTGAGTATTTGAATACTTTATTTATTATTTTTATTAGCGTACCATTTTAAGGAGACTAGAACTGGGAAATATGGAAAGATTATACATTTTTTTAAATTCCCATTTGGAGCTGAGGGAATAGAATAAAAAAAAACAATTCTGTCCTTCGAATGGCATTTGTTAATGAAATAAATGAATATTTGAGCTCAATGAAATTGCAACGAAGTGGTTAATTTCATCCTGAAGGAAATTGGATCACATATTATATATGCTAGGAGGAATAGAGAAAAGAGAACGGATATATTTACCAATTTCTTGTGAAATGACAAGAAATCGATGTATGTATCCGTTTGAAGTAGTAGGATTACGATAGATAGAGCAAAGTATCCGATTATTTAAATAGTGTATTTTTACATCTAGAAACGGTAAAGAATTATTCTATTCTCATTCTAATTTAAATTTGATTAATGCGCATAATGAGTTCCATTTAGCAGGTTGATAACATCAATACTTCGGGAGGACAATATAAATTTATCAAATATATTTCGAACTTTTTCGCCCAATTGATTTATAAACCGTCAAAATTTGTCAATCCCAGAATTTAAAGTTACCTTCCTATCTGTACACGTTAGTTTATACCATGGGTGGGGAACCTTTTTGTGCATGAAGGCCATCATCACTCATAAAAAAAGACCGTTTTATAGAAATTGAAAGCATAATAATTTCAAATATTTCTATTTAAGTAAGTACTTTTTATACAAAGTAATATGTAAATGAAAAATATTGAAAACGTAGAATTTTCAAATATTTTATTTATGTAAGAAGTTTTGAAAATAATAAGTATATGAATAATATCGAAAGCATAACATTTTTAAATTATTTTAATTAAGAAAGAAGGTTCTTTGTATTAGCCATTAGTCGGTCGGTTTGTAAGGACGTCATGGACAACTTTGTGCTGCGCCTCAAGAAATACACAGAGCTAAATGGAAGTCATCTCGAACACGTGCTCTAGAATAAAGAAAAAAAGTCCAAAGACTCTCATGTTTTGATATGATGTTTTTAAACACAATAAACTAATTATCACCAAAGTTTCATTAAATTCCTGCAGAAAATTAACAAATGAGGCCTATCGAAAGTTGGGGCCCATTTTGGGGAGGTCACCCTGTATGTAACGCCTCTAAAGAGGATTGAGATGTAGTGCCCAATTACAAGGTGGAATTGAGTCAACAAGGAACTTCACAAATTGAGCACCCTGTTGGCCCTATAAATCCTTCAATTGGGCACACTAATCAAACATTTAAATAATATGTCATCTGTTAACAATTAATAAATGCAAAACAAAGCAAATACTTGTAAATAATACTAAGTCGATAGTCAATGATCAATGTATCCATGCAAAGCAAAATACTTATAAATAATGCAAATGAAATCGCTGTGCTCCCATGCTAAGCATACAAACTGTCACACACATTAAGAAACAGGTACAAGCCAACGGTTTCGCCGCAGAACTAAGAAAGACAATTGAAATAGCTGTGCAAACAAAATAATGAATCTGTTATAGAGAGGTAGTCTGACCCACCAGCCATTGCCATGGACCCGTGAAAGGCAAAATAAGATTTTGCTACGGATATCGGCCTGATAAAGAGTGGCCAGATTTCCTAATTCAAACATTCTCTTGGTGTACACGCGCCTACACTAATACACGCACATACCCTCTGATCAAAGAAGCTTCGCCCAGCCTTGGGATTAGGGAAACGGAGCCACGCCCCTAAATTTTAGTTAGAATGCAAGTGCTTGCAAAAACCATACAAGAACAGTCGGATAGAGAGATAAATACAAGAAACACTGAGTTTATTAATACCGATAGCGAGTTACAAGAACGTAAGCACACTACGAACTAGGAACTCAGCGATTTCACTTGACACACTTGAGGTGGTTATAAGACAAAAAATTCAAAAATAGAAAACCACCATTTTCTTATGCTTCCCTACCTCTGCCAAGCAATAAGCCGATTATCGTTTACCCAGCCTACAAGTGAATAACCAGTGGACATCTGGAGTCAGATTGAAATTTACGGCGTAATCTACAGCCGCCGATAGCCTCAAACCAAATATTCACTTAACTTAAACAGGTGGCCTACCAATAAACTGGAGGTGACCTTACCTATGAACAAGTGACACCTCCACCTATAGAGGAACTCCAGGAGACTTTCCTAGCGGATTAAGGAATTCTTATCACTACCCTTACCTAACCACATTGACTAGAATGTTATTGTCATTTATAAAAAAAATAGAAAGGGAGATAATTTGGGGAAATTAACATTCACCTTTTTCTGTTAACTTAAACGTTAGCTTATTATAAGGCTTCTTGAAATTTCTCTTTTTAGAGAAATAAATGGAGGCCTAATCGTGTATGTAACGTTCCTGAGGAGGATTGAGGAACTCCAAGAGACTTTTCTAGCAGATTAAGTAATTCTTATTATTAGCCTTACCTAACCGCATTGACTAGAACGTTCTTGTTCATTTATCAAAAAAGAACTAGAGAGGGCGAAGATCAGTGGCGGATAAATTTACATTCCCCGTTTTCGGTTAAAGTTAAACGTTAGCTAATAGAAAAGGATTCTTCAAATTTCTCATTTAAGAAAAATGGATATGGATGGTGGCCTAGTCGTATATGTGACACTCCTGAAGAGGTTTGAGGAAGTCCAGGTAATCTTTTCAGCGGATTAAGGAATTTTATTATTACCATTACCTATTCGCATTGACTAGAACTTTATTATTCATTTATCCAAAAAATTAGAAAGGGCGGAGATCCACGGAGAAATGCACATTCTCCGTTTTATGTTAAAGCCAAAAGTTAGTTTATACAAAAGGCTTCTTGAAATTTCTCTTTTTAGATAAATGGAAGTTTGCCTAGTCGTTTATGTAACACTCCTGCAAAGGGTTGAGGAACTCCATGTGACTTTTCTAGCGGATTAAGGAATTCTTATTATTACCCTCACCAAACCACATTGCCTAGAACGTTATTGTTCATTTATCAATATATATATATATATATATATATATATATATATATATATATATATATATATATATATATATATATATATATATATTATACAATGCAAGACAGAATGTTCCGTCGATAATTTTAAAATAATTGGTCACAATAACAATGAATATAGTCTAAGAATTTTGGAATCCCTACTGATACAGAAAAAATAGCCCACACTAAACATAGCTAATACCTCTGCTCCCCTTCTTATTTCTTAATTATTATTACCTCACTCAACAACCAACCAATTTTCTCTCATTCGACAACCAACCAATCAAAATTATATCCATCTTCTAGCCACTGCCATTATAATTTCTTCACTTGGTGATTTCACCTGAACTTCATCGATAGCAATATTATACTTTAATTATTTACTTTTGTTGTTTTTTGTTTTTTGTTTCATTCGTGGTTAAATTGGATTGATACTTTGATACTCTTGCCTTTTAAATCCGTGAGTAATTTTTTAATTTTTGATTTATCTACATGGTTTTAACTTGATTATTTTTAATATTGCAAATTTAAATTTGTTCTAGTCAGTTTTAGTTTTCTCAACTTTGTGTATTTTATATCGTCATTTTTTATCATATGGATCTTTTACTTTAGCATATAATATTCTTAATAAGATCTTAATTGTCTTTTTATAATGTTAGTTTTGTTCATATATATACTTTCATTATTAATCTTGTGTCAGGTTTAAAGGGTCGTTTAAAGGTTTCTTTTAAAAAGCTTCTAAAATTGGTAGTTTTAGGATATCAAGGAAACAATAATTCTATTATTAAATTAATTTAGATATTTTACATACACGATCGGTAATTATATATTTGCATTTGTCAATGTTATTTTAGCGTGCGTAAAAGAGTCAACGTCAGAGCTTGTTCACCAATCACATTGTTCGCATCGTGCGAATTAATCGAGTTCTTTTGAGTGTGGGTTTTTTTTTGTTTGTTTTATTTGGTGTGCGTTATTTTGGGTCACGTTAAATCCATTTGTGCACATTCGCTGTGCTTATCAGTGCATCAAATTTTGGTTCGACAAACCCGCTACAGTCTTTATTGTGTGCGTTTTTTTGTATTTTTTTGTGTTAGCCGGCAAAACATCATGTCGTTTTTCTAGATTTTTAAAGCACAAGGAGAATCTCTGGGTTTAACGGGGAAAGACCTAAGGTCTTACATCCAGGAAAAAGAGATGACTGCGAGAGAAGAAAAAAGAGAAAGATACGGAGAAGAGAAAGAAAGATAAAAAGAAGAAAGGAGAGAATTCGAGATCGAGAAATGAGGCCCTATCCATCACTTCGGGGCCCGGAACCCAACAACCTGCATCTGATTTTTATCGTGTTAAGTTAAGGCAGTGCCGAATCCAGCCCAATCAAACATTTAGACATTTCGGGTACACGTTACAAAGGCACCTTAATTTCAGGTTGGACGCCTCAAAAGTGTCCCAGGATTGCGATGCTATGATTGATTTCATCCTGAAGGTCCAAATTCTGTCATCGCTTCCATCCGAAATCTGCTCATTCATCAAGGACAGAAGATGTACCAGCTTCAAGGAGTGCATATAAGAGGATGACGTATATCCTCCAGTCACAACTATTACCCTAATGAAGGGAAGAAAGTAGAACCATCTTCTCCCAAATCGCAGATGGAGAAGCACAAATTCGTCCCTCACAACAAAGAAAGCTTTGTCAAGGTAACAGGCCAGTCTAAACCGAAACCTGTTCGATCGCCCATCAAACAAGAAATCCGACCATTCTCTTCTACCCCCCTTAGTCAGTGTTCCCCAAGAGGACCGTCGTATGTTATTCATGTGGAATCGAAGGACATGTAAAAACCAATTGAACTCAGAATTCGTACTTTATGAATAACTTCTCACACCAGGTGAACCAGGTGAGTGCCACCCCTTCTCAGACCCTGTCTCCATCAGAAACTTCTCTCTCTTCAAGCGAACCAAGTCCCGCTGGCCACTAGGTGAACTTTTTGTTCAGCAGAAGCAACCGTGGTGGCCTTCAATTCAAGACAGGTACGGCAAACGGCTGCCGTAACTCCGCCATCGTCCGAGATACAGGTTGCACGTGTATCGTGGTCTCGGATAAGCTACTTCCACAGATAGCCCCGGATCAAGATCGGTTCGCCATCTTCCATGACTAACCTGGGATGCGCTAATCGGTTCCCCATTGTAAAGTTCCATGTTGACTGTGCCTACTTCACTGGCTGGGCAGAAGAAGTAGTGGCAGCACCCATAAAGTTTTGCGCCGTTTTGATTGGACAGAGCCCCAAAGTTTCCTCACCCCCGGTAACTCAACCAATTACCACCCGCTCTCAGGCGAAACAAGAATTGGAAGCGCCCGCTCCCCTGGGAACCACCAGTTTTTCGAATTTTGGCAACATTGTCAATGAGGATTTTACTAAAAAGCAGGAGTGTGAGACCCTTCGCCTTCTGTGGACTGAGGCACACAACAAAACGCAATAATCCATTAGAGGTGATAAATTGATTTACTTCCGCGTTAAGAATAATTTCCTCTGCGTCCCTCGTTCACATGTGCGCCTTATCCTACAAGCCGCACACGACAACCTTTTCTCCGGTCACTTTAGCTTCTCAAAGACTGCCCAACGGATCTTTAAATATTTTTATTGGCCAGGAGCATCGCAGGAAATTTTGCTTTACTGTCGTTCCTGTGACATATGCCAGAAGACGGTAATTAAGGGGAGAGTCAAGCCAGCCCCCTTACAGAAGGGCTCCGTCATTTCGGAACCCTTCTCACGAGTTGCTATCAACTTAATTGGTTCGATCCACCCGCCATCTAGTGAGCGCTAGAGTTATATCATCACCCTAGTCGATTTTGCTACCCAGTTCCCTGAGGCTGTCATCCTCAAATAGATTGACCTCATTTCATGAGCCGAAGCCCTCTTATCCATATTTGCCTACGTTAGATTAGGTAAAGAAATTTTGTCCATCGCGACCGTTAGTTTACCTCCCATTTGATGGAGCAGGTAGGTGAAGCCCCTCTTTACCACCTCATCTCACCCGGCCAGAAATGGTATGTGCGACAGGCTGAATGGTGATCTCAAGGCGATTTTGGTGAAGATTTGCGCCGGGCAGCCAAGAGAGTGGCATCGGTATCTTCCGGTGGCTCTTTTTACGTAAATGGAGATACCCCATCGCACTTTGGGATTCGCGGCCTTTGAGCTTTTGTATAGTATGAATGTTCAAGGACCATTGAGCATTCTTAAGGAGCTCTTCAATAACCAAAAGTTAAATCGGGAAGTACAATCATCTTACTCATACCTGATCGTGCTTTGCCAGAGGTTAGAAGAATGCGCCGAGATAGCCTACTAAAATTTAACAGATATTTGATAGGAAAGGAATTCGTGATCGAGACTGGCCATAAGCCTTTGTTGTAACCTAGGAAATTCAAAATCAATAATGGGATACTAATGCGTTGGAGCTTATATCTCAAGAATTCCAATTTAAAATAATGTATTTAAAAGGCCTCGAGAATTATATAGCCGATACCCTGAGCCAAAATCTGGTAGATTCCATTCCCAATGAATCCTGAGCCTACTATTTTATTCTCTTGTATATATGTCTGAGTAAATTTCGGTCTAAAATATGAACTCCTTTTGTAAATACTCGTAAATGCTACCCATTGTTTTGTAACTATGGCAGATGTGCCCTGTTCTGAAAGCTCAGTATTTATAAGCCTGATTGTTATAAATTAGTCCATTTCATAATAGTCAATCTATGTACATTGTTCAAGTCTCTAGGTATTTAATTTTTTTACGTGTATTTATTTTGTATTCCTTTTTTTTATTTACCATGTATCCCATTACTATTTTCTTTGTGTTACGATTTTTTTTGTGCATGAGATTCTGTATTCCGTGTGGATTTAGGACCGCGTATATTTTTTTTTCATTTTGTGACGGGAAGTATTGTAAACCTTTATTTATTTATTTCTCGAGATGTCACTTCTCCCGGAAATCCTATCTAAGGAGGAGGGAGATGTCAGAGAGAGAGAGAGAGAGAGAGAACGAGTCACGCAGATAAAGAGAAAAGGAGTATTTCACGGACGAAGAACATTCCATCAGAACCTTTCGGTAAACTTCCTGACTGATATCGAAGTCAGACTCGAGCCAGGACATCATATAGCGATATGGTGCTAAAACCATCAAAGCTGTGTCTTTGGAGACAGAGTCGGAATCGTTTCCGTTGGCAAACATAAGAGCTCCTGGCGGAGTCGTATATACATATTCCCGAGCCTCGGATGATCAAATAAGTATTCTTAGAGCATTCGGGACGCGAGCTGTATCCACGCAACTTTCACGCAAGCAAGATTCACGCAGTACTTCCAAAGTACTCACGCAGCATCTTAAGTAGTTATTGAAATGATCCAAAGACGACGCGCACTTCTCGAGTGATATCCCGGTAGCCTAAGGGCTCGCAGGCAGAAACCATTATTCGGAACGACGGAGATCAAGGACGAAGGACTCAGTCAAGAATAACGCGCGTAGCTGCGCTTCTCCGAAAAGAATACCCCCCAAGTGACTACTCGAGGTCTTCTCCAGAAAATCGTAAGCCATTACATTTTCTTTTTCATCGTCGAAGAGGCGTGACGCTCTCCGACCACAAAGCTTACTTCGTAGTCTCTTCCAGATCCTGCTCGGGTAATTATTGTGTCTCGTAGTGATCAGACAATCTCATTATTTGTAAATTCATTTCAATTTTCATTTGCCGGACGATTAACGTAATTGTTTAAGGGTATCATTCTTGTTAATCTCATTTGTTGTTTGTATAGTATTAAAGTTTATTTTGTTTCACTTATTTATATCCTATAACCACCCGAAGCCTATTGAAATAGTATCCAAGTCGGTCAATATTAGAATTTACACTCGTCTTTAATCCCCACGTACTTAAAAGGGAGATAGTCCCTATATTTGCTTGTCACCTCCATCCCCCACGCCGAGGGAGGTCAGCCAAGGTCAAGAAGGACATTTATAACATTTATAACATAGACAGATGGAATTAGGTTCTATAAAGTAATGGACATTATGTTTATAATTACATATATAAATAGTCATTAGTTTTTCATTTTTAATATATACCCTAAAATCGGACAATACTTTCGTTCTAAACTGATACTAATTGTCCTCAATTGCTTCTCTACAAGGTTTTATAAGCCGGCCAAGGACCTGGATCGTTGATAACACTCTCTCATCCCATCATAGCTTAGGTTGTGACCTTTTCTAACTTGTGCAATTGTATTGATACCATTTTGTTTGTTATTCTTTACACTGCTGATTATCTCTGTGATACAATTTCTCATCTTAATCTACATCATTTTACTATGACCCACTGTTCTTCGTCCATATTAATAATAAAAATAATCATGTAACCAATGAGTGGTCGAGGTAAAAGGACAAACATATAGATGAAAAGGGTGAGATGATAATTGCGAGTAGGGGCCATGGGGGCAAAGAGAGAGAGACGGTATGCGAAGGGTGCCCTCCTCAGAGAGAGGGAGACTGATAGAGAGACAGACAGGCAGAGACAGAAAGAAAAGCTTCCAACACTGATAGAACAAGAACAGTGGGATCAGGTGGAATCAGACCATACCTTAATAACCTTAAAATTTAGATTACAAAACACAAAAGGAATTCTAATAAAAGAAAAGTGAACAAAATAACTAATATAAAAAGGATCCACAAAGTTTAGAAGCTTTCAAAAGACGTGTAGAGGAAATAATTATAAAGGAAGATGTCTCAAAAATTCAAGATATAAACTGCATAATGAAAGAAAGTGTGAATAAAATAATATTAAACACCTATAAAAGCATAGAGAAAGTTGAAAAAACAGAGTACCCTTAAATAACTAGAGAAATTAAAAAGCAACACAATTAGAAAGAAATTAAATATAGAAATTAGATTTGTACAAATCGAAAAAGAAGCGAACTTTTTTCAGAATTAGCAGAATTAGAGAACAAAGAAATAAAAAGTACTGAAACTAATCAGAGAAGCCATTTATAAATATGAAGAAAATTAACAACAGAAGTGAAACAAATCCAAAATAAAACAAGAAACTATGGATCTATATACATAAACTAAAAAGGCAGCAGGAAAAAATAAAGGTATAAAACTTTATAATAATAAAAATGATCAAATAGATAAAGAAATAAAAAAATGCTTGGAAGATATTTTTAATAAACAACCAAACTATTCAGGTAAAGTTGGAGATAAAGAAAACTATAAAAACAATAGATGAAGAAAAAACTGTAAATATAATGGGAATAACAATACACAAGGCTTACTTAGTAATCATAGAACACTTTGATATGGCAGACAATTTCAAAACTGAAGACGCTCTGTAGCGATCTATACCCCTACACGTGTAAATATTTATTTCTAACTGTGTATATATATATATATATATATATATATATATATATATATATATATATATATATATATATATATATATATATATATATATATATATATATATATAAATTTCAAGAAGGATTGGTAACCCTGACATAAATAGTGACATTGTTACTCCCGCTCTCCCAAGCGTCTTAAAATTAAACATGAGGTTCATTCGTTGTCCTAGCATCGGTGAATCAGGTCTGTAATATTGGAATTGTAATTTTTTAGCTAAATATGTCCCAAAAGAATCCCGAATTAATGCGTGATTCTTTTCTCATTTACAGACCCTCCCAACTCCGTTATAATCTATTTAACAATTACTACTTACAAATTACATATAATACAATCTATTTAACCTCTATTTAACCAATTTAATTGCAATCAACCAATTACTAGCTATCAATTATCTATTAGCCAATTACTATATAATATCTATTTATCATACTATATAATCTATTTCCGCATTTAACGATTTAGAAACATCTATCAAATTATAATCTATTTAATATTTATCAATTGTAAATCCATTCTCGTTAACTCATGCAAATTTAATTCACACGCGTAATTCAATCCAATCATAACTGTTACTGTATAATTTCACTTTTCAATCATAACTGTCTATTCCAGAATATATATTTTTCGTAACTCTTTGTTTATAATATACGTATTCCCACGACGTCACCGAGATTTAGGCCTAAGGAAATTTCGTCTGCTGGTATTTAGATTTCACGTTAGCATTTAACTTCGTTCCCTTGAATAACGAAATATAGGTTTTTATGTTTATTGTGATCAGAGCTGTCTATTATATTGAAGAAATACTCATCTAGAACCCTATAAATGGGGCTCAGAATAGTTTAATTATATCCTATCCATTCATTCGTTCATTCGTAAAATTAATTTTCACCGTCAATGCTTGTTGCATTTTTTCGAACGACGCAGTCCGCCTCACTCAGTCCCATTTTTTTTCGCGTGGACTCATATTTTTCACGATTAAATTTTCGACACGTGCTCGTTTTCAATCCTAAGTTTACCTTAACATCCTTAAGTGATCCCTTACCAATTTCGTAAAATTAATTATAATATACAGTAATAAATAAAAAGAGTGAACAGTTTTCAATAATTTTTTCTCATTTTTTTTATGTTTAAGCGCGTGAATTGAATTTGTGCATACACACACCCACACACAAACTTTTATTTTTCTCTAAATGGATTATTACGGAGCCACAAGCTGCGCCCCAACTTCGGGCACAGTGACAACCACACAAGCATCCTCCCCAGCAACAACAACGACGTATTAATCCACCTTCGCCCCCTCACGCAAGCATTCTCCCTCATTCGCTTCCCACTCTCTCTCCGATTCAGCTTCCGCCATTTGACCCACAAAATTCCATCGGGTGGTGGGAAATGGTGGAGCTCATCTTCCTGTACCAGGCAGTTCTTGAGGACCATAAAACAATCGTCGTAGCCCAGAAATTACCTCTAAGTATTTTTTCCACTTTTAGGAGTATTCTGTTTGATGGAGTCATTTCTGGTTCTTGGGGAAGGTTTAAGAGAGCGTTCATGGAGGAATTTGAGAGGTTGCAAATATAGGACCTGCGGATCCTTCTTGATACGCAGGAGATGGGGGCCGGGGTCTCCACGCATTATCTGAACCATCTCAAGGCCCTGGCACATGCCAAGGGAGCATAGCTCGCCCAACTCGAGCCACTCATAACTGAAATATTCATGCGTGGGATGCTGGATCAAATTAAGCCACTCATACTAATGTCCTCCCCATCGAACGTGGAGAAGATGGCAGAGGCGGCTGAGGCCCTGTATAATAATCCATTCGTCAGCTGGGAAAATAGGGGGCGTAGCACATCATACAGCTCTAATTTTAAACACTCCTAACATGTATCTATTTCTCAGGTTAATTCACCGGCCGAAACTCCTTGCAACCGACCATAACTCCCTCGAGACGAATCCTCCCAGGCTTCGAGTAATTTATCCGTTCTGGAAAGGATTAAAATGGATATTCGTGCCCTAAAGGTGCGAACGGGTCTTCACCGAGAGCAAGATCGTTAGCAGGAAAGAGGAGTCAGACGTCGTTCTTCCTCCCGAAAAAGGTAACATCAACGAGGGAAGTCCAGCACAAGAAGTGAGGCATAGCAGTTTCATTTTAAACCTAGGCTTAATTCCCAATTTCCTGAAAAATCTTAGGGTAGCTGCTGGTACCCCTCTAATTATGGGAGCAACGCTGTCCGCTCTGTTCAGCCTGGCAATTTTTGCCGGGCATAATCTGATGCCCGCAACTTTAACCCTCATCCTGGTTGTGCTGCTCATACTGTTATTTTTTTAGCCTTCAGGCTTTTACTGGTACCACTTCAAATTTGGTGCAAGAGCAGAAAAATGCTCTAGCTCATGCTCGTACCATCAAAATGCTCAATCTTCATCTCAAACTGCGCCTAGACTAACTTCACCACCTTCAAACCTACAAAGTTCTACGGGTTCTCTTACCAAAAGTCACCTTCAGCACAGGGAACTTTAAACTGAATTCGCAAGTGATACGTGGGTCTGTCACCTTTGCAACCCCATCTCTTCAGGCCGATCCTCCTTTTAGTATTCATGACCCACTCTCTGGTTTCTCCTTCCTGGTTGACACTGGCGCTCAATGCAATGTCATTCCAGCTCTTCATTCGAGAAAGCTTGCACTTCTTTTGATCTTGTCTTTGAAGTTGCCAATTCATTGGACATAAGGACTTATGGTAGGCGTATCCTCTCTCTCTCTCTCTCTCTCTCTCTCTCTCTCTCTCTCTCTCTCTCTCGGGTTACGTCGTGTTTTCCCATGAACATTCATCATAGCCGACGTCGACATTCCAATTTTGGGCTTCAATTTCCTTTCCGCTCATGATATTATCGTCGATTCTCGTCGCCGCAAGCTTATCGACAGAACCACGACAATAACAGTTGCTGCTCATTCTTTCTTTCCACAAGCTCTCTCCTCTCTGTTCGTTTCCCTGCAACTGCTACCCATTTCGAGCAAATTTTGCGGGAGTTCCCAAGCCTCTGTCTTCCTCTTTCTAAGGACAGACCTATTAATCACAATGTGGTGCACAAAATAGAGGCGAGAGGAGGACCAGTTTTATCACGTCCGCATCGACTAACCCGGATAGACTTGCCCTAATGAAGCAAGAATTGAAGTTCATGATGGAGGCCGGGATCGTTTTCCCATCCACCTCTCTATGGGCTTCACAGCTTCATGTAGTACCTAAGTCTACTCTGGGGAAATTTAGAGGTGTAGGTGACTACATGCGACTTAATGCCTGTAAGCTCCGGATAGGTATCCCTTTCTTTTCTCATCAGATTTTAACTCCAGTCACTTCGGTCGTTCCATTTTTGAACGGCTTGATTTGGTTCGCGCTTTCAAACAAATCCCGATTCACCCTGATGATATCCCTAAGACGGCTATCACCCCTCCATTCGGTTCCTTAGTCATGAACCGAATGCCTTACGGACTTCGGAACAGTGGTCAGACCTTCCAACGCTTCATGGATCAGGTTCTGAGAGGTCTTTCCTTCGTATTTTGTTATAGACGACCTCCTGATAGCATGTTCGTCTTTAGAGGAGCATTTTTCTCACATTCGCCAGATTTCTACACGTTTAGATAAGTATGGTATCGTACTCAAGACTTCTAAGTGCATCTTTGGTGTCACACAGCTCTCTTTTTTGGGACACCACATTTCCCCTGAGGGAATTCGTCCTCTCGAGGACAAAGTTGAAATTATCCAGGCTTCTCCCCCACCTTCTTCGCTGAAGCAACTTCGTTGATTCTGTGGTGTGGTAAACTTTTACCAAAGGTTCATTTCTAGTATCTCCCATATTATGAAACCTCTCTACGAATGGCTTTCCAAGTCCAAGAAGAGCCTTCCTCTTCCCTGGTTCCAAGAAGCTTGCGAGGCTTTCTCTCGCACCAAAGAGACAATGGCTTTCGCTGTCGCCCTGGCCCATCCTTGCCCAGGAGCTCCTATAAGCGTTGTTCGAAAGTGTCCGCTACTCATGTTAGTGCGACGCTACAACAGAAGGTTGGTGACTCTTGACAACCACTCGCTTTCTTCTCCAAATCTCTTCTTCCTTCTCAACAGAGGTACATTACGTTTTCCCGCGAATTACTGAGCATATACAACGCCTCCATCACTTCCAACAATACTTGGAAGGGCGTAAATTTACTGTTTTTACCGACACAAGCCATTGGTTGGTGCGCTCGCCTCTAGTAGCACCTCCTCTGTGCACTCTGGAGTTGATACTCGTCACCTTGACTTCATCCTGCAGATGACAAACGATATTCGCTGCGTTCCTGGTTCTTCAAACGTCGTACCAGATGCGGTCTCTCGCATTTCATCGATTTCGGGAACGCAACTCTCCCAAACTGCGCTTATCGATCACGCGACTATAGCGCTTGCCCAGGAACAAGATTAAGACACGCAAACACTGCGTCACTCTAGCCAGCTTGTCGTTCGCGAAATCGACTTGCCGGACAGTCCTTCCAGGCGTATCCTGTTTGAATACTCATTGCCTGACTGTCCTCGTCCACTCATTCCTCTCACTTACCTTGGGCACATTTTTGACCAGATTCACGGTCTCTCTCATCCTAGCATTCAAGCAACTCGCAAGCTCATCATACAACGTTATGTGTGGCCAGGTATGAACGCCGACGTGGCCAAATGGACCTACGCATGTATGCCTTGTCAACGTGCAAAGTTTCAAAGTCACACAAAGTCCCCTCTGACTGCTTTTCCACTTCCATCGATACGTTTTAACGCCGTTCACATCGATCTGGTTGGTCATCTACCCTTTTCGCGTGATTGCACTTACCTTCTCACTATGATCGATCGTTTTACCTTTTGGCCAGAGGCAGTTCCTATCCACGTCATCAGAGCTTCCACTGTAACTCGAGCCTTCGTCTCAGCATGGGTTGCTCGTTTTGGTGTCCCATCAACGATCATGACTGATCGAGGTAGCCAATTTGAATCCCACCAATGGGATGCACTCAGGTCAGTGCTTCGCTCCTTTCGTCTCCGTACCCCTAGCTACCATCCCCAGAGTAATTCTAAGGTGGAACGTTTTCACAAGAATCTCAAGGAAAGCTTACACTACACTGACCCAACATCACTTGGGTGGACAAGCTACCCTTAATTCTCCTGGGAATTCGTGCCTCCTTGAAAGAGAATTTGAATTGCTCTGCTGCGGAACTCGTCTATAGTACGCAACTTCGTCTTCCAGGCCAATTCTTTTATTCTGCTGACTGTCCTCTTCCTTCCGACATACATCCTGCTTCATACGTACACAATTTAGTACTGGAGATGTCTGAGGTAAAGCCGACCGCCACAAGAGTGTCTGTTAATCAGAAATCTTTCATGCCAAAGGAGATGGCAATTTGCTCTCATGTGTTTGTCCATCGCGATTCCACTCTCACATCCTTGCAACCTGTCTATGACGGACCCTTTCTCGTGGTCTCTAGGAAGCCGAAATTCTTTGAAATGCAGCTTGGCACTAAGCAGGATACTGTTTCCATCGATCGGCTTAAACCCGCTTTCATAGAGGTCGTTCATCTGGAACAACCACTATCTTTCTCTTCCACTAATATAGGTCCAGTGGTCATCCCAGCCTACCTTCTGCACCCAACTATTCCTTCAACCCTTCCCAACCAACTAACTCCACTTCCGAACACTTCTTCGGTTTTTTCAAATTAGGGTTGCAAATTCCAAATTTCAAAAAGCACTGTTTTGCTCATTAAAAAGCACTAAAAAGCACTGATTTGGTTTAAGGAATTATTATATTTAAAGGCTAGATTAATACCCACCTTTCCAAATATGTCCTTTAAACTATTTAATTTATTATTAAATGGCAATGTTATACATTTGTTGAAGTCGTTAGTGCATGAGGCTTATTACCATAGAATCGTCTGCCCATTTTGCAGCTAGGAAAACATTCTATGGTAATAAGCCTTCCCGCACTAACGACTTCAACAAATCTATAACATTGCCATTTAATAATAAATTAAATAGTTTAAATGACATATTTGGAAAAGCGGGTATTAATCTAGCCTTTAAATATAATAATTCCCTAAACCAATTGATGATGGCCAGGAAACCCAAAGAACATCATAACATAGGTGTATATGCAATACCACGCAACGATTGCCATAAAATTTATATCGGGGAAACGGGGAGAAATCTAGACAAGAGATTGTACAAACACAAAAGAGATATTAGAGTGGGCAGCGAAAGCAGTGGAATATTTTGCCATGTTAGAGACAAGAATCATACGATCGATTTAAATGGTAGTAAAATGGTATTTAAATCGGCTAACTATGTTAAGAGAAGAATCGTAGAATCAAGCTTGATATCGTCAGTTCCTAATTTAAATCTATCTGAGGGTCAATTTTCTTTTAATCCTGTAATAAGAAAGCATATAAACAAAATAGTTAAATGTCAGCCCTTCAATATGTTTAGGCCTAGCCCCCCCCCTTCCCAGATTAGCCACAAGTAGGGGATTGGGGGAAAAAGAGGGGATCTTGTGTTATGCTTATATGCACTTCTCTTATATTTTCTACCCAGTGTCAGTTGAAAAAGGGTGTGAGATACACCTAAACTGTTCTGAATTAAATTGTCTTTGGAGAATGTGGTTTAATTCCTCATATATATATATATATATATATATATATATATATATATATATATATATATATATATATATATATATATATATATATATATATATATATGTATATATATATATATATATATATATATATATATATATATATATATATATATATATATATATATATATATATATAATCAGTGTGTGTCACTTCCCAAATAATTAATTTTTAATATTAAAGTTTGCATTAACTGATATTAAAAGGCACTAAAAATGGTACAAGTCACTAAAATTACGCGGGCGCGCTAAACTATAATTTTTGGCACTGCAAGTAACGAAAAAGCAATAAATTAAGTGCCAAAAGCACTGAGTTGGCAACCCTGTAAATTCAAATCAAACTGCAACTTTACTCGCAAACCCTCCGCCAACCATCTCTACACACCCAATTCTTCTTCCCAACTGCTGCCGCCTCCCTTTTTGCTGCAGGACCACTCGACAGCAGCTGGAGAACACCAAGCGACCAACGCGCATCTCCCGACAGTCGCCTTTTCGGGAGGTCCAGAACAATCGTCACTCGACGCTCCGGTCCTCGCTCGCGACAATCTCCCGCATCAATCGAGTGGCGCTACTAATCGCCACCTGACCCGCAATCCAAGTCAGCCAATTGGTACCATAACCTGTTCTGGACGCGTTGTAAGGAGACCTCGCCGCTATATAGAATAAAACTTTATGAAAATACTTTGTGTTGTGTGGGCTTTTCCTTGGTGGGGTAGTATCGTAGCGGTCTATACCCCTACAAGTGTAAATATTTATTTCTAACTGTATATATATATATATATATATATATAT
Organism: Ceratothoa steindachneri; assembly: GCA_963969495.1. Taxonomy (NCBI): domain Eukaryota; kingdom Metazoa; phylum Arthropoda; class Malacostraca; order Isopoda; family Cymothoidae; genus Ceratothoa; species Ceratothoa steindachneri. The sequence continues at coordinate 97,508,257 of OZ018319.1, forward strand.
ATATATATATATATATATATATATATATATATATATATATATATATATATATATATATACATAAATTTCAAGAAGGATTGGTAACCCTCACATAAATAGTGGCATTGTTACTCCGCTCTCACAAGCGTTTTAAAATTAAACATGAGGTTCATTCGTTGTCCTCGCATCGGTGAATCAGGTCTGTAATATTTGAATTGTAATTTTTTAGCTAAATATGTCCCAAAAGAATCCCGAATTAATGCGTGATTCTTTTCTCATTTACAGACTTTCCCAACTCCGTAATAATCTGTTTAACAATTACTACTTACAAATTACTTATAATACAATCTATTTAACCTCTATTTAACCAATATAATTGGAATCAACCAATTACTATTAATCAATTATCTATTGGCCAATTACTATATAATATCTATTTATCATACTATATAATCTATTTCCGCATTTAATGATTTAGCAACATCTATCAAATTATAATCTATTTAATATTTAATATTTATCAATTGTAAATCAATGTTCGTTAACTCATGCAAATTTAATTCACACGCGTAATTCAATCCAATCATAACTGTTACTGTATAATTTTCCTTCTCAATCATAACTGTCTATTCCATAATATATATTTTTCGTAACTCTTTGTTTTTAATATACGTATTCCCACGACGTCGCCGAGATTTAGGCCTAAGGAAATTTTGTCTGCTGGTATTTAAATTTCACGTTAGCATTTTACCTTATTCCCTTGAATAACGAAATATAGGTTTTTATGTTTATTGTGATCAGAGCTGTCTAGGATATTGACGCAATACTCATCTAAAACCATATAGCTCTAACTTCAATGAAAAAAAAAACAAATATACAAAGATAATATACTAAGCCTAAAGAAATTAAAACATGTAAATGAGTAATAGTAATACATGTATAGAAGACATATTAAAATGGCTTATATGAATACTTGAAGACAATACTGAAATGCAGGACTTATAAGAATCAACAAAATTATTAGTACCCCAAATAAAAAAATCCACAAATGGGAAAATTTAGACCATTAGCATTGACCAATACATCGTATATGATATTTATGTCACTGATAGGAAAAATGATAGAGAGGCATATATTTCAAAATAATTTACATAAAAAAACTCAAGATAGTTTCACTAAGGGAGGTACGATAGAACACAACCTGCTGATCTTACAATACAGTATAGAAAATGCTGCAATAAACATTAAACAGTCTCTGTATTATCAATAAAGCTCAACAAAGCCTTTGATTCTGTGAAAGGAGAAATGATCATTGACTCTAAGGAAATATATGGTACATGGCACAATTATGGATACAAAGGCAAAAATATACATTAGAGATTATAAAAAAATACAGTTCAAAGATAAAGAAACTAAAATAAATGTTGCAAGTGAAATTAGAAAAGGTTGTACCTGCTCAACAGCACTATGTAAAATTATAACAAATACAAATATGATAATAACGGAACTAAGAGAAAAAGGACATGGCTTTATTGATGAAAATATAAGAATACAAAGTAACCTTTTTGCCAATGATAGACTGCTACTGTGCACATATGTAGAAAATACTCTTCAAAATATAAAATTGATAACAGAAAAAAAGAAAAAATATGAATTAAATATAAATAAATGTATAGGGAGACTCAGGGAGTTAATAGGGTCACCAGTTTTATGGAGGGTTTCATACGTGATTTTATTTTTTAATTTTAGGAACCCATCTGGCGACTTCCTACTAGGACAAAAGTCGCTTACTCACCACAACCTACGACTCGGCTATATTAAAAATAAATAACAATTTGTAAATAAAAGATAACAACGATAAAAAGGTCAGAGGCTAAAAAAATAAAAAGCAAAAAGGCAACAAAAAGGAAGCACGCTTAGGCGTCGGGGGTAGTCCCGGCTCCCCACAGCGCAGGAACATGAGAGCCACAACAAGCGATCAAAGAAAGTGGAGGATGCCAGCCTCATCTAAAAAGTCGTATAGTCAGCATGGCCGTGTGTACGAACTAGTCCCGAGTACAGGGGACAAGCGATAGCGACGCCTCTCGTCCAGGTACCGGGACAAGTAGCGAAAATCACCCTGACTTGGGCATTCAATAAGAATGCACCGAACGGTCTGGGTAACAACGCAGAGTCGTCAAAATAGGGCGCAGGACAGCGCTCCATCAAATAGCGGAGCTTCCCGTAGGTATGTCTAATTCAGAGACGACAAAAAAACAACCTGAAGACTACACGGCATTGCCGAGTCGGTCCATGGGAACAGTCGCGGCGCAATAGCACGCAAATTTAAGTTTCCATGACTGTCTCCCATCTTCTTCCCCAAGCCGACTGGAGACCAACCCGTATTACTGCCATGTAATCAGTGCGAAGAAGAGCAAGGGCTGGTCTGGTCGCCCAGTCCTCGTGGATACTTTGGTGCCCTCATCGGCGCGCTCATTCCCTGCAATTCTTAAATAGCTAGAAACCCAACACAAGATAATCTCGACATCCTCCCGTCTTGCCAAACCGTGGTTTCACGGAAATCACGAACCAGAGAATGCGGAGATTCCAATGCCCGAGAGCAGTCAGGGAGCTTTGTGAGTCGTTATAAATCACAATCTGGTCTCCGAACAGGGCACGTCACGATATCTTGCGTTTTGATCTGTGTATTGCAACCACCTCGGTCGTGAAGAAAAACGGAGTGCCTGGCAGAGCCCCACTGACTTAAAAATAAGAGGATACGGCGTGGAAAAAGGCCGCGTCTTGGGACTTGGAGCCATCCGTATACACTGTAACAGTTCCAGCTTGACACAAAAAGTGCTCCAAAAAGGACGAACGCAGTACTACCGGTACACAAGAAGCTTTGGGAGCAGAAGCGTGGTGACAAATAGTAAAAGGTGGTACCTTCCTGGGTGATGTCCTGGGCAGAACCAGGGGCGCAACCGGTCCGAGAGCTATACCGAGCTTTTGTAGGAGTTTCCTAGCCCAAAACCCAAAGGGCTTAGGGTATGACTGGCGTCTATCGGCTGCATAGGCACCGTCGAGATCAGCTGCAGATGTAGTAAGAGCGGTTGGCGACTGTGGGGGGTGTTGGGCTCGCGTGCACAGACGAATAATGCACTGTGTTTGGCGCATAGCAAGTGGCATCTCCCCAGCATCGACAAGTAGGCTCTCTATGGGGAACGTTAGGAAGGTACCGGTCGCAAGGGCAAGGCGGGTGTGGTGGATCGTATCAAACTTCGACAATACAAGCTCGGTTGTGGATGCATAAAATTTGAATACGTCAATGAGCTTCGAACGAACAAAGGATTGATAAAAAGTAAGGCAGTAGCCCTATCAGTGCCCTAAGCGATGAACGTCGCGGAGAGGAGAATATCCATGGTGCGGGTACAAGAGACCCTAAGACTGCGAATATGACCGTCCAAGGCAAGGCGTCGGTCAAATACAAGACCAAGGAAACGGTGCGTGTCCACCACTTTCAAGCGAACCACATTTAGAAACAAATCTGGGTGAGAGTGAAGCAGTGGATGACGTCAGAACTGCACCACCTTGATTTTGGCTAAGGAAAACTTCAGCCTATTGGAGTCGGTGCTCAAAAGTTAGCATCTCGGACGCGCTAAAAAGAGATCGAAAAGTCATCCACGTAGAGCGTAGAGATAACATCTTCTGGCAGCACCAAGGAGATGCCGTTGATGCTTACTGCAAAGAGTGTGACACTGAGGACACTTAACTGCGGGACACCCTCTTTCTGCTCGAAAAAATTCATATATAAAGATTGGGAGGCTTCCCTTCGCCCCCATCGTATGGCAGGTCTCCAATTTTGCCGTATCGCCATGCGGTATCATAGACCTTATCCAGATCAAAAAACACTGTGACGTAGTGCTGTGTACGAAGCAAGACACCGCAGACGGCATTTTCCATCTTGCGAAAGCTGCACTGGGCAGAAGACAGATGGTCTCCGTCGTCCCGAAAACAGCCTATTCTCACATTTACCAATTTCTCCATCAACTTACACACCCAGGAGGTTAGAGAGATTTGGCGGAAACCGGTCGAGGTAGAGTTATCTTCCCCCGGTTTGCGAAAGGTGAGAACAGGGATGTCTTATGCATAAATAGCCCATCCAAGCCTACTAGCACGGTAGTTCCCGCGCCCATTCGGAACCCTTTGCGGGTTATACTCAATCCAGGCGCCACCTAGTATCTCTGGCAACATAAAGTGTTCACATTCAGACCCGGCTAAAACAAGACCCCCCCCCCCCCTCCCGCCCTTTCCGCCAGCATGACCGCTTCCATTAAAGTAAAACGGCCGCGCGCGTCCACCAAGCTGTTAGACTCACAGGAGGCATCACCCCCGAAGTTGGTCGTGAGACCATCTTCCGGCGTTTTTAAAACTGCCCTCCAAAAGAGGACAGCCTTGAAGGAGTTTCGGCTCTAAGGCCCACACCCAGTGATAGGCCGGGTGGCTCCTCCAAAAGATGTACCAACGCATCAGAAGCCTAAGGTTTCGAGGTGGAGGGAGGAAAAGACTCGCATGGTGAAACCAACATCTCCCGATAAGTCCTCGAAGGCAACAGCGCCTTCAGCTTTTTCTCCGACCAACAGCGCGAGGAGTTCTGCCTCTAGGAAGCGTACGGCAATTCGCGTGAGGGTCTTCTCTTCGAAAAGGGTTCCCGCATCTCCCCCTCGCTAGGCCTAGAGGACATATCCCTTCAGGGAATTTTCGTTGACTCTGGGCCAATTGGGGGGAACTGCGGAGGATGGCTACCTCCGACGCCAGAGCTCACTTCTTTGTCGCCTTTTTTATTTTCTTTTTTCGATCGCTATTTTTTATTTAGCGATAAGAGATATATTAATTGGGAATTCAGAGGATAATTGCCCCGATCGACCTTGCGAAGTGTGGTTTAAAAGCTTGTCTATTCGGAAGATATTATTAGTGTTCCGCGTGGTCGAGTGGTTAAAGGCTCGCTTTAATTGAGATCAAAGTGGTTGCTCGATGTTTCAGTGTACTTGGTTCAAATCCCACCCCAGCACGGATTTTTCCGAAGTAGAAAATAATTATTACCGAAGAAAAATGATTCCGTTTTCTCTTTCTTGCGGTATGTTAGACTTATTTGATCAGTCTTTCGCTCTCATGATATACATTGTACATATATTTGCCTCGAGTTTAACTCAATTTCTCCTTTGTCCTTTGAATTTCCAATTAATTTCTCTCTCTTTCACAGTGCAGAACGACCTTGCGAAGCGTGCCATAAAAGCTTGTCTAGTCGGGAGATTTTTTTTGGTCTTCCGAGTAGCCGAGTGGTTAAAGGCTCGCTGCCTCAGTGGTTCGAATCCAACTCCAGCACGGATTTTTTCGGAGTGGGAAATAACTTTTTCCGAAGAAAAAATTATTCCGTTTACTCCTTTTTGCGGTGTTATATATATATATATATATATATATATATATATATATATATATATATATATATATATATATATATATATATATATATATATATATATATATATATATATATATATATATATATATATATATATATATATATATATATATATATATATATATATATATATATATATCGATTATAGTTACAGCATGCACAACAACAATTAACAACACTAAACATAGATGATTCGACGTGTCAGATTTGGCAATAAGTATCACGATAAAAGTGTTAGCAGTGGTTAGTAAATAACTCTATTTACTAACCACTACTAACACTTTTATCATTAAGGTTATGATATGAAAAGGTAGAGTGCAGTTGTTGTGCCTATAGTTTTGTCTTAAGTAGGTCGTTGTTTATCTTCATAGATTGGGTGACGGGTTTAGACTGACTTGGTATTTGTATGGGAACTTGCAAGGCCACCTAGTATCGAAGTGCCGATAACGAGACTATAGTCAACCGCAACAATAGAACAAGTAATTACATACTTCAACCCTTAGTTATAACATAGAACAAAACTTATGGATTTAGCCTATCATCAGGATTCTTCGCTTTAGAAGACCTGCGTATATTAGCTGAAGGAGAATCAACAACCTGCGTTGAAGAGTTTACCACAGCGGTTACAGGAGTATGAAGTAAAATGGGACGAACTGGAGAAGTAAGAGAAACAGGTTGTAACACAAGGGCTTAGTATATCTTTTGGACCTTGAGAGGCCACTTAGTATCAAAGTACCGCCAACATGACCATAGTCAACCGCAAAAATAGACCACATTATTACTCTAGGACAAATTGTCTACCAGGAAATGATATAAAATAAATTACAAAAGAGTAGTGAGGAATGTGAACTGTGTGGAGGAAAAGAAGAAAACCTCAGTCACTTCCTCTTAGAATGTAACGCTGTCAAAAATAAAAGGAATTCCCTTAAAATACAGAGATCATTTAATGGCACGAAACAAGAAAAGATTGGAAAAATACTATTCAATAAAATAAATCAAGTATAAAAACATAAACAGTATATAAGATGTGGAAATTTTGACAGAGGCAGATAAAAGCAAAAATTCCAGCTAACATACATATTTTAATTACCAATAATGAATCTCATTAAAAGGGATGTAAAATGACGCCCAAGTGTTTTGAGCTTGGAAGCCACATTGAGGCAAGTTGGCCCCTAATAATTTTTAAAGTTTGTTTATAATTAATTAAAACGAGATAGAATTTTTTAAGAGAAAGAATGAAGAAAATTAAAATAGTGTAAGAAAAGAACAAAAGAAGTGAGGATGCATAGGCAATACTTAAAAAAAATCTACATCTGATATATAATTTTAATAAGTGGAGATTACTACTCTGCATAGCTGGGCGCGAGTTTAATTTTTTCAGGTGCGACTTTGCCGCCGGATCTGGTGCGACTGCGACTATTCTCCCCCCTCCCATCCCACTGCAACTTGCAACTTTGCGACTGCGATTTTTTTCTGCCGGTGTCATTCCACTAAATTACAAAGTAAACTTTAGAGCGATAACAAAAACATGCTTTTATAAGGCAGAAAAACACCTATTTATTATTTTTTTATTTTTTTTAGTTACAACACAGCCTAAACTAATATCTACAGGTCATCCTCCTCCTCCTCCTCAATGTCCTCCTGGTCTATCTTCTCCTCCAGGAGATACATGTTCCTCAAAGTTGACCTCATCCAGGAAAGTCAACTTTCAGGAGCTTAGCCACAAGAAAAGTATAAGCACATATTAAAATACGAGAAAATGAGATTAATTCGCACGATGAACGTCACAAGGCATAACACGTTCTCGAACGTTTTTAACTGACAAGGCAGGTTTAAAACTTGATTCACGCCTGAAAAGTCTACGTAATTTTACTCATTTATAATAAAATTCAGACTGACCAACTTTTATCGGGGTACGTTTGGGTAGTTTCATGTAACGTTAGTTTCATATAATGTAAAGAATTTAGTTTATCGTAAAAGGAAAGTTAAAAATCAGATCAAAATAAAGTTAGCTGTTACCAACTCAAATTTGACATTTTTAGCCAAATCGGGCTTAAAACAGCCGCGGCAATTTCTTTGAAAAAAGTCCTCTTTGTTCCTGTTCAAAGTCGCAGAAAGTTGGTGGTGCGACGTTGCCTCGTCCGACTTTTTCAAAACGTTTGCGACTTCGAAATTCATAGTGCGGCAAAGTTGCAACGCCTAGCTCTGCTACTGTAATTATCAATAAACAATTAATAAGGAGGGCGTGGGTATATTTAGGACTTGCAGAAAGCCAGTAAAGGGAAACGCCATGGACTACAAGGTGAACATTGTGAGTTGATTCCACTGCGGTGGGAAAAATTAGGACGAGAACTGAGTATATGAGATATTAACAAAATATGGTTCTGCAAAATATGGTTCTGCAAGAAATAGAAACCAGGGTGGAAAATGCAATAAAAAAAATAGCAGGTTAGGGGAGGTAAATAAAAACCTAAATATAAAATACAAGAACTGGAGAAAATTTTAATAATTAAAGGATAACATAATAAAAAGAGACAATGGAAATATATGGTTGGCCATAAAGTCCTGACTCACTTAGGAATCTGAAAGAAAACAACGAAACTTGACGAAGCAACACCAACATTTATTCTTCAAAATAAAGTCCATCATTCTCTACGATCTTCTTCCAGCGATCAACCAGTCTGAATCTGTTCCAGCTACTAGTCATCTGTATTTAAATAAAAAAACTGTAAAGAAGCTTCCTTCACGCCATCTAAAGAGTTGAATCGCTGGTTGTGGAGGAAGTGTGTCATTGAGTGGAATAGGCCAAAGTCACTCGAAGCAGCATTGGGACAGAATGGTGGATGTAGAAGAATCTCGATACCATCTGTTCGAACTTCCCAATGGTCAACCTGGCAGTAGGTGGCCCCGCATTGTCTTCCAGAAACAAAGTCTGACCTAGATTGATCAAAGTAGGATAATCCTTCATTATTTTTTCGTACATGTGGTAAAGCTGCTAGCAATGCAGTTTAGCGTTGATGACGCAAAAATGCGGAATAAGCTCGAAATACATTACTCCTTGGAAATTCCACCAGACAGAGATCATGATCTTATTGTCAAAATGATTCCGTTGTGGAATTGATATTAGTTGTTCACCTCACGGAACACATTTTCTCTCCCGATTGAGTTTAAGCAAGTAGACCAACTGCTCATCTGATGCGACAATTTGCTTCCAAAATTGGTCGTCCATTGGGTTATTGAGATGTTGATTACAAATTTCAACTCTACGGGGAGCTTGTGCCTCGGTGAGGTCAAATGGATCCAATCGGGGCTTCTTGTTAACAAAATCCAGTTGATGCAATCGGTTTAGCACAATCTGACGGAATGGCACTCCAAAAACTTTCGCAAGATCGCGGCTGTTTGCAGAAGGTACAACTTTCAATGCTGCCACTAAACCCTCGCTGTCAAAGGTCAATGGTCGGCCGGAACGTGCTTGATCGTCAAGGTTAATGTCCCCGGAGTTTAACGTTTGTATCACCACGCGACCTTCTCCTGACTGAAAGGGCAATCTCCTTCAGTATCGAAAATTTCCTTTCACAGCAACTCTTGTAGAAAGTTATCGCTTGTAATAGTAGCGAATCTAAACTCTAATTCCACTTTCTTCCAAACACATTTCTGTCGAATCAGTAAGGCTAACCTAACCTAATGTAGTAGAATGGTGCTGCTCCATAAAATTTTGTCGTTTTCTTTCCGCTCCTAAGTTAGTTAGGACTTTCTGGCCAACCATAAAAGAATGAATTATTTAGAAGAGATGAAAGATGAGGAAAATAGGAAATTAATTTAGCTATATACAACGCACCATAATCAAGCAGATATAGCAGCTGAAAAGCAAAAAGATGATGATGAAATAGGCCAAGATCTATTCGAAAAACAGTTCAGAAAAATTTGTGTAAATGTGAAAATAGTAGGAATAGGAGGTAAACATGACGGCGACCCTAGGAAAAGACCATTACTCGTGATATTAAATGACCAAAAAGAAAAATGGAACATTCTAAAAAATGACAAAATGTTAAAATATGAAACTGACCCAATTTAAAAGGAAATTGGAATATCTCCGGACTACACAAAAAAAGGAAAGACAGAATATTAAAAGAATTAGAGATGAATTGAAAGCGAAGAGAGAAAAAGGAGAACAGGGCTGGTTCATATACAAGGGAGAATTAATAAGAAGAAACAATTACTGACAAAGCAAAAGCTATAACGAAGAAAGATAAATAAAAACATATTTAATATCGAAGCATTAATAAAGATGATGAAATAGAAAATATAATATGAAGTAAGAAGGAAATTCTGTGTAGCAGAAAAATGATAGTATTGAAATAAGTAGACACTTAAATGAAATAGATAATATGGGGAATAAGGAAAATATAAAGTAGGAGGCTTAATTCTAATCTATAACAGTACCTGAAATATAAATGTAGAGAAAATAATAACGAAGAATTATGATTTCTTACAAGGCGATCTCAAAATAGGTAAATAAAATTCAAAATAATACTAGTCTACTAACCAACAGAAGAAGATAAAAGAGATATAGCCAAAAAGAAGAGTATAATAGCAGAGATAGACAAAATAACGGAGAAAAACAGGAGACCTCATTGGACATCTCGGCTATCTAGGAAGACAGAAAGAAAATAAAAATAAAAACAATAAAATGTTAATAGAGGATTGTAATTTAATATTACTAAAGACAGATACAGAATGCAAAAGCACATAAGCATCGGAAAGAAACAAACAAAAGAGCGCAATAGGCCTGGCAATAATGAATCAGAATATGTAAAATAGCTTCAACAAAATGGTTATAGATGAAAACAGACAGGAAAGAAATATATCAGACCACAAAATGATAACAATACACTTAACTTATGAAAAGAGTAATGAAACCGCTAAAAAGATAGAGAAAATAAATTATTTAAAAAGAGATAAAAGGTCAATGAAAACACATTTGAAGAAGAGAAGGAAAAAGCAATAGAAAGAGATGAAGTTGCCAACATAGACATTTATGAAAATATTAGGTAAAGAAGAATTAATAAAATATTATAAATATAAAAGATAGTGACAAAGTGATAAAGAGATTAAGGAAGAAATGAAAAATATCAAAATCGGAATAAATATAAAAGATTCCTAAGAAGAGAAGAATATGAATAAGTAAGCAAGAAGTATTTGAAAAGAAAGTAAAAAGTAAAAAAACAAACTTGATAAAACAAGAAATAACAATACATGAAAAGAAGATACTGAAAGAAATAAAAAGCAAAGGAAGTAAAAACTATGGGATTACACTAACAAGTTAAAAGGGAATAGCAATAAAAGTAATACAATCATTGAATTATATAGAGAAAATATAAAACAAAGAAGTGATGAAACTGAAGCCAAACTAACAGAGTATTGGAGAAATATTGTAGCACTGCACTCTGGTGCACTACAGCAAATCAAATAAAATTATAATCATTTTTATATCTGTATTTCTGTCAATTCAACTTGAGCAGAGCGATGAGAGATCAACCATAATATATATATATATATATATATATATATATATATATATATATATATATATATATATATATATATGTGTGTGTGTGTGTGTGTGTGTGTGTAGGTGAAAATTAACCCACAGGAAAATGAAAAGATGAATCCAAGCACTTTCGAACTATATTTGCAAATTCATTTTCAAGAAACAACATGGAAATGGAGAAGACAACCTTATATAGGATACAAAGACACGAAGGTAACGCCCATCGCATAGTCCAAACCAATGGAAAAAAAACACAAAAACACGACAGAAAAATACCAAGAAAAAGAACAATAGGCAACAAATAACAGACATATCCATCCCTAAAACGATATACACACAACAACGCCATCTATATGAATGGAATATGGTGGGTGAAAAAAAACATTTAGGACTAAGAGTTAATCCACGATCAAAACAGAGACACGTGGTGGTGGAGGCAATGCGAATGATATTACACTAATAATGAGTGACAACAGGCTGCATTATGAAGTTATTTCATTTAGTACAAGTTTTTTTAGAACAGAGTCGAGTTTAAATAAGCCAGGGTGTCGTAGAATAGGCTCCCGAAGATATACTATATATAACTATTCGTGAGGGGATTATTCTATATTTCGAGTGCGTGGTAATCTGATGACCGTGGTTAGTTCAAAAAGGGGGGGGGGCTGGAGAGGCTTATTTATCTTCAATATACTTAAGAAGTGGAACGGAGCACAAGGATAAATAATATGGCTACCATTAATAAAATAGAGTTTTATAAATAAACTATAAAACAACACACGGAAGATATTTACATAAACGGGGATTTAAAATAGGAGAAACACAGGAAATGAAAAGGGTCATGGGAATATTTGAAAAATCTGAGGATTAGGATTTGGAGAGATTTGAAACGGCAAACAAACAAAAAGGAGGAATGGTTCGCTAAACCGTTTAGAGCACAGAATTGCGTTGACTAAAGGTTAAATGATTAAAGGTAATTACAAGGTTGTCGTGCAGAGTAAGGCGATGGGAAGGAATCTTCGGTCTAACTGACGATTACCAGGAGAAGGGGTTCTTCGGGGGGTTGTCTTTAACAAGGGGGAAGGACTGTCTTCAAGGAGTGAGAGCGAAGTGGGGCTCGGTAGTACGAGCGATCCTTGTAACTGGATATCGGGATGTTCTAGATGAACAATGGAGGTTATTGTTGTAACCAAGCGTTCTCTTGAAGAACGTTAAAAGGGAGGGGGGGGATTAAATTATCCTGACGTGATGTCTTGGGAACGATAACCGTTTCTTGACGAACGGGATGGAAGAACAATGGCTGTTCTAATGTTGTTCTCTTTCTGATCAACAGTGGGGGTGAGAACCGTTTCTTGACGAACGGGCTTGAAGAACAATGGTTGTTCTAAAGTTGTTCTGTTTCTGAACAACAGGGGGGCCTTGTTGACTTGGCGTCTCGAAGTGCACGAACCTTGGCACTCAAGGGATATTGTCCTCTTCTGGACAATAAGGGGTTTAGTTCCTAAGTGCACAAGGAAGACCGGATCGGTTTGATTCCTCGCGAAGATAATCTGGATCTGCTTCAAATGTGAAATGCTATGGTATAAATAGCCGGAGCCAGCCCCTTGGGGTAGGGTACAATGGGGTGGGGGACTTCGGTGGAATATCCCGGTGGCGCCTAGGAAAATATCTTATCTGCCCATAAGCCTAATTTAATCTGGCGAAATCGACGCATGGAGGCGAACGGGGGAGTGAACCTCATTGATTAAACATTGGCTATGATGGGCGATAACGCGCCTTCTACTTCCTCTTGCAGGATACATGTGGGGAAGCATTTGTTTCAACATGTGATAGGGGCTGAAGCAATGCGGCCTCAGACCGTTCTATCACACAAGGTAAATATTTATATTAGGTAAGATGCCAATTAAGGAACACTCGACAATATTTCTTTTTATGAAATCAGCGGAATGATAAAGAAATTTGGCAGAATTCCAGTCAATAAGGTGGTATTTTCAGATAAATGTAAAAAATAAATCGCTGTTTATTTCACTTCTTCTAATATTATACTTATGTTGGTAAATTCTAAATAGATAAAAATTTACGAGTTTGCCCGAAGTAAGGTAAATTACAAATAGAACATTGTGGACTAACATTTTATTTTTAAGTGGATTCATGTCTAAAATTTACAGAGATATTAAGTTGCTTAAAAATACGGGTGAGAATAAAAAATGGTTCAAAGTATGGCGAGATAAGTCAATTTTTGTAATTGAAAACCGGTGCGTTATCAGTTCTATAAAAAGTTCTCTTAGCAAAGTTTAATGAAGTATGCAACGCTTCTCTTCCATATATGTACGGTTTGGTAAAAACTCATTAACCGAATAATCCTATGCGCCCCATTATAAGTTCGTTAGGCTCTGCTTCATATTCCTTATCAAAATGGCTTGTGAATCACTTATCCTCGCTTGTCGGGTCCATCTCCCAATCTCATATTAAAAATAGTTGAGAACTTATAGAGAAACTTAATAGAATACCTTACTCCAACAATTTCATTCTTGTCAGCTTCGATGTTTGTTCTTTGTTTATTAAAGTTCCTTTAGACTATCTTCTTCCTCTCTTTTGCGATAAATTATATAATTTAGATCTCCCTGTGCCGGTCAATACTCTCCTAAGGCTTATTTCTCTTTGTGCTAAAGATTGTAAATTTTCATTCAATGATAAATTTTACCTTCAAAAATTCGGTCTTACAATGGGGGATTGTCTATCTCCCACTCTCTTTAATTTATATATGGAATGGTTTGAGACGTTATTCTTGCACGGAATCCTCGATTTTCCTATTGTATGGTACCGTTACATTGATGATATTATATGCCTTTGGCCTTCCTCAAAAGATATTCACAATTTTCTATTTAATCTTAATTCTCTACTCCCTTCTATTAAAGTTACTTTTGAAATTAAGGAAAATGGGACTCTTCCTGTTCTTGACCTTTTAATACATAGGACGCCGTCAAGTTTTAAATTCTCTGTTTATCGCAAACCATCTAACTCTAGTTCATATATTCACTTTTATTGTTATCATAGTGTTAAAATTAAACGGTCTGTATTCACTTCAATATTTCTGCGCGCATTACGCCTTGTTAGTCCGGAATTTTTGGATAAGGAATTGTCCAATATCTTTGAAATAGGTAAAAAACTGCGTTACCTTCATCAATTTTTGCAAACCTCATTAAACTTTGCTAAGAGGACTTTTTATAGAACTGATAACCTACTGGTTTTCAATTACAAAAATTGTCTTATCTTGTCATACTTTGAACCATTTTTTTGTCTCACCCGTATTTTTAAGCACCTTAATATCTCTGTAAATTTGAGACATGAATCCACTTTATATAAAATATTAGTCAAAAATAATACAAGGAATAAAGGTGGAGTATATTCTATAGAATGTTCTATTTGTGATTTACCTTACTTCGGGCAAACTAGTAAATCGTTATCTACTAGAATTTACCAACATAAGTATAATATTAGAAGAGGTGAAATAAACAGCGCTTTATTTTTACATTTATTTGAAAATAACCACCCCATTGACTGGAATTCTGCAAAATTCCTTTATCATTCCGCTGATTTCACAAAAAGGAATATTGTCGAGTGTTCATTAATTGGCATGTTGCCTAATATAAATATCTCCCCTGGCTTATTTAAACTCGACCTTGTTTTTAAAAACTTGTTCTAAATTAAATAACTTCATAATGCAGCCTGTTGTCACTCTTTATTAGTGTAATATCATTCGCATTGCCTCACCCACCACGTGTCTCTTTTTTTTTTACTGTGGATTAACTCTTAGTCCTAAATGTTTACGCTCTAATGATAATCCTTAAAAATATTTGGGTTTGGGGTTTTTTTTCACCCACCATATTCAATTCGTATACATGGCGTTGTTGTGTATATATCGTTTTAGGGGTGTATAGGTCTGTTATTAGTTGCCTATTTGATGGGCGTTCTCTTCGTATCTCTGTAGCCTATATAAGGTTGTCTTCTTCATTTTCATGCCATTCCTTGAAAATGAACTTGCAACTATAGTTCGAAAGTGCTTGGATTCATCTTTTAATTTTCCTGTAGTTTAATTTTTATATTATTGCTTTCCTCACGTGCCACTTTGTGAGTTTTTCCATTATATATATATATATATATATATATATATATATATATATATATATATATATATATATATATATATATATATATATATATATATATATATATATTTATATTTATATATTTATATTTATATATGAGAAACTCACAAAGTAGCGCGTGAATAGAGCAGTAAATGCAAAAAATCCCATAGGAAAATGAAAGGCGGATTTCAAGTACTTTCGAACTTGTTCAGTTCATTATAAAAGAATAACGAAAAATTCACACAGATGGTATATATATATATATATATATATATATATATATATATATATATATATATATATATATATATGCAGCTCGGCCGAAAGCCTGCATTTAATATTGAGGATAAATCCCAGAGCCACGAGAAACGGATGCAGCATCTTTTAATTTTTCACTACGTTTCAAGCTAGAATAAGTTTACAAAGTTAATATATATGAAGAAAACTTGAAAAGGCCAACAAGACATTATTTTAAAGAGTGATCAATTATAAAATATCAGTAAAATGTACTATAAGTTAAAAATTTTAAATACGACTTGGCAACAGTTAGATTTGCTTTAAAACTGACTCAAAAAATTGCTAATACATAAAAAGAAAACTTAAAAAGGCCAACAAGACATTATTTTAAAAGGTGACCAATTATACAATATCAGTAAAATGTACTATAAGTTAAATTTTTTGTTATTAAATATGATTTGCATATTTAAAACTGACTCAAAAGTTAGTTAATTATTTTAAAGTTTATTGCAGAAATTAATTAAAAACTATAAGAGAAAATGACCTGGCATTATTTAAAGATAGTAAATTTAAACTTTGTTTTTAATTTTGTAAAGACTGTAAGAGTTAAAAAACATTTAATATAAAAACGGTAAATTTGGATACTTACTAAAGTGGATGTATCCTAGAGAGTGAATGGTGGGTTTAACAAGGGGCTAGTATTTATAGGTTACAGTGACGCTTGGTTTGTTAAAAAGCAAACCAACAAACAAACTGTAGTTAAAATAGTTAATTAATAATGATATTGCACTTAAATCTTAATTGAGTGTAGGTTTGTAGTGTTTGATATATAAAGATTAGAGGGTTCTTAGGCAATGTTTGTTGTTGTTAAAGGCTAATACTTGAAAATTCTCAATAGAAATGTCAGTTTTACAGCTTATGGTGTGTTCCCTAATAGATGACTTTTCCTTTTTATTTAATATTTGGTTTGTGCGCCAACTAATCCCCATATGAGCAGAGAACCTAGCTCCAAGAGACCTGACAGTGCTGCCAATGTAAGAGGCTCCAGTACAACTGGGACATTTAAATAAATAAACATTATCACTGCGGAACTCCAAAGAGATAGGATCTCCACTGTAACCTAACCCCATTCAGCACAACTCTCTAGTTCAGGTTTTTGAGCATTCAGCTATCCAATTCAAAACTTTATCACATATCCAATGCATTTTTAATTTGTGAACTAGTCTCCTATATGGAACCTTATCAAAAGCTTTGCTAAAATCTAAGTAAATTAAATCAAAATTTTGTCCTTTATCTAATTGTTTAGTAACATAATCCATAGAATCAAGTAAATTTATTAAACACGATCTACCTCTTCTAAACCAATGCTGAGTATCATTTATTAACCTACCACACTCTAGATGGTCAGAAATCCCCTCTTAATTATCTACTCAAGAATTTTACAAACTATAGAAGTTAAGCTTACCGGCCTAAAGCTATTCGGGTCCTCTTTACTTCCCTTTTTAAAAATTGGCCCTACATTCGCTAAATTCCAATCATTATATATTTCTCAAACTCTAATGATCTAGTATATATCTTTTCAAGAGCCACAGTAATATTATCTACACCTTCTTTGAGTAATCTAGAATGAATGTTGTCTGGGCCAGATGCCTTACTAGTATTTAACTCCAATATAAGCCTTTTAATTATTTCCTTGTTCACAGTAATGGTATTCAAAACTACTTCCCTTGATCTAGAATTATCATCAATTAATCTATCTGGATTCTCTTGTGTAAATACTGAAGAAAAATGATCATTAAGAACATCTACTATTTCCTCATCAGATTCTTTCAAGACCCCTTCATTTCTAATAGGCCGTATTTGATCACTGTTAGATTTGTTATTAATTCTATAATAGCTAAATAATTTTCTTGGATCTTTATTATTATTCAGAGCTTATTTAATTTATGCCACCCTTTTTGCTATTCTTAATCTTATTTAGCTCATTTCTGGTCAACCTATAATGATCTAAATTGTCAAAAGTATTTTCTCTCTGTAATCTCTGGTATGCCCTTTTCTTCTCAGAAATTTTCTTAGCTATTATAGCAATGCCTCTGGGCATTCCTATAATAAAACCTCCTGGGAAACTTTTATATATATATATATATATATATATATATATATATATATATATATATATATATATATATATATATATATATCATCATTTATTATGTATAAAATTCAATTATTTTGTCATTTAAATAATTCATGCAATCCTTTAACTTTGTTAATTTAATCATTCATTTATTTTACTCTAACTTTGTCAATTTAATCTTTCAATTAATTTACTTCAACTTTTGTAAATTAAATCATTTTATGTTAAACTTAATAATTAATTAATTTATTTATTTTCTTGTCAATTCAATTAACGTATTCTGTTCCAAACAACATCTCTTAAATTTTACACACAAACAAACAACCACACGTTCCCAGCTCGATCAAAAGAGCACTCTATCCTGCTCACTCGACTCGCTGCTTTCTTCGTATAAAGGTCGGTGACCATTCCTTCTACAATTATTAATTTATCTCCAAACAAATCATATTGAGTTAATTCCACTTTCACATTCTTTGCAAACGACCATACGAGAGTAGGTCCTAATTATATTTACTTCTAATTGCAGCCTCAATTCAGTCCATTATAGATACTCTAAAATACTACATAGATACTACATAGATACGTATCTTAAATACTATATATCAAAGATACTCTATATTATATACTCTCTATAATTTACTATATATTCAACATTTTATTCCACCATTTTAATTTCACATACTTGAATTATCATAAAATCTTTTTACTGTAAATCATATGTTAAAATATCTGTCGTATAATAGGCTCCCGACGATATACTATATATATATATATCTATTCGTTGAGGGGATTATTCTATATTTCGAGTGCGTGGTAATCAGATGCCGAGAATGGTTCAAAAAAGGGCCTGGAGAGGGCTTATTTATCTTCAATATACTTAAGAAGTGGAACAGCGCACAAGGATAAATAATATTGCAAACATAAATAGAATAGAGTTTTATTAATTAATTTATCAAACCAACACACGGAAAATATTTACATGACCGGGGATTAAATGGAAGAGACACAGGAAACGAAAAAGGTCATGGGAATATTTGACTAAGCGGAGGATTAAGATTTGGAGGGATTTAAAACGACAAAACAAACAAGAAGGGGGAATGGTTTGCTAGAATCCGTTTAAAGCACAGAGTTGCGTTGACACAAAGTTAAATGGTTAAATGCAATGCGTAGCTTACGTAATTATAAGGTTGTCGTGGCAGAGAAAGGCGATGGGAAGGAATCTTAGGTCCAACTGGCGGTTTCTTTTCCAGGAGAAGGGGTTCTTTGGGAGGGGGTCGTCCTTAACGACGGGGGAGGACTGACTTCGAGGAGTGAGAGTGAAGTGGGGCTCGGAAGTACGAGCGATCCTTGAGACAGGATATCGGAGATGTTTTAGATGAACAATGGAGGTTATTGGTGTAACCAAGCGTCTCTTGAAGAAAGTTAAAAAGGGGGTAATTAAATTACAACCGACATGATTTCTTGGGAACGAGAACCGTTTCTTGACGAACGGGCTTGAAGAACAATGGCTCTTCTAAAGTTGTTCTCTTTCTGAACAACAAGGGGGGCCCTGTTGACTTGGCGTCTCGAGGTCCACGAACCTTAACACTCAAGGGATATTGTCCTCTTCTGGACAATAAGGGGTTTCTCGGGGTAGAGTCCCTGGGTGCACAAGGGAGACCGGTTCGGCGTGATGCCTCGCGAAGATAATCGGGATCTGCTTTAAACGCGAATTGCTATCGCATAAATAGTCAGAGCCAGCTCCTCGGCGTAGGGGACAAGGGGGTGGGGGACTTTGATGGAATGTCCCGGTAGCGCTTGGGAAAATATCTTATCTTCCCATAAGCCTAATTCAACCTGGCGAGATCGACGCATGGAGGCAAATGGGGGATTGAACATCCTTGATTAAACTTGGGAATGGTGGGCGATAACGCGCCTTCTAATATATATCTCTCTCTCTCTCTCTCTCTCTCTCTCTCTCTCTCTCTCTCTCTCTCTCTCTCTCTCTCTCTCTCTCGCAGGATGCACGTGGGAAGCATGCGTTTTGACATGTGATAGGGGCATAAGCATGGCAGCCGCAGGCTGTTCTATCACAATATCTCACCTTGTATACCTAACATACTGATATCATGTACATTCGTTGATTTTATGAATATATTTATATTTCTGTAATTGTCTTTCTTAACGCCCAAGTCATTATTCCAAAATTTATTTTGCTGTCGCCTTTAGGCATAAAGCTAACGGCAGACATCTTCAATCAAACAAAATTCATGGTTATGGTTTTCGAAACGCTATCTAGACTGAATTATTAACCGAAGATAAATCACATTGATAACCATACACTATAAAATTGGTGCCCAAAGTTTAGTAATCTCCTGTCAATCAATAAATAAGTTTAAACGTTAAAATAATTCTGACTCCACGCGTCAATTTCGTTCCAAAGCCTCGCTTGAGCAATTTATGATTCACGTGTTCATTTTATTATATCGCGTGTAATCTTTAATATCATTCTTCCAATTATCATAATTCATCTCAATTTTAATTTAATATTATCTCTTATATCTCTTACATCTTCATTCAACTAGCACAAATATACATAAAAGAGTATCTATGATGGAACAGAAACACCAACTAACGACATCATTTAGCGCCCGACCTCATCATGACCAACCGTCTGCGCATAGACAACCACATGCGTACCTCTCTCTTCCCGTGTATGGTCATGCAAACACAATTGCATGGTTAGAAGTCTCATCCCTCCTCCTTAAACCACAAAACATCACTGAGGAGGAGAAAGTATCAGCAATCATCCAGCGGTTACCCATAAATACCTTTATTCAGTTCAGGGTAGTGTTAATTCATGGGGAACAGGCTGATGTTTAGACCGCCTGAATGAGGCTTTTCTCAATACATATGGTAGGTCCCAAAATGATGACCTGAGAGAGCTCCTGAATACTCAGGAAATGGGAGATAAGAGTCCTACTTCTTTTTGTCTCATTTGAAGGACCTTATCAGGGTAAAAGGTGCTCACATCGATCTTTTTAACCCTCTCCTCACCGAAATTTTCATGAGAGGAGTCCCCGAGGGTATTAAGCCATTAATCCTAAGCTCCAACCCCACAAGCATTGATGAGGTTGCTGCAGCCGCAGATAAATTGTATAAAAGTCATTATGTGAATTGGGGCAACGGCCAAAACAACGGCCAAACTCACGGCCCATTTAACAATGCTTCAATTTTGCAGGTTCGAGGCACGTCGAGCTCCTCTGACGAACGGGCCGAACATTCAAGGGTTCCATCTTCCCAATCGAGAGACCTTGAGGCTTCAATACGGAGGATGGAAGCCGACATCCAGCGGTTAAAGCTGCTGCGTGAGCCACAGAGTCAGCACGGACACGGATTTGGCGATCGAATGCGCAGGTCCCGCTCTGGTTCACCAAAAAGAAACCAACGAGGGCATCCCGATGCAAGAGGTGGGAGACAGCAAAATTTTCACCTTCATTCTTCCAACTTTTCTCACCATCTTCTACACCATCAGGGCCTATGCTGGTATCATCAAAGGTACGGGCACAAGTACACTGTACACAGCCTTGTAGCCACAGTTATGCTTCTTCACATACTTCGCCAAGTAGTCTCCCGAAGCATAACTTTTTCCTTTCCTCTCATCCAAATCAGTGGTGCTGGTACCACAACAAATATGGTTCACAAGCACTAAAATGATTGCAACCTTGCACATATTTGGACCCAGTACCTTCTTCAAATCTCAACCCTCCAGTTTTCTCACTTCACCCAACTCAACCACTTTCTCCAAATCCTCAAACTTCATATTCTTGCAGTACTCTCACTCCAGTCTCTCAATCACAAACTTTAAACTAGAAAGGCAAGGGACAAAAGGGTCTACATCCACTGCCTATACCTCATTTCCTCAAGTAGCTCGTCCATTTCGTATTTTTTACCCACTTTCTGAATTTTCATTCCTGGTGGACACTGTTCTGAATGCAGTGTCATACCAATTTCTAAGGCCGACAAAGCTTCTGCCCCTTCAGATTTAGTTCTGAAGGCAGCCAATTCGACCAATATTAGGTAGGACCTATGGAAGGCATAACCTTCAAGTCTCACTCGGTCTGCGTCGGGTTTTTCGATGGACTTTTATTATGGCCGAGGTAGATTGTCCACTATTGGGCCTCAACTTTCTTTCGGCTCACGATCTCCTGGTCGATTCTCGACAACGCAAGCTTGTCGAACGCAAAACTCTCCTCACTGGCTTAGATTCGTACTCACCTTCTCAGATTTCCCTCCTCTCTATTCGTCTCCCGTCCACCGAGCCACCGTTTCAGCACCTTCTTCAAGAGTTTCCTGAGCTCACCCTTCCACCTTCGAAGGACAGGCCCATTAAACATAGCTTGGGGAATAGGATCGAGACAACAGGAGGTCCTGTATTCTCACGGTCACGCCGATTAGCATCGGATAAACTCTCTGCTATGCGTGATGAAATCCAATTCAAGATTGATTCAGGCATTTGTAGGCCTTCCACTTCTCCGTGGGCCTCTCCACTTCACATTGTGCCCAAATCCACGCCGGGAGAATTCAGAGCATTTGGGGATTACAGAGCTCTTAACGCTGTAACAATTTCTGATCGTAATTCCTTGCCGTACTTAGCCGATTTTATCACTTCTCTCCATGGCTGTACGATTTTTTCTCGCTTGAATCTGGTTCGTGCTTTCAGCCAGATCCCTATTCACCCAGATGATGTCGCAAAGACTAACATCACCACTCCGTTTAGTGCTTTTGAAATGGTCAAGATGCCATATGGATTGCGTAACTCTGGGCAAACTTTCCATCGCTTTATGGGTCAAATCATTAGGGGTCTTCCGTTTGTATTTTGCTACATCGATGACCTCCTAATATCATCTTCCTCGCTGAAGGAACACCTTTTTGCATCTTCTCGTCTTCAGTAGTACGTTATCGTTCTAAACACCTCCAAGTGCCTCTTTGGTGTCCCGCCACTCTCATTCTTGGGGCACCATGTCTCTAGTGCAGGGATTAGCCCAGTCGAAGATAAAGTTAGCGCGATGCGAAACTTTTCTCGTCCTACATCACGCATACAACTCAGGAGTTTCTGTGGCATGGTCAATTTCTAAATGTGCCCAGGCCCTGCAACCTCTCAACTCTAAGCTCACCAAGACCAAAAAGAACTCTTCTCTTGAATGGTCCACTGGGGCGTGCGATTCATTCTCTCGCACCAAAGAGGCTATTGCCCGCGCTGTGGAATTGGCTCATCCTTCTCCAGGAGCCCCCATCAGCGTCGCCTCAGATGCATGCTCAAGCCACGTAGGTGCAACCTTGCAGCAGAAAGTTGGTGACCAATGGCAACCTCTTGCTTTCTACTCTCGCGGTCTTACAAACCCTCAAAAGGAATAATCACAGTTCTCTCAAGAACTCCTGAATATATCTCGCTGTCCGCCCCTTCCGCCATCATTTGGAAGGGCGTGAATTTACCATTTTCACTGACCATAAGCCATTGGTCGGTGCATGTTCGTCTCGTAGTACTTCGTCAGTACACACTGCAGTTGACACTCGTCATCTTGACTTCATATTGCAGATGACGAAGGATAGTCGCTTCGTTCCTGGTTCTTCAAACGTCGTAACTGACGCGCTCTCTCACATTTCATCGATTTCGGACACGCAACTCTCCTACACTGCGCCCATCGATCATGCAACAATAGCGCTTGCCCAGGAACAAGATGAAGACACTCAAACTTTGTCAATTTAATCTTTCAATTAATTTACTTCAACTTTTGTAAATTAAATCATTTTATGTTAAACTTAATAATTAATTAATTTATTTATTTTCTTGTCAATTCAATTAACGTATACAGTTCCAAACAACATCTCTTAAATTTCACACACAAACAAACAAACACACGTTCCCAGCTCGATCAAAAGAGAACACTATCCTGCTCACTCGACTCGCTGCTTTCTTCGTATAAAGGTCGGTGACCATTCCTTCTACAATTATTAATTTACCTCCAAACAAATCCTACTAAGTTAATTCCACTCTCACATTCTTTGCAAACGACCATACGAGAGTAAGTCCTAATTATATTTACTTCCCCTTGCATCCACAATTCAGTCCATTATAGATACTCTAAAATACTACATAGATACTCTATCTTAAATACTTTATATCAAAGATACTCTATATTATATACTCTCTATTTTTTACTATATATTCAACATTTTATTCCACCATTTTAATTTCACATACTTAAATTCTCTTCACATCTTTTTAGTGTAAATCATATGTTAAAATATCTTACCTTGTATACCTAACATACTGATCTCATGTACTTCGTTGATTTTTTGAATATATATATATTTGTGTAATTGTCTTCCTTAACACCCAAGTAATTATTCCAAAATTTATTTCGCTGTCGCCTTTATGCCTAAAGCTAACGGCAGACATATTTGATCAAACAAAATTTATAGTTATTGTTTTCGAAACGCTATCTAGGCTGATTTATTAACCGGAGATAAATCACATTGCTAACCATATACTATACTATCTCCTGATTCCATTACAATCGCTTCCTACATTTCTTCCTAATAGCCTTCATTGGAATACACTGTTCCGGAAATATGTTTAATATAGGCTTAAAAGTGTACAACATCTCATAAGTATTCTCCCATCTGAATTATATATCCCACCTAATCTGATTTAGCAAATTGCGTAATTTATTGTAATCGCCCCTATAAAAATTTGGAGTTTTGTGGAGTTTATTGATGTTCTACCTTTCAATATTCCGAAGTTAAAACGAACCATCTGATAATCACTATTTCCCAATGCTTCCCCGAAAGTCAATTCCTGAACCAAGTGATCATCATTTCAAAGAACAAGATCTAATATATTGGCACTCCTTGTTGGCTTATTAACAAATTGAGTAAAAAAATTATCC
Source organism: Ceratothoa steindachneri (assembly GCA_963969495.1). Taxonomy (NCBI): domain Eukaryota; kingdom Metazoa; phylum Arthropoda; class Malacostraca; order Isopoda; family Cymothoidae; genus Ceratothoa; species Ceratothoa steindachneri. The sequence continues at coordinate 97,532,699 of OZ018319.1, forward strand.
TCAAAGCATCCTATAAACTTATTACTTGTTCTATTCCTTCCTATCATATTTTCCCCGTACACAGAATTTAAATTAAGGTCAAAGAGAAGAATTGTATTTACTTCACATCGTTATTTATTTCCCTGATCATTAGCTGAGCAAAACAATTACTCTGTCCAGGTGGTCTGTAAAAGTCTCCTAAGTGTATTATCGTATTTTTACTGACCCTAATATCTCTCAACAGTGACTCAATTTCTCCTTGCTTTATATAATTATTTAGATTTGAAAAAATGCTATTTCTGATATAAATAATCAACCAAACACCAGTCCTATTGTAGGGGTGTAAACCGCTACAATATTTGGATTATAGTAATTGATAAATAGATTGTATAATTGTTAAATAGTATTTTGTAAATAGTTTGGTAAATAGATTGATAAATTGCAAATAGTAATTGGTAAATCGAGTATAACAATTGATGATTGATGATGAGATTGGGTAAAGTGTTAAATGGTTTGATAAATTAATTGTTAATGGGAATTATAATAATTGGAAAATTGATTGGCAAATAGTAATTGATTTATAGATTGGATTATAAATTGATAAATGGGTCATAACGGAGTTGAATGGGTGTGTAAATGACACAAAAGAATCAAGCATTAATTCAGGTTTCTTTGGTGAAATATTTAATCTAACAATTACAATTCAAATATTTACAGACTGCTTACAGAAGCAACCAAGCTAAGCGAATGAACCTCATGGCTTAATTTTAAGACACTTGAAAGAGAGGGAGTAGCAATGTCTAGATTTATGTCAGGGTTACCAACCCTTCTTGAAATTATATATATATATATATATATATATATATATATATATATATATATATATATATATATATATATATATATATATATATATATATATATATATATATATATATATATATATATATATATATATATATATATATATATATATAAGGCTCGGCCGTGAAGCCTTTATTTAATATTGAGGATAAATCCCAGAGCCAGGAGAGACGGATGCAGCATCTTTTAATTTTTCACAACGTTTCGAAAAGTACAAGTTTTCAGAAATAAATATTTCATTTTGAGGGGTGTAAACCGCTACAATACTGCCCCAGATAGGGAAAGCTCGCACAACAAAAGGTATTTACATAAATTTTATTTTATATAGCGGCACGGCCTCCTCACCTCGCGTCCAGAACGGGTTATGGTGTCAATTGGCTGACTCGGATTGCGGGTCAGGTGGCGATTAATAGTGCCACTCGATTGATGCGGGAGATTGTCTCGAGCGAGGACCGGGGCGTCGGGTGACCATTGTTCTGGACCTCCCGAAAAAGCGACTGTCGGGAGTTGCGCGTTACTCGCTTGGTGTTCTCCAGCTGCTGTCGAGTGGTCCTGAAACAAAAAGGGAGGCGGCAGCAGTTCGAAAGAAGAAATGGGGGGTGTACATATGGTTGGCGGAGGGTTTGCGAGTAAAGAGGTGAGAGGAAGAGTTGCAGTTTGATTTTTAAGAGCCAAAGAAGGGTTCAAAAGGGGGGTTAGTTGGTTTAGGAAGTGTTGAAGGAATAGTTGGGTACGGAAGGTAGGCTGAGATGACCACTACCCCTATATTACTGGAAGAGAAAGGTAGTCATTGTTCCAGAAGAACGGCTTCTATGAAAGAGGGTTTAAACCGATCGATGACAACCGTATCCTGCTTGGTACCAAGCTGTAGTACAAAGAATTTCGGCTTCGTGGAGACGGCGAGATAGGATCCGTCATCGACAGGTTGCCAGGATGTGTGAGTGGAATATAGAAGGACAAATACATGAGAGCAAGTTGCCATCTCCTTTGGCATGAAAGGTTTCTGATTAGCAGGTACTCTTGTGGCGGTCGGCTTCACCTCAGACATCTCCAGTACTAAATTGTGTACGGATGCAGCGGGATGTATGTCGGAAGGAAGAGGACAGTCAGCGTAAGAAAGTAATTGACATGGAAGACGAAGTTGCGTACCATAGACGAGTTCCGAAGCCGGGCAATTCAAATTCTTTTTTAAGGAGGCACGAATTCTCATGAGAGTTAAGGGTAGCTTGTCCACCCAAGTAATGTTGGGTCAGTGGAGCGTAAACTTTCCTAGAGAATCCTGAGAAAACGTTCCACCTTAGAATTACTCTGGGGATAGTAGCTAGTGGTACGGAGACGAAAGGAGCCAAGCACTGACCTGAGTGCATCCCATTGGTGGGATTCAAATTGGCTACCTCGATCAGTCATGATCGTTGATGGGACACCAAAATGAGCAACCCATGCTGAGACGAAGGCTCGAGTTACAGTGGAATCTCTGATGCCCAGGATAGGAACTGCCTTTGGCCAAGAAGTAAAACGATCGATCATGGTAAGAAGGTAAGTGCAACCACGCGAAAAGGGCAGATGACCAACCAGATCGATGTGAACAGCGTCAAAACGTGCCGATGGAAGTGGAAAAGCAGCCAGAGCGCCCTTTCTGGGGCGTTGAACCTTTGCGCGTTGACAAGGCAGACATGCGCGGGTCCATTTGGCCACGTCGGCGTTCATACCTGGCCATACATAATGTTGTATGATGGGCTTGCGATTGTCTCGAATTCCAGGATGAGAGAGACCGTGAGTCTGGTCGAAAATGTGGCGACGGTAAGCGAGAGGAATGAGTGGACGAGAACAGTCAGGAATTTAACAGTCAACCAGGATACGCCTGGAAGGACTGTCCGGCAAGTCGATTTCGCGAACGACAAGCTGGCAAGAGTGACGCAGTGTTTGCGTGTCTTCACTTGTTCCTGGGCAAGCGCTATTGTCGCGTGATCGATGGGCGCAGTTTGGGAGAGTTGCGTGCCCGAAATCGATGAAATGTGAGAGAGCGCATCTGGTACGACGTTTGAATTACCAGGAACGTAGCTAATATCGTTTGTCATATGCAGGCTGAAGTCAAGGTGACGAGTATCAACCGCAGAGTACACAGAGGAGGTGCCACTAGAGCCGAGCGCACCAACCAATGGATTGTTTCGCTAAAAAACAGTAAAATTATCTCCTTTCAAGTATTTTTGGATGTGACGGAGGGCGATGTATATGCTTAGTAATTTGCGGGAAAACGTACGTACTATACCTCTGTTGGAAAGGAAGAAGAGCCTTAGAGTAGAAGGCATTAGGTTGCCAGGAGTCACCAACCTTCTGTTGTAGCGTCACACCGACATGAGTTGCGGACACGTCTGAAGCAACGCTTATGGTAGTTCTTAGGCATGATGGGCCAGGGCGACAGCTGAAACCATAGCCTCTTTGGTGGGAGAGAAAGCCTCGCAAGCTTCGGGGGACCAGGAAAGAGGAGGGTTTTTTTTGGACTTGGAAAGCAATCCGTAGAGATTTTGCATAATGCGGGAGATGTTTGAAATGAACCTGTGGTAAAAGTTTATCTTCCCACATAACCTACGAAGTTGCTTTAGCGAAGAAGGTCGGGGAACAGCTCGAATAACTTCAACTTAGTCCTTGAGAGGAAGAATTCCCTCACGGGAAATGTGGTGTCCCAAAAAGGAGAAATGTGTGACACCAACGATAAACTTTGAAGTATTGAGTACTATACGATACTCATCTAAACGTGTAGAAATCTGGCGAATATGAGAAAAATGCTCGTCTAAAGACGAGCATTTTATTAGGAGGTCGTCGATATAACAAAATACGGAGGAAAGACCTCTTAGAACCTGATCCAAGAAGCGTTGGAAGGTCTGACCACTGTTATGAAACCCCTAAGGCATTCGGTTCATGACGAGGGAACTGAATGGAGTGGTGATATCAATTTTACGGATATCATTAGGGTGAATTGGAATTTGGTTGAAAGAGCGAACCAAATCGAGCCGAGAAAAAATGGAACAACCGAAGATAGCGGAGTTAAAATCCGACAATAAAGGCAGAGGATACCTATCCTGAACTGTACATGCATTGAGTCGCCTGTAGTCACCTACCACTCTGAATTCCCCCTGAGTAAACTTAGGTACTACATTAAGTGGTAAAGCCCATGGGGAGGTGGATGGGGAAGCGATCTCGGTCCCCATCATGAACTTAAATTCTTGCTTCATTAGGACCAGTCTACCCGGAGCCAATCGACGGGAACGTTATAAAACTGATCCTCCTGTCGTCTCTATTCTGTGTACCACATTGTGTTTAATACTGGTAGGTTTGTCCTTAGACTGAGGCAGACAGAGGCTTGGGAACTCCCGCAAAAGTTGCTGCAAGTGAGGATCAGTTGCCGCGAGACGAACAGAGAAGAGACAGCTGGTGGAAAGAAAGAATGAACCAGCAACTGTTAGTGTCCTGGTTCTGTTGATAAGCTTGTGGTGACGAGAATTAATGAAAATTTCAGGCGCGGAAAGAAAATCTGGGCCTAAAATTGGCATGTCAACGTCGTCAATTGTGAACGTCCATGGGAAAACATGTCGTAATCCGAGAGATAGATTGATGATACGTCTCCCATAAGACCTTATGTCCGATGAATTGGCAGCTTTAAGGACAAGATAAGAAGAAGTGCAAGCTTTCTCGACTGAAGAGGCTGGAATGGCACTGCATTGACTGCCAGTGCCAATCAGGAAGGAGAAACCAGAGAGTGGGCCATGAATACTAAAAGGAGGATCAGCCTGAAGAGATGAGGTTGCAGAGGTGACAGACCCACGTATCACTTGCGAATTCAGTTTAACTTTCCTGTGCTGTATGTGAAAGTTGGGTGAGAGAACCCGTAGAGTTTTATAAAATCGGAGGTGGTGAGATAAGGTTAGGTTGAGATTGAGCATTTTGCTGGTACTTACATGGGGCAGAGCATTTTTTTGCTCTGGGGCCAAATTTGAGGTGATACTAATAAAAGCCTGAAGGCTGACAGATAGCAGTATGAGCAACACGACAAGAATGAGGGCTAAAGATGTAAGCATGAGATGATGCACGGTAAAAACTGCAAGGCTGAACACACCAGACAGCGTTGCTCCCATAATTAGAATGGTACCAGCCGCTACTCTGAGAGTTCTCGGGATTGGTGGAATTAGGCCTAGGTTGGAAATAAAACTGCTGTGCCTCACCTCTTGTGCTGCTGTTTCCTCGTTGGTGTTGCCCTTTTCGGGAGGAGGAACGACGTTTGACTCCTCCGTCCTGCTCATGATTTTGCTCTCGGTAAACACCCGTTTGCACCTTTAGGGCACGAATATCCATCTCAATCGTCTCCAGAACGGATAAAAGATCCGAAACCTGGGTGGATGCATCCTGAGAGTGTCCTAGACGGTTGTAAGGAGTCTCGGCCTGTCACCTAACCTGTGAAATGGATACATGTGAGTGGTGTTTAACATTAGAATTGTATGATATGCTACGCATCTATTTTCAATGGTTAAAGTCCCGGTGCCTGCATTTCCCCAACTGAAGAATGGATCGTTATACAGGGCGTCATCCGCCTCTGCCATCTTCTCCACGTTCGCTGGGGAGGACATTAGAATAAGAGGCTTAATTTGGTCCGGCATCCCATGCATGAATATCTCAGTTATGAGTGGCTCGAGTTGGTCGAGCTGTGCTCCTTGGCATGTGCCAGGGCTTTGAGGTGGTCCAGAAAGTGCGTGGGGCACCTGTCCCCCATCTCCTGCGAATCAAGAAGGATAGGCTGGTCCTCTATTTGTGACTTCCCAAATTCCCCCATGAACACCCTCTTGAACCTTTCCCAAGAACCAGAAATAAACCCATCAAGCCGAATACTTTAAAAAATTTAAAAAATCCTTAGAGGTAATCTCTGTGGTACGACAATTGTCCTTTGTTCTTCAGGAAGTGCCTGGTGTAGGGCAATGTCCACCATTTCCCACCAGCTAATGGGATTTTGTGGCTCAAATGGCAGAAGCTGAACCGAAGAGGGAGTAGGGAAGGGGCGTTGTTGTGGGGTAGGCGAATGAGGAGTCTTGCGTGGGGTGCGAAGGGGGATGAATACGTCGTTGTAGTTGAAGGGGGGGACGTTTGGGTCGTTGTTACTGTGCTCGTTGTTGGGGCGTAGCTTGGGGCTCCGTTATAATCCATTTACAGAAAAGTAAAAGTGTGTGTGTATTTGTTTATGCACAAATTCAATTCACGCGCTTAAACGTAAAAAAATTGAAAAAAAAAATATTGAATTGGTCACTCTTTGTATTTATCCCTGTTTGTCATAATTAATTTCATGAAATTGCTTAGGGATAACTTAAGGATGTTAAGATACACTAAAGATTGAAAACGAGCACGTGTCGACAATCTACGCGAGAAAAACAATAGAACCGAGTGAGGCGGAATGCGACCTCTGAAAATACGAAACACGTGACAGTGAAAATTAATTTAATTTTGCAAACAAATGAATGGGAGATAATTAAACTATTTCGGGCACTATTTATAGGTTTTAAATGAATATTAAGGCAATATCCTAGATAGCTCTCAGATCACAATAAACATAAAAACCTATATTCCGTTAATCAAGGGAATGAATTGTTAAATGCTCACGCGAATTCTAAATTTTGCAGACGAATTCCTTAGGCCTAATCTGAGGGACGTTGGGAAAACGTGTATTAAAAATAAAGAGGTTAAGAAAAATATATATTATTGAATAAACAGTTAGATTTAAAGGTGAATATATAACGTAACAGTTTATGATTGGATTAAACTTTACGTGTTAATTAAATTTGAGTGAGTTAACGGGAATGAATTTGCAATTGATAAATATGGTTTGGTAATTAGAGTATAACAAATGATGATTGATAATTGAATAATTGTTAAATCGGTAAATAGATTGTAGTATAAGTAAATTTGGATTATAGTAATTGATAAATAGATGGTATAATTGTTAAATAGTAATATGTAAATAATTTGGTAAATAGATTGATAAATTATAAATAGTGATTGGTAAATCGAGTATAACAATTGATGAATGATAATTAGATTGGGTAAAGTGTTAAATGGTTTGATAAATTAATTGTTAAATGGGAATTATAATAATTTGTGAATTGATTAGCAAATAGTAATTTATTTATAGATTGATTATAAATTGGTAAATGGGTTATAACGGAGTTGAATGGGTCTGTAAATGAGACAAAAGAATAAAAAATTAATTCAGGATTCTTTGGGGAAATATTAAGCTAAACAATTACAATTCAAATATTTACAGACCTGTTTACAGAAGCAACCAGGCTAAGCGAATGAACCTCATGGCTAATTTTAAGACCCTTGAAAGAGCAGGAGTAGCAATGTCTAGATTTAAGTCAGGGTTACCAACCCTTCTTTAAATTTCATATATATATATATATATATATATATATATATATATATATATATATATATATATATATATATATATATATATATATATTAGGAATAAATATTTCATTTGTAGGGGTATAAAACGCTTCACTATCTCTCCATTGAATAATGTACATACGAGGGTCGGTGAATAAGTTTTGCGAATCGGTAGTGCAAAACAGAGGAAGGGTGATGGTTGTTTGTGGGGGTGTTATGACAAGTTATGACAAGTCAGGACCTGCAGCCACAAGCTCCTGTCTATTTAAGAAGAAGTAGCTGGCTTTTCACATACTCATTCAGTCCAATTGCACGAGACAGCCATTCCACCCCTACATCCAATCTCGGAAGCACACCTGAAACAACGCCTTTCACTCATCCTTTCAACTAACCTTTTGTACATTTCTCGTAACTCACATGAACCCACCTTCTTTACATCATCTACTCCCACATGTGTAATCACAACTGCATCCCTCTCACATCCAGACACCAGACTATCCTACCTCTCAGATACATCATATACACCAGCACTTGGCAAACAACGCTCACCTCCTTCCATTTACTCGCACTGAACTTCCTATCTAAATATCTAATCTGAGAGTCACTCATCAAAAGCACCTCAGTCATCCTCCTAGCCCCCCTACGCCTAGCATTACCATCCATCCTGTTCTCATTCAAACTACCATTTATTTCACTTTCCGCCACAATCACATCAGACAAATCACTTTCAACCTCTTCATCTCTCAGGGCATCGAAACTGTTTGTCAATCTAACAGGCTCCCTGTCCCTCTTACTCATACACAAAAGCTGTCCTAACCTATTGATTCTATCCATATTCACCTATGCATGATTCATGCTCACTCACATCAGTCACTTCTTCCTCTCCAGTCCCTAGTCTAGGCCTATCTTCCACCCTCCTGGCCCAGCCACATTCTTCATGCGTACACTCGCATCCCTTCTCACTTCATGCACCAATTCACTTAATCTTTTGTACTCATCACGCAACCGACTCACCTCGTCTACCAAAGCCACATTTGAACTAGTTACATAACACACGGGGCATTTAGATACATTTGCTCTTCTTTCAACACAACAAAAATCACAAACTACATACTCACTGCTTGCAGCAAAAGGCATACTCACTTCATCCAAAGCAACATCTGTACTGAGAAACTTTTCAACCCTTTTCCTTGAGCAATCAAAAAAAGTGTAAACAAAAACGAGGAGAAAATTAAGCCGCTCTGAAATGTAAACAAACTGGAGCTATTTCACCCCACGAAAGCAATTTCAAGATTTAATTTAAAATAGAATTAAAAATTCCTTTAGTATTATGTCTAATACTCAAAGTTAACTATATTCCTGAACTTATATATATATTACACCGTAATATCCAAAATGATAAAATGTCACTGAATAGAGATCTCCCTGAAAACACTTCTGATCGCTACCGCAAAGTAACATTCCATAAAATGGCAAATCAAAAGGTTCTGTAAAGAGAGAAATGAGATATTAAACCCTATTTAATTATTGACTCTTATAAGTAACTTGTAGATATTATCTCTTTCTTAACGAATAACATTATCATGCGAAGGCTATGCTAAATAGGAGAGAAATACACAGAACTAACTGATGTAATCGTAAATAGAGGAAAGAGAACACCTTATAGGTACCTAATTATTCAATCACAAGTTTAAAATAAGAATGTGAGACATTTGCTAAACTATGGAACCAAAGAAAGAAAATGATTAGAGAAATACAACATCAATAATAAGTAATATAAACCTAACTTAATTATATTTTCAGGAGTGCCGTAACAAAGACTATACTCTTACAATATCATCTCTCCCGATTGAACAAACTCTAGCGCGATAGAAACACCAAACTTTTAAACTAACTCTTATATCTATATCTCCTTTATATACATGTGTTTTCGGAATTCCTTTGATTTAATAAAGTCGCAAAGTATTCATAGTGAATTACGCTTGATATTTTCCAATTCAAGATATTCACGCATGTCCACATTTTATCTTGGTTCTTAAATTTCCTCCCACCCTTTTCAAGAGCAAGACTCGAAAAGCGATATTAGGACCACTCATAAATTCCACAGGTAAACCAGAGACTAGCCCAAGAGAAATGGCAGAGATGCTTAAACTGCAATATGAAAGCATCTCCAGCCCTCCAGATGAACAAACAAAAGTCTACAATTAATCCTTCTTTGATGAAGCTCCACAGACACCTACCTACCTTTGTCCAATTCCATCTATATTGATTCAGCTAACGTGGATGTCTGCTGGGTAACAGCGGACATCCCCCCAACAGCTTTTTAATGGCAGAAAAACCTAACCTAATGACAAACAATACTTACTTTTGTAGGTTTCTTGGGTAAATATGTAGACGAATGGCCCGGCCGATAAGATGTACTATTTCATCCGTATTCCAAAATATTTCACGTTTTTGGAGTACATTTATAGGGGACGGCTGGTGGGGGGTTAAACAGACCGCACTACATTGATCCTGAGTTTCATTAAATAGGGGGGGGTCTGGGGGGCATAGCCCCCAGTATATAATTCCAATTTTTATAATGTTCTGACATTTACAGAGGTGAATGCTTCAACTACATCATGTCAGCGCCTTTAATCGTTTTGCGAATTATAATAGGGGTTGGAGGTGGGATATGACATCAGAAATGACACAAGTGAACGATAATATTTACACAAAATAAATTTTTCCGGCTGGGCCGCTTGTCTACATGTTTACCATTTCTTGATTAGTTTATGTGCCTCTAAATAATCTAAAAGTTTTTCGCAGTCATGCAAAGTAAACCCGAATTCAAATAAGAAAGAAGCACAACTAGAGCACAAAAAAGCCATAACCAAAGAGAAACAAATGCTAAGTGGGTTCTATTTATAGCTACAACGTTGCCAGTAAGAAGCTGTTATCATTCACTGAGAAACAAAAAATATGAAAACAATAAAAGGCATCAAGAAACCTCACCTAACTTAGAAAAAAATATAAACGAGCAGAGGCGCAGATATTTAGTAAATAATACAGACTAAAAGTTACAAATCCTCAAAACAACAAAAAATATAAAGCTGTGATTGATCACATCTGAAGTTACTGTCTAACATTATAAGAGATATGTTGTAGCGCAAAATTGTAGCCTACTAACACCACCACCTACCGTGCGCCCCAAATCTGAAGTATTACTGTCAGCTGTCCCCAGGCAGCTCTTACTCACCTCACTCATGTACTGGCCCAGTGACTTGAGAGAGTTGGTGTAGGTGGCTGGTCATGAACTGTGGGCAGCCACATGTTTAATTGGTTCTTGAGCGCTCTGGTGAAATGCCTATCAGATTCCACAGTCTTTGTGGGTAAATATTTATATTAGCGGCTCGAATGATGGGATATACTATTTCGTCCATATTCCAAAATGTTTCACGTTTTTGGAGTTCATTTAAGGGGACAGCTCGTGTAGGGGTAAACACAATGGGGGGACCACACTATGATGATCCTGAGTTTCAATAAAGGTAGATATGTAGATTAGCGACTCGAACGATGGGACGTACTATTTTGTCCGTTCCAAAATGATTCACGTTTTTGGAGTACATTTAAGGGGACAGCTCGTGTGGGGGTAAACACAATGGGGGGGACCACACTATGATGATCCTGAGTTTCAATTAAGGTAAATATGTAGATTAGCGACTCGAACGATGGGACGTACTATTTTGTCCATGTTCCAAAATGATTCACGTTTTTGGAGTTCATTTAAGGGGATGGCTTGTGTGGGGGTAAACACAATGGGGGGACCACACTACGATGATTTTGAGTTTCATTAAATTGACTAATGTGCTAGCATTTACAGAGGTGAATGATTTAACCAAATCATGTCAGCGCCTTTAATCGTTTTGGAATTATAATGGGGGTGGGGGTGGGATCTGACATCAAATGACTCAAGCGTGCATGAATATTCTGGTAAGTGTGAACAAAAATATTTACCAAAAAACACTTTGGCCGAGTCGCTAATCTACATATTTACCTCAATAAATTTGGGGGGAGGGGGTCTGCACGTTTGAGTCATATTTCAAATATACCCACCGCCATTGTTTTTACCAAAATGCCTGAAAATAACCAAACAAAAAATGTTGTTTACTTGCACCATTTTTTTTAACAAAAATGACGGAAAATGGACAAACGAAAAATGCTGAAATAGCGATGAGGAAAGCCTATTTTGTTCACAATAGTGAATAGCGACCTCTCTGCATAAACTAAACCAATCAATCAAAGTTTTTGGTGTAACCTTGACTTCATTGGACAGAACTTCTGATGTCAATTGGTTGAGTAGAAACCAGTAAATAATTTGAAGAATAGTTTCTACAGAGATCCGGGCGTTTGAGAAAAATGTGCCATTCAATGCTGATTTTTAAAAATATGGCACTCACTTAAGTCACATTTATTTTTAGAGCATCTAAATTCAAAATGAGGTGTAATATCTAATGCCCGGCCACAAACCTCGCAATTGATTTTAATTTTAAGTAAATTATGAAAGTCCAAAAGGGTTCAAAATTGATCTCAATCCGAAAATAGAGTTAATAATTTGGCAATAGACGACAGGTACTGTTTACCACTGAATTCCATTTTCAAACTCATAAAATGCATCTGTACTACATCTAATTGGCAAAAAAAAAGTATTGCCTTTAAATGATCTAGCTGAGTAGATTTAAATGTATAAAAAAAGGTAATAAAAATAGTAACATAAAAACATAAAACATAACAATTTCACGGATGACAAAAGCCACAAGGGCCTAGCAAAGGTCATCCGCATCTGATCTGTCAAAACCCACCCACAAAAAGCACCATCGCTAGGGGAAGACAAAATCAAAGTCCCCCACAATATAATATAACAGATGACAAAGGCCACAAGGGCACATCATAGGTCAACCAAGGCAGACAGCCTCTTTCTTAAGGCACCCAAACTCCCAGGAAAACTACATCCAGAGGATTGCATCCAGAAACAAGGATATCACCAATAACATATAACATAATTTCACGGATGACAAAAGCCATGGCGATACGGTATCATGGAGACTCTCCACACGATGGGTGCGAGGGGACGCCTATCCAATGTTTATATCTGAGTTTTTGCGAGATCGTCGATTCCGCGTACCAGTGGGGGGAGCTCTCTCCGGCCCAAAGGAGCAGGAAGAGGGTGTCCCGCAGGGAAGTGTCCTCAGTGTCACACTCTTTGACCTGAGCATCAATACCATCACCTCGGTGCTGCCGGAAGATGTTCTCGCTACGCTCTACGTGGATGACCTTTCAATCTCTTTTGGCGCGACCACTATGCCGAAGCGCACAGGTTTCGGTTTTCTTTGGCCAAGACTAAGGGGGTGCACTTCTGCCGCCATCCACGGCTTCACCCCGACCCAGATTTGTTTCTTAATGGGGTGCGCCTGGATGTGGTTGAGTCGCACCATTTCCTTGATCTTGTATTCGACCGACGCCTCACCTGGGAGGCACATATTCACAGCCGCAGGATTTCTAGTACCCGCGCCATGGACATTCTCCGTTCTGTGACATTCAGCGCTTGGGGTGCTGATAGGGCTACTGCCCTACTTTTTTATCGATCCTTTGTTCGTTCGAAGCTCGACTACGGATGCAAGTTTTATGCATCTGCAGCCGAGCGTTTATTGCGGAAGGTGGATTCGATCCACCACACCGGCCTTCACCTTGCGACCGGTGCCTTCCATACTTCCCCCATTGAGAGCCTGTTGATCAATGCTGGGGAAATGCCACTCGCTGATCTCGATTGTTCCTATGCCGCCGAGAGACGCCAGTCATACCCTAAGCCCTTTGGGTTTAGGGCCAGGAAACTCCTTCAAGAGCTAGATATAGCTCTCGGGCCGGTGGCGCCCCTGGTTCTGCCCAGGACGCCACCCTGGAGGGTACCACATTTGGCTATTTGTCACCACGCCTCTGCTCCCAAAGCTTGTACGGCGCCAGGAGTATTGTGTTAGACCTTTTTGGAGCACACCTTGTGTCACGCTGGAACCGTGCCAGTGTATACGGATGGCTCCAAGTCCCAAGAGGCGGTCGGCTTCCACACTGTATCCCCTCTGTTTGAAGTCAGCGGGGCTCTGCCAGGCGCTGCGTTTGTCTTCACGGCCGAGCTGGTGGCAATACACCACTCGGTACGGGAGATTACACGATGTACCCGGTTCAGAGGCTGGATTGTGATCTATAGCGATTCATAGCATTGGAATCTCTGCATCCCCTGGTTCGCGATATCCGTGACGCCACGGTTTTGGCGAGTCGGGCAGATGTCGAGATTATCTTCTGCTGGGTTCCTGGACATGTAGAAATTGCGGGGAATGAGCGTGCCAAAGAGCGCGCAAGGACTCTGCGACTGGACCAGCGTTTCGCTCTTCCTCACACCGACTACATGGCAGGAATACAGGCAGCTCTTCGGACTGCTTGGCAAAGAAGATGGGAGACAGTCTAAGTGAACTTAAAGTTGCGTGTCATTGCGCCGTGACTGTTCTCATGGACCTATCCCTCAATGCTGCGATGGCTTCAGGTCTCTTTCTGCCGTCTCTGAATCGGACACACTCGCGTGACGCATCGCTATTTGATGGAACGCTCGCCTGCGCCCTATTGCGATGACTGGGTCGTTCCCCAGACTGTTCGGCACATTCTTGTTGAATGTCCTGTTCTGGGTGATCTTCGCACACGTTACCGGTACCGGGATGGGTATGGTCGCTACCGCCTGTCCTTTGTACCCAGGATGTGTGCGTGCACATTGACTGGTGGACTTGTTGACTTTTGCGGGGAGGCCGGGCTTTTCCCCTTTATTTAAGAAGGTTCTATTTTTTTTCTTTGCTTGTTATTGTTTTCTTTGTAGGTTGCATCTCCTGCACCGGGGTGAGGGAAACCTTCCCCCCACTGCCGGAGATTGCTTCCTAATTGTTAAGTTTTTCACATTTTTATCATTGTATGTTTTCATATTTTTATTTTAAAGTAGCCTAGTTCTAGGCTGTCGTGTTCCTGGCGACTGATGCCAAGTGGGCAGTTGCCAGATGAGCTCTATATATAAATGTTTTTTTCTATGGATGCATTTTGTGGGTGGGTTTTGACACCTGCGGATGACCTTTGATAGGCCTTTTTGGCTTTTGTCATCCGTGAAATTGTTATATGTTCGGCAAAAGTCCTCTCTAATGTCTTGCAACAAACTGAAGTTAGGCTTATTGGTCTGTAATTTAGGGGGGCATAGTAGGATCCCTCTTTGAAGATTGGTATTACATCAGACCTTGCACAAGGCGGGGAGAGTGCCTTCTGCTAGGCTTGTAGAAAAGATTACAAATAAAGGGTAGGCCAGGGATGGGCAAGATCTAAGGTGTCTGGGGTGTAGGTTGTCTGGCCCCAGGCTTGAGTAGGGGTCGAGAGATGAGAGGTATTTAGACAAGGCAGGGTAAGTGATAGTCACATTGTCAAGTGTGCCCTGGAAGGTCTGATGGGGAGAAGGATTTTGACAACTATCTTTAAATACAGAAGAAAAACTGATCACAAAAATTTCAGCTATAGCACCACAGTCTTTGACCATAGACCCATCAGGATGCAATAAGAGCCCCACATAGGGAGCTCCTACTTTTTTACTCTGAATGCATTGGTGAATGGCTTTGGGTTGTCTTTGAGCTTGTCAATAGGGGTCCTTTCATAGGATATCTGAGAATAGATGAAGTAGTTCTTATATCGGTGATTGATAAGGTTGTAGTTAGCCAAGGTTTGAACACATTCCTGGGAACGGCGCCCAAAGAACCTTCTGGCATTCTTGGAGAGCTGCCAGGCTTTTGTTTCGTTTTTCTTTAGATCAGTAGGAGGACCAAATGGTGAGTTGGGACTGGACTGTTTGTAAAAAGGAATGAAAGATTCCATCAAAGGTGTAAGGATTTCCATAGTCTAGTGAACATTGCATCTACTGAGAGATGACAGAACTCATAGTCCCAGTCGACCTTTGAAATGTGGTCATCTATCATTTTGTATTTGGCTCTGGCCCAGGCTCTTATTTTTGTTCTATTGCTGTCTCCCTGAGAAGAGTTAAACATCCAGGAAGAGGACACAGGGACTCAATATTCCCTATTCTGTCAATTTCCGTGGACAGAATCACATCAAGGGTGTTGCCAGAGGGTGTAAAGGTAGGAAAATCAACTTACTGATGGAGACCAATAGTGTTGAAGCAGTTTGTAAAGGCTAGAGTCAAGGGGTCATAATCAAGGAAAATGGCGTTGTTTTTTGAGGTCAGAGTGGACAGTGATGCCTACATCTTTGTGGGAGTGTGATTGATTTATAGGCACACCACCTAGGGTATATACATTGTTCATAACTTCATTCCTGGAGCGAGAAAACCTGAGGTGTATGTATTTTCATTTGGAGAATTCTAAGCCCAAGATCGGGAGATCCTAAGGAGAGCATCAATGGGTAATTCTGAAGATCCATACTCGCGAGCTTCTCCGGTCTTGGCATAATATTTCTCCAATATTCCAATATGTTTCACCTATTTTGACTAATTTTGAAGGGCAGCTTGTTAGGGGGATTACCCTGAGATTATAATCATAATTGTTTATAGAATAATATTGGAGGGGGGGGGGGGGTCCAACTCATTTTGTGGGTGAGGGCTGATGTCATAAATGAATAAATAATGATTTTCTTTATTTAAAATCACTTTAATCACCGTATATTTATTTTTCATTCATGATTTCTTTTGCACTTTTTTTTACTTTATTATCATTTTTATACATTTAAAAATACTTAGCTAGATCTTTTAGAGGAACTAGTTTTTGAGGAGGGGAGACGATCTTTTATGCAGGAATTTCAGTTTTAATATTCCAGTTAAACAGTATCAGTACAACTTACTCTAAAGCTATTCTCAAACTTTACGGGAAAAATTAATAATATTTTTAGCATATCATAAATTAATTAAAGTTCAAATTAATTATGAAGTGTGGTCAAATGTTAGTGATCCAAGATAATTTTGCTTTTAAATGTGCTAAAACAAAAAGTTATTCTGAGTCAGCCTAGAGCAATCACTATTATTTCAAACACTCGACTCTAAATGGAAATTAAAGAAAGATACCACACTTTCCTCCCTGCTATTTCCAAGCTATACCCCTTACAATAAAGTAAGTGAAAAGCATTTTCCATTTTTTTTTTAAATGTTTGTGGTTAATTTCAGGGATTTATTTACATGAATACAAAAATGGCACCTTGTAGATTTGAACTAGGACTCAAACGCGCATGAATATGCATGTTTGAATGAAATATAAAATTAACTTCATCCCAATAGATTTCGGCTGAAAAATATAAACATTGGTATCCGGATGAGGAGGGGGGGTATGGATCTTCATTTTTACCATCAGCGAACATTTTGAGGTTACAGTTAAGTTGGGATCCAATGTAGTTAATAAATATGAGGAAAAGTAGTGGACCAAAAATGGAACCCTGGGGTACTCCACTGAGGACTGGTTTGTCTGAACTCTTGTGACCACTGATGGTGACAGACATGGTATGATTTTCTAAGAAACTCTTGATCCAGTTGAGAAGGTTACCAGTGATTCCAATCTGCCTCAACTTTTGCAGGAGGGTCACATGATGGATGCAGTCGAAGTCCTTGGCAAAGTCAAAGAGGATGAGGTCAACTATATACCCTTGATCATACCAGTAGGTTACGTAGTTGTATGTTATTAATAGTTGATCTGTGACCGATCTGTTGCTTCTGAAGCCAAACTGGCCTTCATCAAATAGCAGGTTCTCATCCATCAAGCTGTACAGGGCTTTGGTGATAATTTTCTCTTCTATATAGGGATGACATGGGATTTCTTCCAAGACAGGTAATGCACCAGCATTTGCAGAGCGGTTGAATAGGACGTGGTATGGGTAGGCCAGTTTGGAGGCACATTCCTTGAGAATGTGCAGTCTTGATTCAGGGACATAAATAGGGCTATGATGTCATTGATGGAGATGTGTACAGTACAGATACTGTTGGGGCAAGTTTGGTGTGGAGAGGGGTTGTCCAGCTGTTCAGTGGAGAAAACAGGAGAAAAGGCATCAGCAAAGGTGTTAGCCATGACTGAAGGGCTGTCTGCCAGAGAGCCAACTTTGGGTCCGTCAACTTTTTTATGTCTGATATATGAATGGAATAGTTTGGGTCTTGATAGGTGGTTGTTAATGAGTATGATCTCATAGTTGACTTGGGCATTGTAAGCAGAATTTTTAAGTATGGCATTAATTTGGTTGAAGAGGTGAAGCTGGAATAATGCTTGTTCTGAGCGACCACCATGGTGCTTTCTTAATAGTTTGTACTTTGCCCAACTTCTAGTGCGTTTACACCATTGTCGGCACAAGAAGAGACAAAAGGTTCTTCGAATGGGATCCATGATGTCTGTGGGGGGACATATGGAGGCCCTCCCCCCCTTGAGATGACTCAGTAGGATCTTCCATGGGGTCGAACCCAGGGTCACTGCCAAGCACGGAACCCGAGTCTGCCCCTATTCAAACTCCTCACATGGCTCACATCGCCAAGGCTTCATAGGAGACAGTGCTGGGCATCGCAAATGAATTTGAACTTCCGCTATCACAAATTTGCAAACTCATTTCATAACATCGCAATTGCAAATCCACAAATTTTAAGATTTATTTTAAATAGCAAATGCAAATCCCCAATTGCATTTTTTTTTGCCTAAAGCTCCGGTAGTCATATTTGTGTATGATGGTAGGGTCCCTCGCCCGTTGCTGGCGCAGACAATTTTAATAGTGTTGTCTGTTATGAGAGGCTCATGTTGTAGACGTATCCCCCGATGCCACAGGCTGGAAGTTGAGAAATATTGGAGTAGGGATATTAAAGAAAAAAATCTGACAAATAAATAAGACAAAAGAGTGAAAAAAAGAAGAAAAAAATAGTAATTCTATCAATTTATTACCTTATGAATAATTAAACACTAAGAGTTCATACTTTATAGTATATTAAACTAATAATTTAAATTCAACAAGCTATGACCAATGCAAGCCATTTATTTGTCTTCTGACAATTGGCTTAGTGTCTTCAGCAAATCTATATTGTCCTTCATAAACACCAACCGTTCAAAGTTTTCCGATGTTAGGCTGGCCCTCTTTGGTTTAAGAATATCAGAGCCCTGTGGAAACAGTCTTTCCACGGCTGCAGAGCTAGGAATTTCAGTGTTGTATTTTAAAAATACATCAACCCAGTTGGAGCGATGGAGGTTTGGGAACATACCGATGTCTAGACTGGTAGTCTTTTGGGATTCAGAGCACCAACACTCATACTCCTTCACTGCTTGTTGGAGAGGTGAGTATGGCTGCTCGACCCATTGACTTTCATCTGTACCTCCTTGAAGAAGTCATCCTCCTCATCCTTCTCATCCTTCTCCTCTGCACTGCTGCTATCACTAGCCCTGGTTTCGATGGCAATAGCACGCTCCTTAACTTCTTCCATTAGCCTTGTCTTTACTGCATCAGCCTTGCTAGGGTTAAGGAGGCTGGCTACAGGAAACTTGAAAGAGGGGTGGATGGCAGTCACCATGAGCAAGTCAATTTCACTGAAAAGGGCGAAGAACCTGCCTTTGAAACCCTTGGATCTCTTCTCTTCATTAAGCGGGCTGTCAAGGAGGTAGTTTAGCAAGGGCATATTTCAAATTTTTGGTCTTCATGGTCTCTAGCCTTGACCTGAGAACATATAGGGTAGTCTCCTCCTCTGGGAACACTACTCGATTAATCCCCCAGGTCCAGTCCTTGCCAACCTGATTAACAAGCTGGACAGGTTGAAGAAGGCTGACACCCTCCATTTTATCCAATTCTCTTTGGTGTTAGTTTCATGCTCCAGTACTGGCGGGTAGCAGGCTTCATCTCCGATGCTAGAGCGTTTTCCTGCTTTCTGCCTTTTTGCTTTTGTTTATTTGGGGATTTTGTGTTTTTTTTTAATTTAGCCTACCAAGTATGAAGCTAAAAAGTGATTAACACCAGATTGACGCTATAAACAAAAAGGCATTTTAAAACTCAATACTTCAATTTGGGCTCAGCCTTAATGTTGATTCATGCCTGGTACCATAAATATAAAAAAAAGTAATTTTTTATTTTCCAGAATGTCTGATTACTGCATCATGAAAATCAAAAATAACTTCAAAATAATTTACTTACCATTCTTAACTTCCAGATTTGTTAATATATAATTCTTAAATAATTTTGGCATTTTGTGAAGAGTTGAGGTTGAATATTTAATCTCCAGTGTTAATTAAAAATAAAGTTAAGAAGATGGGAAGAGCACCAATAGAAAATTTATTTTCAGTAAGTATTTGGTTTTGTGAAATCAATGATTGTTTACCTTTTTTAAACAAAAATAAATATTCAGATTATACATTCTAGCTATGTTTAATCTTTTCAATGTATATTAATATTTTCCAGTTTTTATATTCAACCCTATATTTCATTAGCAACTTTATTTTTTACATCCAGAAAAAATCTAATGGGCCACAGAAGATGAAAAAAAAGAAAGAGAAATTGTCCCATAAACATCAAAACCCATTTGAAGAATTCAGCCTGGAAATCATTTCATATAAGGTAAGAAATTCCTTATTTTTAACTTAAAGCGATTTTTTTTTTAACTTGAAAGCTTTGCATTTCTACTTCCCCAGTTCATCCTTTATGAAATATTGTGAAATATATTGTACGATGGGATGAATTGTATTCCTTCTTTACTCATGGTGTACTATATATAAAGAAAGATTTGAATGGAGCTTACCATCATAGATAAACAAAAAGTGCTGTATCTGAATGGACTTGAATTCCTAGCCAGAACTTAAAGATTGCTATTGTGTCTATCCCCAAGAAGCTTCTAGAATCTTTTATCAACATCTTACTTTGTTATTGTTTTCAGTCACAAATATCAATCAACCTTTTTATCATTCACAAATTTAGAAAAATTCGAGCAAAAGGGGGGAAATTATTTATTGTATTACTTTGTTGATCTTTTTATATTAGTTCCTTTGTACATATGTATATTATAAGCAGCCTATTTCATTCCACTAATTGGCAAAGGCATCCCTAAGGTTTCTTATACTCATAGTTAAGTACTTAACTTTGCTAGATTATTCATATCATGCAAATTTTATGAGATCTCAACCTCTTTTTTGGTTGGAGTTTTGCTAGAGATCCAGCAGACATATATTTATAGGTTTGGTCTGTCATACCTGGATAGCTTAGTATTAGGCTGTAGTGTGAGTATGGCAACTTTTGCCCTAGTAGACAGTTGGCAGATGGGCTTTAAAATAATTGTAAAAAAAATCTTATACCTGGATTGACCATATTATAAATATGTTCAACTATCTGGTTCATGGTAGTAACTGGGCCAGATGTGTTGGTCAGGCAGTGAAATATTTGAATGTATTTAGTTTTGGGTGTTGACTACACTAGTTTTGCAAGGGCAGTGTGTGTTGAAGATATTCTTCATCTGGCAATGACATTGAGATAATTTAGACCCAGAGATAGGATACTGTGTGTGTAAATTGGTTTGTTGATGATGGTTACAGAGAATTGGGAATCTATGGAGTATTTCTCATAAGTTGCGCCATCCATCCCTCACATCTCGGATAAGATTCCTTGAGGCACCAGTGGCCAGTCCTCATTGGTTGGGGGAAGGGATGTCAGGTAGTGTTGTTTTGACACCAACCTGTGATCATAAAACCCTTTGTAGTTCTGCATCAAGAGTGTGTGGATGTGAGTACCTCCAGAGGGGATGTAATACTTCATTGGTGGGTTTTGAGAACAGAAGAAAGAGTGGGTAGGTTGTGTTGTGAAGGTGGAAGTGGAATTGATAGTGGTGTGATTGGAGTATTTCTGTATATAGGTACGACTTACAATATATAATCTTGGCCAACTCAGAAATATATGATTAGAAGATATCACATTGATGTGATATATATTCGGTGCAAAATATAATAAACCACAATATTTAAATCAAATTTATTCACAAACAGAACTAGCTTCAGCCTTTTAACATTTCCTATTCTACTGAGAGACACCAGTCATAACCTACCAACTCGCAGTTTAGGGCTAGGAAACTCTTTCGAGAGCTCGGTGTAGCTCTCATGCTGGTGTATCTTTGGTTCTGCCCAGGACCCCATCCTGAAGTGTACCACTTTTGATTATTTATCACAATGTGTATGTGTTCCCAAAGCTAACACACTGCTGGGAGTATGCGGTTTAGTCGTTTTGGACCACACTTCACATCATAGTGGATTTGTGCCAGTGTATACAGATGGCTCCAAGTCCTAGGAGAGGGCTAGTTTCCATGCTGTATTCCTCTGTTTGAAGTCACTGGGGCTCTACCAGGCACCTCGTCTGTCTTAGCAGCTGAGCTGGATGTAATGCATTGCTTGGTACAGGAGATAATGCATTTTGCCTGGTTCTTGGACTGGATTGTGATCTTTAGCATTTCACAAAACAGCTTGAGTGCTCTAGAAGCATTGGAATCTCCATGTCCCCTGGTTCATGGTATCCATGACCCCATGGATGCTGTGAGCTGGGTGGATGTTGAGATTTTCTTCAGCTGGGTTCCTAGACATGTGGGAATTGCAGGGAATGAGGGTGCCAAAGACTGAGGACTGGGCAACCAGACCAGTGTTTGGCTCTTCCTCATGTCGACCACATGGCAGGAATTGAGGCACCTCTTTGGGCTGTTTGACAAAGAAGCTGGGAGATGGCTGAGGAGAAATTAAAGTTGCATGTCATAGTGCCATGGCGGTTCCCTTGGACCTACCCTTCAATGCAGCAATGGCTTCAGGTCACTTTGTCATCCTTGAATTGGATAGCCTCGTGGGACACACTGCCATTTGTCGGAGCACTCTCATACACTTAACTGTGATTACTGCATTGTCCCCTAGACTGCTCAGCACATTCTTGCTGAATGTCCCATTCTGAGTAAGTTTTGCATATGTTACCTGTCCCAGTACAGAGATGAGCTGGGTTGCTACCTCTTGTCCCTTGTACTTGGGAGAGGTTTGTGTACATAGACTTGTGGACTATTTGACTTTTTGTAAGATGTTGGCGTCCATTTTATTTTACTTTATACCATGCGCCGGAGGGAGGCGCGTCTCCCTATGATGCTGAAGCATGCTTCCTTTTTTTTTATTCTCATATTTGTTTGTTTTTTTGGTGAATTTTAGAATAGCCTAGTCCTAGGCTAAATTTTTAATTACATTGACATGCCCTTGAATGCAGTCGCCAGATGGGTGGGAAAAAAAATTATAAATGCTGCCACCCTTGTAAAATTCTAGGTTTTGATTCAAAATATGAATCAAATTCATTTTCAACCTCTTCTTTTGATGTCAACCTAAAACCATTCAAATGGTTCTGTAATCCCCTAAACAAGGGATAATCTGAAGGAGCAAGGTTAGGAGGAGGATAAAGCAATATTTACCAACTGAGAGATCTTTGGTCATTTGAGGCGTGTGAGGATGTGCATTAACACAATGGAGGATGTCGCCCTTCTGTTGACTAAAGCCTTTGGCCCATAGCACTTTCAAATAATGTTGATTTTAGTAGAAATTAGCATTATTTGTGTGATCATTGTTTAACAGTTCATAATGTACAATTCCTTCGATATCCCTTGAATGGTGGTGTTTAACCTTATGATAAAGGAGCCACTTCATCACCAGTACAAGCTTGCCCAAAAATGGTGCCTCAATGTGTCATGAAAGCAAAGACTCACAGCTTGCAACATGCTGTTGCAGATTTGCGTGACTCAGGAGCATACAGAAGAGGCTGACATGTAATAAGCTACAACTTTTATCTGAAAGAAGGGAAGAAAATACCCCCCCCCCCCTTTCCTCAAAGCCTAAGCCAAACAAAGGTAAATTCATCTTGCAAACTGGAAGCAAGTTTACCAAGGTAACTGGGCCATCAAAGCCGAAACCACTCTTTTCGTCTGAACACTGGGATCTAAAACTGTTCTCTTGAGGCCCTCCTACATCATCTTTTCCCAGGACACCCATCATTTGCTTTTCCTGTGGTGTGGAGGGCCACGTGAAAATGAACTGCCATCAGAACTCTCAGTTCAGGAATAACCCATTCGCAAGTGGTAAAAGATTCAAAGATGCCCTCACCCCTAGAAACCTCACATTCTTTAGAATTCAAGGAGGTCATGACTGAAGACTTCACAAGGAACCAGAAGAAGTGCAACTCCCTCCATCCCCTGTAGGCTAAGGCCCAGTCAAAAGCACAAGAAGCCACCCAAGGTGACAAGGTGATCTCCTACCAAGTTACGGACAGCTTATTTTACCGTGCGAGCTCATAAAATGGTAGACTCCAGACACAAGTATTGTCTGTTCTGCATTCTCATGTTGGTCACATTTTAACCACTGCCCATGACACCCTATTTTCAAGCCATTTTAGCCACACTAAGACCACCCAGAAGATCCTCAAATATTTTTATTGGCCAGGCACCCATGAAGAATTCTTCACTACTGCAGATCTTGCGATATTTGCCAAAAGACTGCCTTCAAAGGGCAAGTTAAGCCAACACCTTTGCAAAGAGGACCCCTAATCTTAGAGGCGTTTTCCCGTGTCGCACTTGATCTCATTGGTCCAATATACCCTCTGCTGAGTGAAGGGCACAGCCATGTGCTAACTTTAGTGGATTTTGCCAACCAGTTCCCCGAGGCTGTGCCATTGAAGAATATAGACAGTATCTTCTGCGTGGAAACACTAATCTCCATCTTCTGCATTAGATTACCCAAGGAAATCCTGTCTGATCATGGCCACCAATTCACCTCGCAACTGATGGAGTACATCAGCAAGCTCCTGATGATAAAACCCCCTTTTCACCCAGCGGGTAACAGGATGTGTGAGAGGCTCAATGGCTCCCTCAAATCCATCCTCAAGAAACTGTGCGCCAAACAACCCCAAGAATGGCCACTTTTCTTGCCGGTAGCCCTTTTTGCATACCAGGAAATTCCCCATCGAACCTTAGGTTTTGCCCGATTTGAGCTTCTGTATGGATGTAATGTTAGAGGGCCCCTCAACATTCTAAAGGAGTTCTCCAATTCTAAATTAGACCAGGAAATTATTCAATCTTCCTACGTTTATCTCCTAGACCTGAGGCAGAGGTTAGAAAAGTGCACAGAGATTGTGCATCAGAATGCCGAGACAAACTTGGACAAGTATAAAACCTACTTTCTAAGTCCCAATGAAAATTTAAACGTGGTGATGAAGTCCTTTTACTTTTCCCCATAGAGAACAACAAACTTTTGAGGCAATGGAAGGGCCCCTTCCCAGTGATCGAGAGACACAGCACTGTCAACTACCGTCTGGCACTAAGCTATTCCACATGAACATGCTTAAAAAGTACCATCAACACGCTTGTGCCAATGAAGAATCCGCCTTGGAGTCCTGCTACCCACTTGATTCCTTGGTCGTGGTACAAGTTGCCTGTGTGAAACAAGACACAGAATATCCTCTTCACATCTTTCCAGATACCCCTGATTCCACATTGACCAAGTTGAATATAATCCCTCAGCTTCCCATCCCCCAGAAGACCCAGTTACAAGTACTACTCACACAATTCATCGATGTAATCCCGGATACCCTTGGTTGTGCTGCCCAGTTTGAGCACAATATTTGGCTCACCACCCAGGAACCTGTCTATTCGAAGCCGTACCCCTTCCCCATTCACTTAAGAAAAGCATTCAATGAGGAGGTAGACAAGCTATTGAAGATGGCTATTCCGATTCCCCTCATCGATCAGAATTTGAAACATGTTTGAGACTGACCATAAACCCCTCTCTTACCTACGGAACGTTAAGAACAATAATGGCTGCCTCATGAGGTCTCTCCAAGAATTCCAATTTAAAATTGTATACATTAAGGGTTCCTAGAATTGCCTGGTAGACAGCTTAAGCAGAAATCCCCCAGATTTGTCTCCAGAGTTATTTCCCATTAATTAATTGTAATGTTAAATGGATTACTTTTGTATATATTCCTAAATAATTCTTGTACTTTTGTGTAATGCCTTATAAGAATATGTGCCATTATTTCTTTTTTATTGTGTATATATGTTTGATGAGTTCCCCTGTTCTTATGTACCTTTTTTTGTATTGTGGGACCTTTCTTTTTTTTTAATATCCTTGTATGTAAGCCCCTGGTTATTGAGGATATGTTGACCCTGGCTGTTGATAACTATTTCTGTCTGTCTTATTGTATTATTACTATTATTATTATTATTTTTTTTACTTGTTCGGTAATAGGAATACTGAGCATTTCCAGAGTCCCCTTTATTTGACTTATTTTTGTGCAGAGCACCCAGTACCATCCCTTTTGTTGTCCCTATTGGAAATTTAACCGTGTAATTGCCCTATATTAGTCTGATTTCATTTCCTTCGGAAGCTCCATCTTGGGAGGGAAGATGTCAAAGAGAGAAGGTTACACCCCCCCCCCCCTCCTGAAAACCCAATGTCTACCCGCCAGAGAAATGATGCTCCTGCACGCCCAGACAGCCTCAAGGGAACAGCGAGAATTTTACGCTGTCAGATGACCCTGGCGCTCTTATGAAGAATGCCCGAGTCAGCAATCCAAAGAGCTGCCCCGTAAGGGGCACAGCGATTTGCCATCTTGGCCCCTGTGCTGATGGGACTCAGCACCCTGTCCGACCCCAGCTTAGCCTCTTCTCCTTCCTTCAGACACTTGTGTTTACCCACTGTTTCCTCGCTGTTTCCTTGCTTTTCATACAACCTCTCCAACAACTTTCTCTGGTCAGCCTCTAATTTCACAGGGTAGATGCTACCTTCTTCTCAGCCAACCATCCCGGATCGGGGCTGAAGGGGAAGGGGACAATGTTCCCTCACCCCTGAGCTCCAGTTTGGGTTTGTAGGGTTTTAACAACCTGCTTCATCCCCACCCATACCTTCCTCACATCCCTTTTCCTTCTCTCTTCACAATATCAATTTTTCAGCCGTGCCCAAGGTGGAGCTGCCAGGTCAGCAGGTGACAGGGGGGGCCTTAAATGGCGGCACCTGCCCCTCCAGGCCTGTACACACCCCTTGCAGAGCGGGCTACTGCGAGGTGGTGATGAGCTATTGCAATCCGTAATAAAATGAGGGTCACCATGCCCAATGATGAGTCAAAGAAAAAAATCCCCTTAATTTTCCCTGTTCCATCGACGGAGCCACCCTCGCGCAGCTCCACATAAAAATGGAGCCCCCAGCCCTGTGCTTGCGCAGGGGACCCTCCAAATTTCTCCTACCAGAGAGGAGGCTTACTCCTCTCCTTCGCCTACGGGTGTAAGGGACTCCCCCTCACCCCCTTCTCTGGAGATGCTTTCGGGCACCTCTCTCATTCCAGTGGCAGTCCTCTTTTCTTTCCAAGGGGACTGCCAAGAAAGCCAGCAGGCGGCCCATAGCTGACCGCTCCACATTAAAGCGGTTCGGTAGGGCAAACTCCCTTAGGGGGGAGAGGGAAGCCAGGCCCCTTCGAATATTAAAGCTTGCCGGGGTTCAAGGCCTGTGCCTTCCCAGATGACTAGAGACAGCTCTGTCAACGGGACCTGTGATGTCCTGGGGGGGGGGGGATGGCCAACTGGAGGCTCCCCTGAGATAGACAGGGTCCTTGAGGCAACCCAGCCTCAGTACGGTAGGGCCTTACATGGGGACAAAGCCGGGCTCAGCGCCAAGCACTGAACCCCAATCCGCCCCTATGCAAGGTCCTCTTCAAATGGCCCGGGTTTACAAGGCAGTACAAGGAGGTGACGGATCTCTTCCAACCAGTGCCCCTGCGAATACCAGGACCTTCTCCATCTCAAAGAAGGACCTGGCTGAGGCCAGTCCATCTTGGCCTAGGGGCTCCTGCCGGTGGAGGGGAGGAGTGAGTTCATTCCCTGCCCTCCTCTCCTAAAAAGAAAAAAACAGAAGAATCGGGGCTCCTACCAATCCGCGGGGCCTGCGGGGATGGATGGGTCTGCTGCTTTAGTAAGTGACCAGGCCAAGATCAGCACATCCGGCCTCTCTGCCCGCCCAGGTGCAGATCCCCTGACTAAGACCAAAAGGGCGTAGGGTGGAGCATCAATGACATTGGGGCCCCTCATTCAAAGGTTACCTGGCATTTTCAAGCTTGCTGGCTTTAAACGCTTTCTCATTATCCGCTCCACTGATGGCAGTATGTGGCCAAGGTCAACATGATCCATCAGAGAAGAGCTTTAGCTAGTATAATTGGTAGAGAGCCAAAGGTGACCCGTTTCGGGCGGGGAGCCTTCCGGCAAATGCGGCGGATCTCCGAGGCGGCCAAGATAAGTGCTCTTCAGATACTTGATGGCACCATGGTGAGTGTGACGCTGCACTCTACCATGAACTTTGTGAAAGGAGTAGTTTATGCGAGGGAACTCGTGTACTACTCCATAAAAGATAACACTCTAGAGGGGCCTCGAGACCCACCTCTACACTCTTTGTCATGTTCAACTGTGACAAACTCCCTGAGTCGGTGCAGGCCTGTTGGAACCTCTACTGCGTGAAGGCATTCGTGCCACTGCCGCGATGGTGCTATTACTGTCACCGGTTTGGCCATACGAATCGCTCATGTAGACATGCAGAGTCGGAGTCACCCGAAGTATGTGTAAATTGCTCCGAGGCTGCACATGATAAGTCCAAATTGTGTGTGGCCAAGTGTGTCAATTGCGGAGAGCCACCCCCCGCTTCTTCGAAGCAATTTGGTGCATATCAACTTGAAAAAGAAATCCTGGCCGTTCAGGCCCAGGATCGACTCTCATTCCGCAAGTCTAAGGACTTGGTCCTGGCGCGCCCTGCTCTGCCTGGGACATCTTACGCCTCAATGGTTAGAAAGACACTTTCGGCTCTTGGCCCATCCAAGACAACGAGCACGGTTGTTTATGCCCACATTCGGAGCCCTTCTGTGGGTTCTACTCAACCTGGCCGCTTCCCTGGTAAAGCTGGCAGCACCAAGGGTTCACACCCAGCCCCGGCTAAAACCAGGGCTCCCCCCACCATCGCCCCGCGTGATCATTTCCCGTATAAGGCGAAACGGCCACGTGCCTCCACCGAGTCGTTAGACTCACAGGAGGCAACACCCCTGAAGTTGGTCGCCAAGCCATCTTCCCGGGTTCCTAAAGCTGTCCCCCGAAAGGAGGGATGAGCCCAACCTTCCCCAATAAGTATTCTAAGGCGACAGCGCATTGTCCGGCCAACAGCGCCTGGGGTTCTACCTCTGGGAAGCGTACGGCCAATCCCGTGAGGGTCTTCTGTTCGAAGAGGGCCCCCGCATATCCTCCGAGCTAGGCGTGGATAACATATTCCTTCAATGGAATTGCCGTGGACTCTGGGCCAACTGGGAGGAGCTGCGAAGGCTCGTCTCGTCCCGTTCCCCGTTATCTATTTTTCTGCAGGAGACCATGCTAGGCGCGTGCCCCCTGCCCGCCCTCACAGGGTATAAGGGTTTTGCAACCCCACCACCACGAGATGGGGGCCGGGCTGGAGGATGCGTTTTACACCCGGCATGATGTCTCCGTTCTTCTTTTCACTTTAGATAGCTCCTTTCAGGTAGTGGCCCTGTAGTTTCACTTGGATAGGAGGTATACTGTTATTTCTGCGTACATTTCACCGTCAGCTGACTTAGACGCGGGAGAATTCCGCCTCATCGTGGCACGGTTGCCTAGGTCCTTTCTCTTGCTTGTAGATCTGAACGGCACGCATCCTCTCTGGGAGATTACTCAATAAATCACAGGGGACAAGTCCTTGCCGATTTGATCGAAGAGCTTGAGATGGGTGTCCTAAATGTGGATGAGTTTACGCATCACTGCCCGAGAACCACTTCATTTTCTTGCCTCGATCTATCTGATTTTGATTAGGGGGTGGTCGATGACCTTCATGGTAGTCATCCCTTTCCCATTCAAATATCATTTTCAGGGCAACTGCCGCCTGAGAGCCCACCTCGGTGGTGCTTGGCGCGGGCGCGGTGGCCTGCATTTCAGGAAATGACTGAATTCTCTATCTCAGTCGAGGAGTTTAGGTCGGTAGATGAGGCCTGACTACTATTCCCAGAACGTCTGGCCGTTTTGCATGCCGACCACTCCTGTGGTGGTCGGCCGAGTGTGAGACGGCCCTCAAACAGAAGCGTTATGCCTATATGCGCTATAAGCGCCGCCCGAACCATTTCACTGTCGGTGAATTTCGTCGGGCTAAGGCTAGGTTTCCGTATATTTCGAAACACGCCCGCCGCTCTTCTTGGCGGGCATACGTGTCTTCACTTAACGGGAAACCCTTCTAGCAGAGGTGTGGAAGCGAGTCAAAAGGATTTGGATGCAACTTCTAGCAGGACCCCCCTCCCGTTCTCCAGGAGAATGGGACCGCAATCTCGGACCCGGCGTCCGTGGCGGAATCCTTTCTATAGCCGGGATGCTGCTCCGCCAGCATTCAATGCACTTCGTGATGTCGCTGAAGGCCGCTGACTGGACTTTACCTCCAGAGACGGAGAACCCTTCAACGACAGGTTTACTGTGAGTGAGTTGCGTTCCGCCATGCTTCGACACCTGGGTGAGCGAGGCATGGCCTTTCTCATAGATTTGTTGAATAGTATCTGGGTGGAGGGTCTCCTCTCAGATTCCTGGCGAATCGCTACTGTGCTCGCCTTTCGCAAACCGAGGAGAGATCACTCTACTCCGGCCGGTTTCCGCCCAATCTCTCTAACCTCCTGCGTGTGTAAGTTGATGGCGAATTTGGTAAATTTTAGATTAGCCTTTTTCCTGGACAGCGTTTCGCTCTTCCTCACACCGACTACATGGCAGGAATACGGGCAGCTCTTCCGGCTGCCTGGCAAAGAAGATGGGAGACGGTCGAAGGGAACTTAAAGTTGCGTGCCACTGCTCCGCGACTGTTCCCATGGACCCATCCCCCCAATGCTGCAATGGCTTCAGGTCACTTTCTGTCGTCTCCGAATTGGGCACACTCGTGTTACGCATTGCCATTTGGTGGAGCGCTTGCCTGCACCCTATTGTGGCGACTGTGTCGTCCCCCAGACTGTTTGGCACATTCTTGTCAAATGTCCCAGTCTGGGTAATCTTCTTGCACGTTACCTGTCCTGGAACTGGGATGGATGGGGTCGCTACCGCCTGTCCCTTGTACTCGGGACGGATTCGTGCTCACTGACCTGTGGACTTTTTAGACTTTTTTGGAGGAGGCCAGCTTTCTTTCCCTTATTTAATGTTTGACTCTGGATCGCATGCTTCTTTCCCAGGGAGGGCGGGCTTTCCCGGCTGATGGAGCTCGCTTTAAATATAGCCTAAATTTAGGCTAGGATGAGTACATCGACCTATGCCCTAGAAGGCAGTCGCCAGATGAGATATTTAAAAAAACAAAACACCAAACCCTGTTTGGTATCCCAGATCTCATCATATTTATTGTCATTTATTTACTTCTGCTAATAATATTTTTTTTGTATACGGTAAAGTTATTTTTCTACAATCAGTTTCCCTAAATCCAGAACCTCTAAGAATTGATTATTTAGGCCTCGCACTGGGATCTATATACTAATTTCAGGCATGCTCCCTTCCCGCATCATGCGCAGAGTTAATCCTCAGCTAGCATCGATGTTCAACTCTACAACACTCCCCTGCACCTTATTGTGTTGACTTCATTGTTCCCAGACTGTTTGGCACATTCTTATTGAATGTCTTATTCTTGGGGCTCTTTGTGCATGTTATCTTTCCATGTACCAGGATGAGTTTGGTTGCTCCTGCTTGTGGGGTGTCCCCTAAACATGTTACTGTTGAGGGGGGAAGTTAGTTGTGAGGCAAGATGTATGGATGATAATTTGATTGTTTTATATAAAGGGTAAAGTGTTTTTTATGTCCTTATGTTTACAACTGACCCTTTATAAAGTCAACACATTGCCCTTTGTTATCATTGTTTTTGGACTGAAGATGAAAAACAGTCATTTAAAAACTAATCTCAAGAATAAAGTTTTCCACTGAACTGTGTTTTTTGTTTTTTTTGCTTAATTTTATGATGAGTAGTGTATCAATGAATTAGAGGGTGGCGACAGGCTCTCAGTGTAAATTGTTTAAGTTATTGAAGTTTTCCTATTGTTGTAGCTGGTGGGTAGCTGGTTGATTTTAGAGTAGTAAGGCTTGAGCTGGTTGCAATCACACATGACAACAACACTACACTCCTTGAGGGCTCTGTGTGATTACCTGGTACAGGACATATCCCTCATAAGTGTCTTAAGTTTGCTTTGGCAGTCAGCTTGAGGATCAGCAACAACAACCATTCTAAATATATATAAAAAAAGGGGCAAAATTTCTGCCCTTCTAAATTTTCATTTTTTCAGAACATATCTGAAGGACAGCTTATTCTTGGTTGCATCGAGTATGTTAAGATGTATGAAATCATTTTGCAACTTCCTGATGGGATTAAAGCACATTTGCCAATAACAAATATATCTACAGCTTACACAAGACTTCTGACAAAGGTATAGTACTTGAATTTCTTATAATATTCATAAAAAAATGCATGATTCATGTTTATGGGGTAAGTTATTCTTTCATGAAAAATTATGGATTCTTCTTATAAAAACAGGCTCTTTTTTGTTTGAAAGTTGCTTGAAGTCATTTACAGAACTGAGTGCATCTTTGTTTTGCTAAATCAAGATATATATAATGCTTTATTACTTAGTTTGAGCCCCTCCCCCTTTGCTAAAAGAAATTTATGGATACAGTGGTATTCTGTCAATGTTAGATTGACCCAATTCCTTGTTTTGTGCTGAATGAAACCAAATGTCTATTGTTTATTAGTCACTATAAGTTTTCCTTCGTTATTATTGACACATTGTGTATTCAATTTTTTTAATTTATCCCACAAACTTTCAATGTCATTCATATCAGTTGAACTTCCAGCCCAAGGTAGCAACTGGTGGCCACCCTTGTGTGAATTTACTTTAGTACCAGTTACAAGAGACCCTAAGACAGTGAATATGGTCCTCCTCCCAAGTGGGGTTTTGGTCAAAAACAAGACTGAGGAAACAGTCCCTGTTTAGGAACAAGTATGCTTTGGGTTGGAGCTGTTGGATGCTGACAAAAGTACAGTACCTTATCCTTGGTGGGTGAATAATAATGAAACATGCACACTTTGGCATACCAAGAGATGTAGTTTAATGCTTGTTGGAGTTGATTCTCCATTAGTGGCATCTACGGTCTATGAAAAGAAATCTTTTACACGCTTCTTCCATAACTAACTTTTGTAATGCATTCACACTTTCTGGCACCTTCTCAAGAAATTCACCTTTCATTAAGTCTTGTAAACCATACAACACACTTTCAAACATAGAATCACCTCCACCTTTACATTTCCTTCTTACAACTACACCCACTAGCAAATACTCAGGATTTATACTTACACTCTCGCTCTCATTTAAACTACATGGCAAACATGACATCAAATCAGCAATCACATTCCTTCACCTGGCAAATACTCAACTACAAAATCAAAATCACTCCATCATCCTTACAAGCCATCGTCCACTCAACTAATCTCCTATGTTGCAAATACACTAGTGGGTGGTTCTGACTACAAATTGTACCCCATACAAAAATGGCGGTAATGACTCTTTCACTCATTGAATATGCATGCTCTGCTACACTAAAGGCTTTAGAAACATACGCAATTACTAGTTTCCTTTCAACCCCATCCGCAACCTGATCTTGCATCAAACATCCACCCATCAAATGACCACCTGCATCTGTATATACTTCAAGTATTCCATTCTTCTTACATTCAATCCTCTCTACATCAGGGTGAATCACAATACCGTTTGCTCTCAAAAACTTATAACCTAATAACATATCATACTTCTTATTCGCACCTTCTCACACTGAGCCTAAATAAGGACTGTGCATAAAAACTGAATTAAAAAAAATATATATTTGCACCTTCTACTACACAAAATTCATCTTCATTCATTCAAACACTTGCAATCGAAACACTCTCTAAACCACGCAACAATCGGCACATCCTACGCATCTAATCCAGTCAAATGGTATCCATGATCCTCAGCTTCATTCACTTTCATTCTTATAAATGCTTCATAATACACCACATTTACATTACATCCTGTATCAATCAATGCACTTATTTCTTGCTCTCCACATTCAACTTTAACACACATATATCTATTCACTTTCTGACCCCAATTTATTCCACGATTTGACAATCCTTCTCACATTCATCACTTGCACTCTCGAGAATTCACCGAAGGAACCCTCTCATTCCTTAGTTTCCCTGAGTCATACCATCTTGATTACTCACATCATTTCTATTCATTCTTTCATTCACACGTCTTACATAACCTTGTTGCATGACCTACCATTCCACATTTACTGCAAGTAGTTCTGGGACTGGCACACATCCTGGCATAATGCCCCATCTGCCCACAATTACCACACACTTCAGGTCTACTCACACTCACTCATCCACCTTCCCTGCAATCTCATGCCAAGTTTCCCATTCTTCCACATCCATAACATGCTCGCCCTCTCGTACGAACTACAATCTTTTATCATGTGCCCCATTTGTCCACAGCCAAAGCAACTTCCTTGTGACCAGCGACAGTCAGCCCTCATGCCCAACTTTCTTGCACCTCAGACACCTAGGATTGTTCACTCTAGATCTACTGCCATTCCTACCATTCGTGCAACTACTACTCCGATCTTTCTGACTCATACACCAACCATTCCAACTTTCACTCCTACTTTTATTCCCACTCTACTCACAGCCAACATACATCCTCTGCCGTTCATCTTGTCCATATAAGTTTTCCAAAAACTTTACATCACTTCGACCGGGTTCCGATCAATGCATCCCAGTATGCCTGGAACTGGAGCAACTTACTCATACTTGAGTTGCTCACAGCGTAAATCGAGGCCTCCTCCCTTTCATAATCCTCAAATTCACAGTCCTCTAACATCTCCAGCGCATCCTCCCATAACAATCTCCCCCTGCCCATCTCATCTTTTCTTTTCTTTTATATGTCACAGACTCACACACTTCTTTCGGAACCATATTCAAGAATTTCTTCATTAGCTCTTTATTCTCATATCCCATCATCACCAAATCTCATTCACGCCAAAGATTTTAACCTATGTGCATATGAATACACTCTCTCATTCTTCCCCATTCTCGCTTCCTCAAACCCATTAGACTTCTTATACTTCACACTCGTCTTCATACTCTTACATTGTTCTATCATTCTCTCTTTCACCACATCCCACTTAGGCTGACTCACACTTGTAATCGTCTGGTAAAACTTTTATACACCCATCCAGGAACTCGCCCAACTCTTTAACCCAGAACCTCTTATTCTCCCCCAATTTCTCCTTACAATAACTCTTGTACACTTTCAAGAACACTTTCACATCTTTTGTTCCTTCCACTCTAAACTTGTTCAACTTGGGCACTACTCGAACCAATATACTCTTCTGCACTTCAGCCTCATTCTCACTCACTCACTTCTTTTCCACTATCACTCATACCCTCATTCGAACTAAAATACAAGGAGTCAATGCTGGTCACTCAGGTCCTTTCCTGTCGGTCAGGGCGTTGCATCTTTGGGGTCTTATTTCTGGTGCTTAGTCTCTTGTAAGGGTTCGTTCAAGTCTGTCAGTTGCTTTGTCTCCATCATTTCTGTTCCCAGTGTAGTCGAGACCACACCACCACCAATTGCACCTAATTTTCCCATTCTCTCATCCAACATTCGCATCACTCTTTCTTCCATTTGCACTTCACATCCTTAATCTTCTCTTCCATTCTCACTTTCATCTCTCTCACTTTTCTTTTTAACAATTGTTCTCCTTTCCCAACTGAGCATTTTCTCTGTCCTTCTGCTACAATAACTCATTCAATCTTCTCATTTCCATCTCTATGGCCCTGATCTGTTCCTCTTCT
This sequence comes from Ceratothoa steindachneri, assembly GCA_963969495.1. NCBI lineage: Eukaryota > Metazoa > Arthropoda > Malacostraca > Isopoda > Cymothoidae > Ceratothoa > Ceratothoa steindachneri. Next base: position 97,567,969 of record OZ018319.1, read on the forward strand.
ATCAATGACAAAAAAACACTGGGTCTCACTCCTCTCCTCCCTCAGACTACCAGGCAGTCCCTATTCGGGCACCAGCAACATGTGGTGGCAGGGCATGCTCCTGCACTTGTATCCCTACAGCTCCAACTGAGCTGACTGGGTGTTCGAGGAAAGGACAATGAGGAGATAGTTCAATCCTATTTTTATTAAAACCCGATAAATAATCTAAGCTTAACCAAAACCTTAAAAAGAAAAGTATTCAACCTTATAACCTAAACTTAAAATAATTAAATATATATATATACATATATTTATGTAAGTGGCCTTACAATATTATCTTGGCCAATGCGAGCTCAAATATATGTATGTATGCAAATGATTATAGGTGGCCTTACAATATTATCTTGGCCAATGCGAGCTTAAATATATGTATGTATATATGCAAATGATTATAGGTGGCCTTGCAATGTTACCTTGGACAATGCAAACTCAAATAGGGCCTTACAATATTAATGGCCAACTCAAATCGAAGACTGAAAATATCAGGAATAATGGGTACACCCTTAAACTAGTTATGACTGTGAGTCATTACTAGTGAGGTGCTAACTCGAATTACTGCCTGGAGACTGGGAGGCACTCCCCAAGGTCCATACTTTAAGAGGGTCCCCTCTAAGGTAGGTGCACGTGCGAGGGTCAAGACTGGCTTCATCTGTCTCCAAAAGGCCAGATGTCAATCAACTTATTCGGTACCACTCAATCACTCACCCACACTTTCATGCCAGAGTAACACTCACCTATCTTCCACCCAGGCGGCTCTTGCTCTTTTATTCTTTAGGGAATTTAATTATAAAGTATCAATTTTAAAAATTATCAAGCTGAAAGAATCCACCTTAAAAGAAAATCCAGATAAATGGGGGTGCCGATGTGACCCATCAACCACACACCCTGAAAACAAAGAAATTAAAGAAGAAATTGAAGAAATTAAAAGTGTGGAATAAGTTTTCTCATCTTCTTCTCAGTAAGGCAATATACCAACGGTAAAGTCTTATTTTCAGCAACCAGACCATGAATGGTATATAGTTTTTTTCCAATAGGGGTTGAATTAAATATTCCATCATAAAACCATCTTCTATGTGACTTCAAAATGTTGATGTTTTGGCCTGTCAAATATACTTTCTTTCACTTTGTGTTCATTTAACAACAAAAAGGCTCACTTCTTGTTGTTAGAGTCAAATCTTTCATTAAATTAGAATTGCTAATTCTTCTTATTGTCCTGGAAAGAAATTCCGCTTTTGGAAGCTTTCCAACAATGTCAACTGAAGTATCACTTGTGCCCTGATTTATTAAGAGCATAGTCTTTTTCTTTAATTTTTGTTGCTTCATTTTGAAAGCTATCAGGCAGATGGCAATGTTCTTTAGTTTTGTTGATGCCCTCTTCTTTAGTTATTGCTATACCTTTGCAAAAATGTTGTTTTTTGCATTTCCAATATATTCAGCTATTCATCACTTTGTCAATGTATGCGTAGTCTTAATGTAAGTTTCTTTCTTCCCATTTGCATCTTGATAATTTCCATTATGAAGGATATAACAAAATTACAAATGTAAAGCTTGAAGGAAAAGCTGAGATATTAGTGAATGAATTGCCCGGCGACTGGTGATGTGAGGTTAGTATGGGAGAATGAAATGAATCATGGTTAACCCCTTCGGCATGAGTCAGTGGCACCCTCGTACAGTGCTGTATATGACATTTAATTTAAATTTTGCATTTATTGCATTATTCATGTTATGTTTAAATTTTGCCTATTCTTATGATGTTTGTTTATGTTGAAAATATCTTTCAAATAATTAATTAAAAAAAAATAAATTAAATGACATATTGTTTACTCACCTAAATGCAATGTTTCCACCCGCCCAATAAATCCATTGCTTCATTGTCACTAATTACAAATATCATTTGATTCATTATCACTGCATGGGTTAGAAGTCACTATCTTCATAATTATCACTATCGCTTGAAGACATTGTTAAAATATACAACAAAATAAAAGTTTATTCTATATATTCTGCAATCAATCACAACTAATTTCCAACTGGCATAGAACATGCTTTTGCCTTGCGAGTATAAACAAACCCTGCTCACAAAGTGTTTTTATTGGTCAGTTGAGAATGACATCATTATAAGACAGACACTTCGAATAATGCTCAGGAATGTTCATAGCGTACTCTGGCAAAATTACAGAACAGAAAAACAATCATATATTTCATGACGATAACCCTTTCATTATTGGAGACACGCGCAACAGTAGGCAGGACGAAAGCTGTTTCATCATCATAGGGAAGGGGTTAAGGCTAATTAATATTTATAGTCAAATAAAAACAAGGGAGATTAAAGTTGTAATCCAGGAGGACCTAGGAAAATTCCTCGTGAATTATCAGTTTGAAATCAAATATATAAAGGTGGGTTTCACACATGTCAACCTTTAGATTCTAAGAAATTTATTTAAACTCATTCGCATGGAGTTTATTGGAAGCGCATTATTGCTTCTTAATCTGTATTTGAATCATGGAATTTTAGGGTAATGAACAGATTCTACCACATTGGAGAGAAAATCCTTATATCCCTAAGAGCTTTATCTGACAAGTTCGTGATCTGATCTTATCTGCCTAGCTTGACCTATTAATGATTTAGAATGTTTATTACTCAAGGTAGAATTCTCAAATGGATTATGCTTTCAATGCAGGTGTATGAATTTGCCAATTTTCTTAACTAAAACCTCCCAGTATAGATTCCCAATGCGATTATCCTAAGCTTCAGAGGTTTTCCTGGTAGAGCTGTGCCACAAAAGGTTCACACCCAGCTAGCGGATAAAACCAGGGCTCCCCCCTCCCTTCCCCCAGCTTGACTGTTTCCGAGTCATTAGATTCACAGGAAGCAACCCCCCTGAAATTGGTCATGAGGCTGTCATCCAAGGTTCATAAAGCTGCTCCCTGAAAGGAGAAGAGCACCAAAGGAGCTGTGGCTCCTATGCCCACACCCAGTGCTAGGCTGGGTCCCTCCAAAGGAGTGACCTGTGCCTAGGAAGCCGTCCCGCTTGCCTAAGGTTTCAAGGCGGAGGGAGGGAAAGACTTGCAGGGTGAGCTCAACCTCCTCTGATAAGTTCTCAAAGGTGACAGTGCCTTCAGCCTATTGTAAGGCCAACATCGCCGAAACTTCTGCCTCCGGGAAGCGTATGGCCATTTCTGTGAGAGTTTTCACTTCAACGAGGGCCCTCCCATCTCCGATTTAGGCCTGGAGGGCATATTCCTCCAATGGAGGAATATCTTTTTGCAGGAGACTATGTTGGGCATGTGCCCCCTGCCCACTCTTCTGGGGGTATAAGGGTTTTGCCACCCCACTACCACAGGATGGGGAGCTGAGCAGGAAGATGCGCCATTTACTTCCAGAATGATGTCTCCATTCTTCTCTTTGCCCTAAATACCTCCTTCCAGACAGTAGTTGTGTAGATGGTCCTCGATAGGAGGTATATTATAATTTCTGCATACATTCCAATGTCAGCCGACTTTGACGTGTCTCTCTATGCCGGTTGCCCAAGACTAAGGTGGTGCACTTCTGCCACCATCCACAACTCCACCCTGACCCGGACTTGTTTCCAAATGTTCGCCTGGAAGTGATGGATTCGCACAGTTTCCTTGGTATTGTATTTGACCAACAACTCACCTGGGATGCTCCTATTTGCAGCCTTAGGGTCTCTTGTACCTGCACAATGGATATTCTTTGTTCCATTACGTTCAGCGCTTGGGGCGCTGATAGGGCTACTGCCTTACTTTTTTATTGATCCTTTGTTCATTTGAAGCTCAACTATGGATGGGAGTGTTATGCATCCACAGCCAAGCGTGTATTGTGGAAGGTGGACTCTATCCACCACACTGGCTTTTGCTTGGTGACTGGTGCCTTCCTTGCACACATTCTCCATTGAGAGCATACTTGTCAATGCTGGGGAGATGCCACTCACTGTGTGCTGTGCACAGTGCATTATTCGCCTGTACGCTTGATCCCAGTGCTTCCCTCAGTCGCCAACACCCTAACTGCATCCACAGCTGATATCAATGGTGTCTATGCTGCCGAGGTACATCAGTCATACCCTAAACCGGCTAGGAAATGCCTTTGATCACTTGGTGTAGCTCTCGGGCTACTGGTACTCTTGGTTCTCCCCATGATGCCACCCTGGAGGTGTAGCGGACTGTTCCTGTACCTGCCCGCCCAAGGTCCACTCACTCGCACAGTGAGATGACTTAGATAGGAAGGAGGCTCAAGAAAATGTGGATTTTTTATTAATATATATATATATATCCATCACCTAGTATAATCACATTGAAAAATATATACAAAATTACCAAGAAAAATGCAGAAAATACCGACTAAAGTAAAAATATTAAGGTTGTACAAAATAAATAAATTTGCACTGAGACTAGGGTAATTTTTACAAAGGTCTCCACACACCACCTCAAGCTCACTCTGACACTCAATTGCAGTTTTGGCTCAACCACAACTACAAGACAACTCTACTGTTGTGTGGCCACTAATTTGCCCTGGGGCGCCTCTTTTTTGCACTGTTTAGGGAGTTCTCTCACTCTCCTTGAATGTGGAGCTGGAAAAAAAGGGGGGAAATATCTCCTGGCTGCTTCTTGGTGGTGTTACATATCCCCCCTCCCTCATATACATGCACACCACCCACCTACATTTCTCATTCACATGTATACATACCTGGCTTTCATACCAAGCTCCACTTTTTTTTAGTGCATACTCAGAAAGAAAGTCAATTAATTTCTTTCAGTGAATCTTGTCCTAATACGGTATTGGTGGAAATATTATTGATTTTTCCCTAAATTTGACTTTTCTACCAAAAAGCCAGTGAAGCCAATTTTATTGATTGTAAAAGATTTATTTTATGTACCCACACTGAGCAACTATGTAACTTTTATTTGCAAGAGCCTTAAGCTACTCTGTAAGTATAATTAGTAACACTGAAGGAACAACACTGCATTGGACCATTTCATTGAACTCAAAGCCAGTTAGTATCTTGGCTTTAGAGTGCAAATAGGATATTTTCTGTTATTTATTCACTTTCATTTTTTCATTGTGTTTATATTAACCTGTGATTGTTAACAATAGTGTTTTTGTCTGTTTCAGGTAGTTTTTTTTAGCTATAAATGAATTAAGCCAAAATGGGTAACGAGTGATTTGAATTCTCAAAAAGTTGGACAAATAAACATTTTACTGAAAGAAACTAAATTAAAACAGAAAGAAATAGCAAAAAAACTAGTTGTTTCAACTCAAACATGGTGTTATTAAGAAAAAATTATTACGGTCAAGATTTAAACTTAAAAAGGGTTAGAAAATGAAAAATAACTCCAAGAACAGATAGAAAATTTATACAATAGGCTCTTAAGGACAGAAGAACATCTTGCAGGAAGATTTCTATTGAGTTATCAGCAGAAGGTGTTAGCCTTGCCTGAAGAGCAGTGAATGACAGGATTTTGGAAGCTGGATTGATATCATATTGCCAAAAAAAGAAGCCTCGACTCGTGGAAACAATGATGAAGGCCAGCTTTTCCTGGGCAAAAGAATCACAGAATGGGTAAAGTTAAGAATGACACATATAGTTAACCAGTTACCTGTAATTCATAAAAAAACAATACTAACTTTAACTGTGACTCATTTTTGTAATGGCTCCAATCATAAAGTTTATTTTGATTCATTACTTCAATGCCTTTTCTAATACTTCTATGGCTGTTCAACTACTTATGTTGTATTTTCTACTATTGCAGGTAGTTAACCTCTGATGAATTAACCATTGCATTGCTAGATAACCGCATGCAGAATGTTAGAATGCGGCCTAGAGGAGAATTATGGCTGATTGTCTGAGAAAACAGAAAATTTTCCAACAAAAAGTTGAGAAAACTATCAACTAAGAAAAGTATATACAAGTTCTTAAAGGTCATTTACTGCCTCAAAAAAGGGAATGGTATGGCGACAGACCTTAGATATTCCAACAAGACGGCACCATTTCATACAGCAAAGATAGTGAATGCATGGTTTACACAAAAATGGAGTTCAGCTTCTTCCATGGCCTGTAAATTTCCCAAACATGAATCTGATTGAGAATTTACGGTGTTTGTTGAAAGATGAAATACACACAGAGCCCATTCCAACCAAACAGCAACTCATATGCTGTCTCATTGAAGTTTGGTTTAGATCTAAGTGAATCAAGGAAAAGCTCAAAACATTGGATGCTAAGGGTGGCTAAACTGCTTACTAATGTATGTAAAAGATTTAATACTTTGCCAATATGCCTAAGTAAATCTATTTGCAATCAAATGAATTAGTTTTATTAGCATTTTTGTAGAAAAATTTAATTTTTTGAAAAATCCATAATAATTCCGCCAGTACTGTAAGATTGGGGGGGGGGTGCAAAAAGGTCACTCTTCCGCAAAAGACAGGGCTCCTGGACTGCCTACAGGTGGTAGCTCTGCTCTCTATCCTTTACTGAAACCTGAAATAAAAGGTGGCCATTAGAGTGTGCACAGGTGAGTTTAGGTGAATACAAAAACTACCACATCCCTTCTTAAGTTCCTTTCATGTCACATGCCCCCAATCTCTACCAATTACTGCCCTCCCCCCCCCCACACACACACCCTTCATTCTCTTCTTACTCCATCACAACCATTCTAAAGCTTTTGCCATCACCCAAGCATACTCTTTTGCCCCGCCTCTTCTCCTAGTAACAGGGCCTAGTGATGTCTCAGTCATGTGTCATGATGTCCTCTCTTCATCATGGCGGTCAGTCTCCCATTCAACATGCATTTTATCTACACACACATTTGACACTCCCTGATCAATGATACTCAAATCTTCAACCACCTTTTCTACTTCGTCCATCAATCCTTCACATTCTTTCATAGCATTCATTGAATCTTGCTTCCCTAACATGACAAATTCATGCATTACATTTTCCAACTTTCCTTTACTTACTACCAAGCTCACCTCTTCCCTCCCTTCGTTTTCCATCCCAGTAGAGTGTGAGCCGTACATCAGGAGCAAAGTTTTCTTTCAGCTCTGCAGCCTTTTCCTGCTGATTGATCGTGCTTGCGCTCAATGACAATTCTCCAGCATTCACTCCCCAGCTCCTCCGTGAATGGAAGCAGCACGTGTGCAGCTTGCTGGGAGATGATTTTCTTCTGTGATGCTGCACATACGATCGTTTTGGTGGAGTTGCTATCACATTTTGCTCTTCAGATGAAGCGGGTGAGGTTGAATACTCAAGTTCAACGGTAGCCTGCCTTTCTGTGAATGCTTGACTTTCCTTTGCAGCTCTACTTCATTCATCGTGTCCCCGCTGCTGTGTCTGTTTCTCTTTTTCCACCCAGGCCAAATCCACACTGCCCATCTTTCCCTGCCTGCCCGGCTTCTTCTGTGCTTCAAGGAACTCACGCTCCTCCTTGATCTTGATCAAGCTCATGGCATCGCGATGTGCTATATCAAACAAATTTTTCAAGAAAGCAATGAAATTGGCTTGGAATTCCTCAGCTTGCCCTGTTGCCCGGATTTTGATTTCAATTTGTTGTACTCTTTGTGCAGACACCGTACTTTCTTGAGGATATCACATGGATCAATGGTCAGAATATTTGCCTTGGAGTACTGATGTTAAACTTTGAGTGCCATCTGCTGAACTGAACTGCAAAACAAACAGAACCTCTTCACGGTTTGGGAGAACACTCGATGGCAGCTGTTGAGGAGGCTTACTCATCTCCTAGACCTATGAGTGCAGGCATGCAGGCAGGGAAGTCCCCCTCACCCCCTTCTCAGTAGGACTGCCAGGCGCTGTTTCTATCTTCATGGCTGAGCTGGTTGCAATACACTGCTCGGTATGGGAGATAACGCGACGTGCCCCATTCAGAGACCAGATTCTGATTTATAGCAACTCAAAAAGCGCCCTGAGAGCTCTTGAGGCACATTGGAATCTCTGCATTCCCTGGTTCATGATATCCGTGATGCCACAGTTTTGGCAAGCCAGGAGGATATTGAGATTATCTTCTGCCGAGTTCCTGGACATGTAGTAATTGCAGGGAATGAGGGTGCTTACTCTAACAAAAGTGATTGCCATTCAAATATTTTTCATCAGTCTTCTGCCACTTAAGAGGCCATGTTTGGAAATAATTGATATATATCTCAGTTGAGTTTAGGTTAGTTGATGAGAACATCTGCCTCTTAGTGCCGATGTGTGTATAAGTGCTCTATTTGCTGTCTAAATGATTAACCCTTTGTGAATTTCATTGGGCAAGGTAAATATTCCATTGCTTAGGAAAAAATAGAATATTATTAGTGTGATTTTTCAAAGAAATTACTTCTAATATACATGAAAATATAGTCGTAAGTTTTTTTCAATAAAAGGGATTTTTGTTGGTATGTAAATTTAAGAGGGTTTTTTAAGGTAAGGTTTTTACCACTGATTAATGTGGATTCCAAACTACAGGTATCTACTGTGTATGGCTGCATCCAGCAACTAACCACACCTGATCTGGACTTTAGTAAATTAATATTATCAATTATCACAAACCTTTTTTTCACCATGGATTTAAGGCTCACTGGCCATATCTGTTTTAAAGTAGCCTATTTTATATAGTTATTCTTTATCCCGTCTGATACATCCTATAATACAGGCGAAGTTACTTTGAAGGAGATTATTCATTTTAATATAGTTGCTGCCTTGGTCTCTGCTACCTCTCATGCCATTTACCTTTTTAGTTTGCTGAAAACCTGGACATATGTGAAAAAGTCTACAACCTGGATGAGCTCTATACTCCTGGGCAGTTACTCATTGTAAAAATAAAAGATGTTGCTTCCTTACCAAATGGCAGAGTCAAAGGTATCTCAGTTTAAAGTTTATTCCTAATTGGTGTCATTATTTTTATATTATACAGGGTAAAAACATAAAGTGTAGACTGATATTTAATTATTTTTAGAACACAATGCAATATTATACTCGTATAATGGTTATACTAAAGTGAAAGAAAAATTATATGCTACAAAAGGATGTAACTAATATTCACTGTGATAGCATTTTGCATCAATGACACAGCGTCCAAGTATGACTTGAGTCAAGTGGAGTGCAGGATTTCAGTTGATATTTCCTCTGGGCATTTTTCCAGTTTGCAGTTCAAAATTTGACACTTGGATGAGATTTGGTACAGCCTTCTGCTCAAGCATAGACCACACTCCAAAATCCATGTGGCTCAAATATGGCGAGCTGGGAGGCCAGAATTCCTTAAACCAAAACCTTTTAAAATCTTTGTAACATCAGTCTTGAGCCTTTTTTTTGTGTGTGGTTGCTCCATCTTGTTGGAGGGTTACACCAGCATTTCCTTTGCTGATATCCACCCAGGAGGTAACTTTCTCATCATATCCAAATAAAATGTTGATTGATCTGTACCCCCTCTTCAATGAAGATGTTTTCTTGGTCAGTTGATGTTATGTCTTCCCACCAGTACCAAAGCAGTCTTCTGTATCATGAAAGATTACTGCTGTTCAACCAGGATCTCTTTTATTTCGTGCCTAAGAATGATCATTCTGTGTTCTGGGTGGCTTGGTGAGTGAAAAACTTCTCATGTGTCCACACAACTGGAGGTTGCGGTTTTCAAAGAGGAGTTTTGCTCATTCAACTCTTATTTTTGGTTGGGTTGAAAAGCAGATGTCCTTAAGCTATCTTAAATGGACGAAGTTTCAGATGATCACTTAATAATTTTTGCATGGTCATATGCGTACTTTGGCCTACAAACAAGATATCTAGCACTCCTTGGATTTAAGCCTATCTCTTTAAGCCATTTGATAGCATACCCCCCCTTCCCCCACACACACCTAGATTTGCTTAGTTTTGTTCAACATCTTGAAAATATTGCTCACTGTCTTCTCACTTCTATCCAGATATTCAAATACTTCACATTTTCCAGTAAATGTTAGACTAGTCTTTTTCATAGACAGCGGATGCCACTTGTCTTCTGCTTAGTGTGGCTTCCGTAACTTCTACTCCATCTTTGATCCTCTGCTCTCACTGGAAAATGGCATCTGTGAAGTTTTCTTTCATAGACAGCATTACACGATGGTGTTTTTCAACCTGGAGAATTCCTATGATAACCACATATTGATAGGGTATCATGGACACTCTCCACATAATATGTGTGAGGGGATGTCTCCCAAGTTTTCTCTTGGAGTTTCTACATCATCATTGATTCCTCATATGGGTGGGGAAATCCTCTCTGGTTCAATGGAACAGGAACAGGGTGTCACACAGGTAAGTGTCACAGTCATTGCCTTGAGCAATAGCACTTATACCTTGTTGTTGCTGGAAGAGGTTCTCACTATGCTCTACTTGGATGACCTTTCAATCTTTTGGTGCAGTCCAGATGCCACCTTGGGAGCATCAACTCAAACGGGCATTGAAGCGCATCTTTTGCTATGCCAAAATGTACAAGTTTTGGTTTTCCTCGGCCAAGACTAAGGTGGTTGCAGCCATCCACAGCTCCATCCCAACCCAGACTTGTTTCTAAGTGGGGTTTGCCTGGAAGTGTTGCATTCGCTCATTTCTTCGGGCTTGTTGTTTAGCAATGCATCACCTGGGAGGCTCATATTTACAGCTTTAGGGTCTCTAGTACCCGCACCATGGACATTCTTTATTCCTTGATGTTCAGCACCAGATATGGATACTGCCTTACTTTTCTACTGATCCTTTGTTTGTTCGAAGCTGGAGTATGGAAGAGAGTTTTATGCATCCTCAGGCAAGCATGTATTGCGCAAGGTGGATTCAACCCACCCTACTGGTCTGTGACTTGTGACCGGTGCCTTCTGCACCCCCCCTGTCATTGAGAGCCTACTTGTTAATGCTAGGAAAATGCCTTAGTTCTGTGCTGTACACAGTGCATTATGTGCATGTACAGTGTACATGCTAGCCCGGTGCCTCCCTCACTTAACAATGATGCTTAGGGCATCTAATCTTGGTGGTGCCCATGCTGCAGAGCACCTTTAGTTTAGGGCTAGAAAACTCTTTTCAAGAGCTCTCAGGCCAGTGGCACCTCTGGTTCTACCCTGGAAGGTAGCACTTCTGACTATATGTTGCCATGGCTCCTCTCCCTAAGCTTCCACAGCTCGAAGAATATGATCGGTTCTCGGGCAGTAATGTGTAAACTCATCCACATTTAGGATACCTATCTCCAGCTCATCGATCAGGTTGGCAAGGACTTGACCCTGGGGATTAATCGAGTAGTCTCCCCAGAGGGGGTGGGGTGTCTTTGGTTCAGATCTCCGAGGAGGGGAAAGGGCCTCGGCAACCATGCCATGATGCGGTGAAAGTCTCCCCAGAGTCTAAGTCGGCTGACGGTGGAATGTACGCAGAAATAACAGTATACCTCCTATCCAGGTGCAGCTGCACAGCTACTGCCTGAGAGGAGGTATCTAAAGCGAAGAGAAAAATGGAGACATCATGTCGGGTGTAAAATCCTTATACTTGGGGAGGGTGGGCAGGGGTCACATGCCCAGCATGGTTTCCTGCAAAAAGATGGCTAACGCAGAGTGAAGAAGACTTGCTTGTGCAGGTGCTCCCAGTTGGCCTGGAGTCTATGGCATTGTGCAGCTGCTCCCAGTTGGCCTGGAGTCTATGGCAATTCCATTGAAAGAGAATACCCTGCAGGCCTAGCGCGAAGGAGATGCGGGGGCCCTCTTTGAGAAGAAGATCTGTATGCTTCCCGAGGGAGAACTCCGGGCGCTGTTGCCTTCGGGGACTTATCGGGAGAGGTGGGCTCCTTTAGTGCTGTCCTCCTTTGCCAGGGGCAGATATAGGAACCCCAGAAGATGACCACAACCAACTTCAGGGGTCTTGCCTCTTGTGAGTCTAATGACTGGAAGTGCGCGTCCGTTTCACCTTATGGGAAACGGTCACACTGGGGGAAGGGAGGGGGGAGCCCTTGGTTTATCCGAGGCTGGGTGTGAACCCTTTGTGCCACCAGCTTTACCAGGAGATCGCCTCTGGTGGGTAGAACCCGCAGAAGGGTTTCAAATGGATGCCTAAACGACCACACTTATAGACCTGGAACAGAGGGTGTCTTTCTTAGCATTGAGGCATAAGATGTCCCAGGCAGAGCCAGGACTACGTCCTTAGCCTTGCGAAATGAGAGACAATCTTGGGCCTGAATGGCTAGGATTTCCTTCTCAAGGAGAAGAAGCAGGATGCGGCTCTTCGTGATTGACATACTAGGCCACACACGATTTGTATTTATCATGTCTGCCCTTGGAGAAACTTACACAGACTTCAGGTAACCCCGACTTTGCATGTCGACAGGAGCAATTAATATAGCTGAAGCATTTTTGTTGTTTCTTTGTAGGTTGCACGTTCCTGTGCCAGGGTGAGGTGGGTGCCCCTGACGCTGTAGCGTGCTTCCTGCTCTTTTCCTTGTTTTTTTGTGTTTCTTTTTACATAGTTATTTTAATGTAGCCTAGTACTAGGCTGTCGTGAGTACAGCGACTTATGCCAAGTAGGCAGTCGCCAGAATGGCTCTTAAAATAATAATAATAATAATAAAAAATCTGGTCTGCTTGGCTAAAAAGATAGGAGATGGCTGAAGGGAACTTAAAGTTGCATTTATCTACCCCCTAATGCTGTGATGGCTTCAGTTCACTTTGTTGTCCTCGAACTGGGCACATTCGTGGGATGCTCAGCCATTTGATAGAGCACTTCCCTGCATCCTACTGCAATGATTGTATTGTCTCACAGGTTCATTGCATTCTTTTAATTTTACTCTTTTTCTTCCAAATCTCTTTACTTCAAAGAACTTGATATAAGTGTTGTTGTTAGGCATTCCCTTTTTAATATGTTGCTCAAGTTTTAAGTTGGTGAAATTAATAGATTCATTAGAATGTTTCACAATTCAATGTATTAATGATTTAGAATATTTCAAAATTCAAATTTTTAATGAGCTGTAGCCAAATAACTTAGTTCAAGAGAAAGATTCTGGAGTCCAATAACATGTCACATATATATTAATAAAACCACTGTTTAGGAGTGTAGTATTTTATTCACAAAACCAGTTTTGACATGTAATTTGTCATGCGATCTTCAGTCATATACTAAGAATAGATGCATTCACATCATACATGAAATATATATAGGAACAAGGGATCAGATTAATTCCTAATCAGAGGGTGTGAATTTGAGATCATTAAAGATATCTTTCAAGATTAAATTTTTGATGTAGGAGCTGCATTTGAATTGCTCATCTGAAAGGTTGAAATTCAGGATTTCGTTGATAAGGGTGGATTCAACTACCTTCCTTTTGCGAAAGTCTTTGTACGTGTAAATTAGTTTGCCCTGGGGGAAATCGTTTGGGTGGTTAAAATTATTGGAGTGTGTGTACAAATTGTACTTGCAATTCATTTATTACTGTTATCTGCTTTTTATCAGTAACTGTGTCATCCCTTCCTGAGGACACAAATTCTGAATTGATCTACAGTCAACTAACCATAGGAGCTATCTTGCAAGGAGCTGTTGTTGGAATAGAAGAAAAAGGATATATTATTGATTTAGGCCACCGAAACATTCGAGCAGCATTTATGGAAAAAGAAAGGGCACCATCCGGTAAGAAGTTTACTAATTATAAGATGAACCTTGAAAGTATTTGGGAAATCTAGATTCTCTTTAACCAGTATAATGCATACAACCCCAATTCGTTCAGTTGTAGTTTATACAAAGCCCACTCAATATTTGGTTCTTTAATTCAAAGGTTAATAAAGAGTATCACTTTTCGATAGAGTTGTTGGGAAGCTTAAAATCTACCAAAGTGGTGTTTCGGTTAATAGATAAAATAAAAATACGTTACCTAGATTTTTCCTTGCACCAATCTTAATTCATTTTGATGCCTTTTATTTTTCAGTAGGAGCCCACAGTTAAATCTAAACTACAATTATTTAGAGCCCATACCAGCTACTTTTAAGTTGATTCGAATTGGTGCTCCATCTGGTCAACTATCATACCCACTGTAGTTTAATTTCACTAATATTGAAAGTTTTTTTTTAATCTGGCAACTACAACTACTACTGCTGTAATTGAAAGCAGCGTGTCCACTTGGTTCATTCATAGTGCCAAAGGTGATATGAAAAATTGTTTTTAGTACAGGTTTTGCCCCTCATCCCCACCATCCAATCTCAGTAGAGATTTACAATTTAATGTAAAATCTAGACCATGAGGCCTACAACATAGTAAGACCTTTAGAAACTCAACTTGGCTGTCATGAAGTTAGCCTCATTTGGAAAACCCATCTGGCCAGCAGCCATATTCAATGTGGCTTGACTGTTATTAGTGGCAACCTACCTATGGTATATGACAGTTGTAAATTCACACACTATTTTGAAGCTAACTATGCCACTAGCATCATTTTGGCATTTTAAATATTTTTTTTTTATTCATTAATTTTGTTTTGATGTGGAAATTCAAATGTTATTTTTGCAACTGCCCAGCATTTAGACATTTTGTTTTCATCCACTGCTGTGATCAAATGTTGGGAATGGATTGCACAAACTAACCAAATCACCTTAAGATCAAGTTTGACGTTTAACCAATGCAGTGCTCCTCACCCCTCCCAGTCAATGTTAACATTTGTAGACTGACCTACAATGGTCCTTTTTCATAAAATCAACAAGATTATCAGCAATATCTTGTACAGATTTTTAATCTGTAGGCAAAATAATGCTCTTTCATCATGCCCTGAACTGCTGATCTGAATTCTTCGCTTTTAACATAAATTTAGTGGCAAGTGTTGAGGGTAAACCCAACTGACCATTTCCAAGAGTACGGCATTGAGGATGCAAGGGCTTCATTGAGAAGTTACCCAACATTGCAGAGTATGCTGGCTTCTAGTGTTTCCTTGTCATTCACTCAACTGGTAGTATGTTGTCCTTCATGTTGTCCAAAGGACACATGCAACCATCAGTGCCAGGCTCTAGTTAGGCTACTTGGTAAGCAATCAAAGGGCACCCATTTCTTGAATGACACCCTTCTCTGGTGATTGTGGCTGACTATGCACTGGTAGTAATTTTAAATGCCCTCCAGACACTTGATGACTCATCGGTGGAGGTAATACTGCAATCTAATTAACCTGAATTGGCTAAACAGTACTTTATGCACCACCAGGGGTTTGGGGGCTGGCACTAGGAATAGGGTAGGGCAAAGGATGCGTAGGCTCAGTTCCCAGACCCCCAAATGGGGGCAGGAGAACCAGGGTAACCCTTTTAGAGGGGTGATTGATATTGTCCCGTTGGCCGTGCCAACATGCCCTCTATTTTTTACAATGAAGTTAGCATGTTGATTGCTATGGTGTTTGCTCTGGGCCATGGGCTCAAGTCTCCAGTTGGTATTATTGAAACCTTTGGGGTGAAGTTGCCATTTAGAGGCTCTTCCCCCTGTCACAAATGACAGGGTCTTTCCTGGGGGTGAACAAAGACTATTTGAGACACCCCTTAGTTGTACTTGAGCAATCTCATCAGTATGGCCCTCACTACTATTTCTAGAATATCCTACTATTTTACATGCTGTCTGCCTCCTTAGTTGTCACCCGAGTTTGTGATATCTCTTAGAGAGAAACATTATGTCTGTGCTAAAAGCTTTTCCCCACAATGATTTTACTATTGGGGAATTTTGTATTTCAAAATGCACCACCTGTTCTTGGCAGACATGTTTCTCATTATTTAAAAATATGTCCAGAGAGGTTGGCTTTTGCCTTTCAAAAATTTCTAGAAATGACCTTAGGCATGGTCATTAAACATGTTTATGACCTTGCTTGCTATGTTTTTGTCTGTGGTATTTCTCCAAATATTTCTGACACTTAGCTTTGGACTTCTCCCCACTTAGCACAAATTTCCTTAATTTTTTTTTTGTAAAAGGACCAGTTTCCCTCTCCTCCTCCCCTGAAGCAATTTTTTTCAGCTTTCACTAGTTCCAGACTCTTTTTGCCCAAGATTTAAATGTAACTCTCTTCCTTCAACTTTATCATTTATCAAAATTAGAAAAACATATGTTTCTTTTCAAATATATCTGACAAATATATCTGATCTTTACTTGATCACTTTCATGCCTTTTGAAACATAGCTGTTTTGATTTCTTCCTTTTAGCAATAATAATTCTGATCATTGGCATAGATTTGCTGTATATTCGGACCAGATCAGCCACATGGACACTTTCATAGTTTGAAATTTCTTTCTTAAACTCTATAGTCATTCTTTTAATCTCCCTTTGTATTGAGCTGCCTCTGCCTTCTTAGGCTCCATTAAGGCTTTATTTCATGTACACTAAAATAAGTGCAAATCCTCCCAGAAAATATTTATAATGTATGCTGGAGATGCTCACACAACAAAATACACTGGCAAACTGACTTAGTTAAACTCATGTGACCCTTTGTGGGAAGGATATGGTGTCTTGCATAGAGGCTTAAACAAGTGATCTTTGTATGGTTGAGAACTAAGATGATTGTTGAAATCTGCTGTAAATTTTGGTTGGGAAAATTTAAGAATCAAATCAGTTGTGTACATATTAGAAAAATACATATCTATGAGTAATATGATAATTTAAAATTTTTTCTGATTAAGTATATAAATTTAGGAGGGGTGTTCTATATTTTTGGTCAAAGATCTATATTTATTGATTCTGCAGACTAAAGCTGAGCTAAGTGGAAACACTGCCTTCAATTGAATTAAAGTTAAACCACATTAGGTTATAGTTGCCAGATTGAGTTAAATTACAAAGTATTGTGTTGCAGTAAAAATTTTCTTATTGGCTGCTACCATACCAAGATCTTTAAATTTTTTAAAAATTGTTATGTATATGTGGTGTTACTAATTTGTACATCTCTCTAATGGTATTTTATTTTTGGCACTATTCATTCATTCTAATGGTATTTACCCTCAATTTTTCTTTGCTTTGCACTTTATTGCAGTGTAATTGACAGGGTTTAATGATGCTTGATTTTTATATTTGATTCTTATCTTTTAGCTTTAGTTGGTGTTGGAAGCGTCTTCCTGTGTGCCATTCAAACAGTATTTGAACGTGATTCCAATTTGCAAACTGTCTGCGTGCAAGTTGATGCTCAACCAAAGGCTTTCTCCAGTATATTAAATGACAGAAGCCCTGTTCCAATCTTCCCTGGTGCTCTTGTTTCTGCAGTTGTGCGTAAGGTGGGTAAAAATAGCTGAAACTCAGACTTAGTCATAGCACCTGAGAAAAATTGTACTTACATGAAAATTGGTACAAATAATCTTATACTTATAACACACATATTCAATGAATCCACTATTAGCCTCAATAACTGCTTCGATTCATGGTTTGAAGCATTGACATGTCAAATCAGATGATCTCTATTAATTTGGAGATACAGAAAAACTGATTTAACTACAGGAGGGGGGGGGGTACTCCATTAAACCTGATTGTGCATTAATTTTTATCAGTGTTTTTTCATGGTCTAAAAATGATAGGTTTGGTCTGTATGAATGAATCTAACTTTAATTGTTTTCCACTTTGATACTGCTCACAAATTATTAATTCCCTTAATGTTCAAAGGCGTTGATAATAAGCCTGAATTTCCCGATTGTTGTTTACATCAACATATTTTACCAAGTGTTGATAGAATTGTGCCTGTGAGACATTTTAGGTAGAACAACCATCTCTGCTGTGTAACAAGCCATCTCAAATCAAGTCGCTTGTTCATTTCCTTTTCTCACTTTCCTTACTCTTGGATGACATAGTGAAGGGCACAACACAAAACAATATATAATGTTTGAGAAACTGTGTATGAAACAATGCCTACTCGACGTATACAACAGGCGCCAATTCCGGAACCACCAGACTTTATCTACTACCTGTGTGAGTAAACAACAGCATCCAATTCTGGAACCAACAGTCGTCTGCTACGCATGGATGTATTGATATTCGATCCAGACACTCACTATCCTTCAGCAGATTTTGTTTGTTAAATTTGCTATCTGTTGGTTCCCGGGAGGTTAAATCAGAGTTTTTCTATATTTGTTATAGTGGCCTTGAGAGATTGAACTTTGTTATGGGGGCGATGATTGACCTCTCAATGACGTCCTAAACCTAATAGTCCAGTGGATTGATGTCAGATGAGCTAGGAGGCCGTGTGTCTAGGAGAACATGGTTGTGGAAATTGGCACGCATCCAAGCTTGGGTCCACTGCATGCTCAGTCTATCCAGGGCCTCGCCCTCACAGTGGAGTACCTTGTGTAGCCTGTTGCACTTGGTATCTAGAGGAGTTAACACCACCTCATCCTGTCTTGAGCGCAAATTATGGAAGTCAGTCATTGGGTTGACATGAACTCTCTGATGGGGCCTTGGAAAGTTGTTGGTGCATTTTACCCTCACCCCCTCTCACCACTACTCACTACTTTACCTTTTTTTTATTATTAGTTATTATCCTTCTTATTAGTTATTACTATTATTTAGTAGTATCTATTAGTGTTATTACTTATTATTATTAGTAGTAGTATTTACTATTAGTACAACTTTACAGGAGCTGCCAAGTGTAGGCCATGAATGGTCTTTTGCAGTCTCCTTCTTTTCTTATGTTCTTATGTTCTTATTCCATCAACATTTTCTACCCACGCTCTGTTCTTTGAGGGCCGTTCACACCCGAACAGAGATTAGTTTGGGAGCCCTAGTTCCTTGGTGGACTGCAGCCATCTTGCGGTCACCTTACACCAGGGTATGATAATAGATGATCACCCACCTTAGTTGACCCTCCTATCTCTACTTCTCTTTATTCCTGCTGCCTTCATACTTGCTCTTCTATCCACATAGGTTCAGACTCCCCTGCACCCTTCTGTTCGTTTATGAGTTCTAGTCAAGTGGTGTGGATACTGTGAGGTGCCTACCTGCTGTCAGGGCTGAAAGCCCGGTGCCTAGGGTAAGGTGTGTTTGGCCATCGACTGCTCACCACCTTTGAGTACATATATAAGGTGGCTATAACGGCAGCCTTTCTGATTAAATCTCAAGGACAATTTTGCTTGAATAGCTGGCCAGGTTGTTAAAGACCATTAACAGTGTGGCAGGATACTATGTACTACCTTCCACACTTTTCACTAAAGTTGGGGACTTGAATGATTGGCAGATAAAAGTCCACTTCTGGCAGCAAAGGAGAGAGATACTCAACTTCTACTTTATCTAGTTTTATTTCCCCAAGTAATTTACAATATACGAGGGGCGGTCAATAGGTTTTGCAATTCGGATATAAGGAAACGAGATATGAGGAAAAGTGTTTTATTATTTTTCAATACAACTACCCTCGACTTGAGTGCACTTGCGCCACTTATCCCTGAGGCTTCGAATTCCCGAAAACCAGAAATCTCCCGACTGCTGCTCAATCCACTCCTGGACGGCGAGCTGGACATCTTCATCGTCCCCAAACCGGCGTCCACGCAGTGCAGCCTTGAGCTGGCGGAATAAAAATTAGTCGCTAGGGGCCAGATCTGGACTGTAGGGGGGATGGTTTAGCTCCTCGAATCCGCACTCGCGCAGGGCAGCTTGTGCAACTCTGGCCTTGTGGACAGGGGTAATGTCGTGGAGGAGCTTGGGTTTAGGGCCAGGAAACTCCTTCGAGAGCTAGGTCCGGGAGTATTGCGTTCGACCTTTTTGGAGCACACCTCGTGTCACGCTGGAACCGGCTTCCACGTCGTATCCCCTCTGTTTGAAGTCAGCGGGGCTCTGCCAGGCGCTGCGTCTGTCTTCACGGCTGAGCTGTTGGCAATACACCACTCGGTACGGGAGATTACGCGACGTGCCCGGTTCGGAGACGAGATTGTGACCTATAGCGACTCACAAAGAGCCCTGAGTGCTCTCGGGGCATTGGAATCTCCGCATCCCCTGGTTCGCGATATCCGCGACGCCACGGTTTTGGCGAGCCGGTCAGATGTCGAGATTATCTTCTGCTGGGTTCCTGGACATGTAGGAATTGCGGGGAATGAGGGCGCGAAAGAGTCCGCGAGGACTCTGTGACCGGACCAGCGATTCGTTCTTCCTCACACCGACTACATAGCAGGAATACGGGCAGCTCTTCGCACTGCTTGGCAAAGAAGATGGGAGACGGTCGAAGGGAACTTAAAGTTGCGTGCCATTGCGCCGCCACTGTTCCCATTGACCTATCCCCCAATGCCGCGACGGCTGCAGGTCGCTTTCTGTCGTCTCCGAATCGGACACACTCGTGTGACGCATCGCTATTTGATGGAGTGCTCGCCTGCGCCCTATTGCGACGACTACGTCGTCCCCCAGACTGTTTGGCACATTCTTGTCGAATGTCCGAGTCTGGGTGATCTTCGCGCACGTTACCTGTCCCGGTACCGGGTTGGGCGGGGTCGCTACCGCCCTTCCTTTGTACTCGGGACGAGTGAGTGCACATTGACTGGTGGACTTGTTGACTATTTGGGGGAGGCCGGCCTTCTTCCTTTCATTTAACTACGTTTAGTTGTTGTTTTTTTTATTGTTTTGTTATTGTTATTATTTCTTTTTATTGTTGTTTCCTGTTCAAATTTTTTAAAGTAGCCTAGAACTAGGCTGTTTGTTTACAGCGACTTATGCCTAAGTGGGCAGATAGCCCCTTAAAAAAAAATCCCTGTTTCGGCAAAGTGGGGTTGTTACTGCTTTTTTCTTGTACTTGGGACGGGTTTGTTTCCTCAGACTTGTGGACTATTAGGCTGCTGACCTCTATTTTATTTGATTCTTTGTTTTAGATCACATGTTCCTCAGCTGGGGAGAAGCAGGCCTGAGCCTCCCCCCAATGCTGGAATGTGGTTCCCTGTTTTTTTGTTTTTTTTGCATAATTTAGAATAGCCTAGTACTAGGCTAGAATTTTAATAACAGCGACTTATGCCCTTGAAGGTGGTCAATTGCCAGATGGGTAAATAAAAAAAAAAAGATTGCCTCTGCTTCAGCTTTGATGATTGGCCATAGGACTTCTTTAGTTGGAAATTGACGTCCATCGTCATAAACATCTTGTTTAATGATGCACCACAACTTTTCACCTTGGTTTAGTATCTTGCGCCTATATCATAAACTTTCATCTTGTATACCATAACTGCCTAAGAACTTTTGGGTGGCCATTGGAGTGGAGCATCGTCACTCATCAAAACTCTAGTCTTTAGAATTGAAATGGTATGTCATCTAGCCAAGAATCTAAGACCTCTTCAAGAGATTGCAGTAGGCGGCTGCAGTCACTTTAACCCCATCAGGCACCCTGACTAGGCCAACAAGTCTAATTATACCTGCCCACACATTACTCCTCCCTGTTAATGTTGCAAATGTTGGTGACGCTCATCTCCGAAATAGAACAAACCATCAGGTCCATCAAGGGTAGCCTGGTCTCATCCGTGAAGAGAACTCAACTCGTATCCAATGTTGTGTACTCCCAGGCCCATTAAAGGCTCAAACTCTTGTGATGGGGCATTTAAGGTGGCAATTTTAGTGGAACTTGCACAGAAGCCATGGTCCCTAGGATACAGTTCCTGGTGTTCTTCAGTATATCGGGAAGAGCAGCGGCAGCAAAATGACTGCTAGTTAGTCCCGGTTTCCTACATAACTGACAGCCAATATTCCTCAAATCCCTAGCTGTCATATTCTTGGAGGTCCCACAATTGGATTGTTTGTTCTTGGGTTTAGGGCTATGAAACTATTTGGAGAGCTCACTGTAGCATTTTGGCAGGTGACTACTCTTGTTCCATCCAAGATGCCACTCTGGAGTACCATCTTTAACTATTTGTTGCCACGCCTCTGCTCTCAAAGCTTCCACATCACACAGATAACACTGCACCATTCTCATGAACCAAAAAGTGTGCATTCTTTTTGGAGCACACTTTGTATCATGCTGGATCCATGCCAGTGTATATGGATGGCTCAATTTTCTAGGAGAGAGTTGGTTCCACACCATATCCTATCTATTTAAAGTCAGTGGGGCTCTACCAGGAGCTGCATCTGTAATCATGGCAGAGCGGGCTGCAATACACAGCTTGATATGGGAGATAATGCATCATGCCCAGTTCAGAGAACCGATTGTGATCATTAGTGACACAAAATGCCCTAAGTGCTCAGTGCTTTGGAATCTTCACATCCTCTGCTTCGCTGTATCCTTGATGCCACAGTTGCTTCAAGCCAGGAGGATGTCGAGATTATCCTATGGCTCGATTCATGAACATATGGGAATTGCAGGGAATGCTGGAGCATGCTTCCTTGTTATTGCTTTTTGTTTTGGTGTTTAACTTATTTTATATTTTAATGCAGCCAACTATTAGGCTTGTAACTACTTAATTACACCCACTTATTTTCTTGTAGGCAGGCAGTGTCCAGATGGGTGCTACCTCCTCCCCAACAGGTCCTCACAATCTTTTCCAAAACCTCTGCATACTCAGCAGTAAGGAGTCAAGCTTTGTGACAAAAAGTGTGTGTGTGGAGGGGGGGGGGGCATGACTATCCCTCACTGCTAAAGTCTCCCAGAACCATCACAGTTAATGGAAGCTTAGCTTGGTATGCATTAAAATGGGAACCTGGTGTGGCACTCTGCATAACCATTTGTCATTCCTTTTGTTTACCTTTTGGTCCTCAAAGTTTTTCTCATCAGAGAAAAATCAAACCATTCTAACTACTTGATGTTTCTGCATGGAGATAAAGCAACTTGGCATGGATCTAACAATTCTCTTTCGTCTTACCAGATATGAATTGGCCATTCCATCACATAAGACTTGTAATAAATTTCTTCAAGAAGAACTCATCTGATGATGCCTTCTGAAATCTTGAAATCCTTTCCAAGGGACTCTGATTTACTTTCTATGGTTTTCTTGAAATCTTTCCTGTACTGCACAAATTCTTTGGTTCTGATTGTATTAGAACCTTTTCTAACTTTTGCAATGAAGGATCAGGTAACTTTCAGAAACCAAGCAATCTCTGTATCTTTATGCTGAGCTCTTATGGCAACAATTACATTGTGCCTTTTCATTTACTTTGTGCTTTAATGTCATTCATTATCAATCTGAAAAAAGGAATTTTAAAAACAAAATTATAAAAAGTTAGAGCTACTCAAACTGATGTCCTCAAAATACTGACTCACCCTGTATATATCTTAGCAATACCATCTCACACATAAGCAGTAAATTCACCCCCTACTCCCACAGAAATACCTATAACCCCAATTTCACAAAGGAAATAACAGACCATAAAGCAGCGCAACACCCTAAAACAAAACAGGGGCCCCCTTCGCCACAATCAGCACAACATATCCAATTACTCAACACCCGCATCACCAACCTAATCACTAAACAGAAAAGTGGAACCATTGCATCAATGCTATAGACCCCAAAACATACTCAATCCAACTATAGAGAATCATAAAGAAAATCCACGCACCACATTTCATTTCAGCCCCCACATTTGAATCATTAGTTACCAGAAACAACCAAACTGCATCACCCAGATAACACTGCACCATTCTCATGAAACAATACTTAAATATTAGCTTCCTCTCAATGCATAGACAAAATGCACATCTACAAAATATTAAGAGCACACTCATGCATCCAAAGACAAAGCACTTCCTTTTACCATAGTAAATATCCAGCAAACCATCAATTCACTCAAATCTAATCTAACCTAAACACTCCTAGCTCACTAGCACAATCTCTTTTGTAGGAATTGGGATTTACTTTAACAGAAAATGCGAAAGTGATTATTCTTGCGACACTTTTCCCATATCATTTTTTTTAATGAACAATAACATCCGCATTAATGCACTTAGGTAAAAGCAATAGTAAGAATTTCTTGTTCCACTAGAAAAGTATCCAAGAGTTCCTCAACTCTCTTCAGGAGCTCCACCTATATGACAGCTATCATTTATTCCTCTAACAAGAGATTTCAAGAAGCCTTTTGTAGGAGGTAGTATTTACTTTAACAAAAAATGAGAATGTGATTATTCTCACAGCTTTTCGTCCATATGCTTATAAATAAACCAACTGTAAAATTAAGAAAATTGAAAAATGTATATAAACAAAACCATTGTTAGCAGTTTAATAAGAAAAGCAGGTACCACCTTGAAAATATCTTTACATTTAGTTTAATCCTGCTCTCTACAGTGCCTAAGTTTTCTCTACATCATCCTCAATGTTAGGTACTTTGAGAAATTTGAGGAAGAGGGAGCAGGTTCAGAAAGGGTACATTCTTTACCAGTCCCTCAACCCTAAGTAGTATGTTTGTCCCTTCCTTCCATTACTTAGTATATACTTTACACAAGCCTTTTCACATCCCAGCAGAAATACCCTCATCACTTTTTAAAATTGCAGTTTGAATTTAGACCACCTACTAAATAACTTCTATGATTCAAGCATTATGTATAGCTCTCTATTTTAGGTATTACCCAATGGTCTTATGGTGAAGATAAATAACAACCACCAAGGATTTGTGAGTTTCAAGCACCTTGTCAACTGGGAGGAAACTACCACTCATTATAACCTTGGTCAACTTGTCAAAGTTAGAGTTTTGTATAAGATGAGTTTAAGCAACATCGCTTTCTGCTCACTGAATGCAAATATGTGTGAGGGAGGAGGGTAAGTATTAAGCATATGTCCATCGCCGTAACTCTTCAATAATCTCATCAGCAGGTGCTAATGTGGTCCAGTGTGGTACCCGGGCAAACCTTTTTGGAAGTTATGTATAGTTTATTGGTTGTTATTTTTAACTAACCTAAATATAGGCTTGTAATTTTGGTGCTATCCTCTTGTTGAATGCTGCCAGAATATATAAATCACTCGCGTTGATCAGAATCATTTACACAGCTTGACACAGGGCTATGCCCAACCAAATGAAAACACTCCTGATTTTAGCAAGGACTCATGAAGTGATGATGGACTCCCTTTGGCTCATCCAGCCTTATGGCCCCCTAGCAGGTGCACTGAAAAGAGGGCTTATTTCACACTCACTGGCCTCAAACATTCCCTGGTGATTGAGTCCACTGATGCTATCATGTTCCATCAGATAGGGGTATAAACAGTGGCTATTATTAGTACTCTTTGTAGCTCACCTGTGCAAGTGTTACTGCATGCTACCATAAATTTTGTGAAAGGGGTGGTCTAGCGTGTGATGATAAAACAGAACCTTCATACCCTCCCCTAAACTCAATTATGATCCCTGGGTCAGTGTCTGCCAGCTAGCATTACTACTGCATAAAGGCATTCATGCCATTGCTGCAGAAATCCTTCATGCAGACTTGCAAAGTCGGGTTATCCCATAATCTGTTCCAAGAATTTACACAAGAAGTCCTTATTGTGTATGTTCAAGTGTGTGAATTGTGAAGAGCAACACCCTGCTTCTCTGAAGCTATATGGTGTCTATCACCTGGAGAGATGTCCTGGCTATTCACCCTGTTGACTGAAGCTCTCATCATGAGGCTAAAGATTTGGCCCCATTGGGATTGGGTACCTTATGTAACAGGTCGCAATTGGTAGCTGGAGGAATTACACATCCTCCCCACCAGAGTGCAAGTGGATTAACATTGAACACTAATGGGGCCTGAGAAAGTTTTTGGTGTGCTTGCCCCACACTCCTTATGTGCGACTTTATATATATACATAATTGATTTTTTTTAAGTGTATTCCCTCAACCATTTGTCTACCCACAGTTTGTACCAGGAAGAACTGTTCTTACCTAGACATGGTGCCAGGCTAAGACTAAAGTTGCAAGTGCACTGATTGGAGCCTTGGTTACATTGAGGCCCTTCAATCAGAGATTACTTGGTGTTTTTGAGTCCGATGACTTCAAACACTTTTTGGTTCTTCACTCCACTGATGGCAGCATGATCCATCAGAGGAGGGCGCTAGCTAACTTGATTGGTAGAGACCTGAATGTGACTTGTTTCTCAGATGAGTCTTTCTTTCAAATGCACCAGATCCTTCCAAGGTGCCTCCGCTCTCTAGCATGAACTTTGATAAACCTTAAAGCGCCCAACTAGTTTGCTCAAAATTGCCCTGGTTTGAAATTAGCCATGGTACATTATTATGGAAAATAATAAAATATTTAAATCCTTAATTATAAATCGAATAATATATTTTAATCGCAAAGAATTATTCAATTGATCTAACTTAAAAATTATTAATAGCCTTCTATATATTTAGAATTATGATTGGAAATATTTGCTTGTTGCTCAAAATGATTTCTTGTTAACTGATTAAAATTAATTATTACATTTAGTTATCACTTTAAAGTCCTACCGTTTTATAGAAAAGGATGCTTCTATTTATGGATAACATTTTAAATGAAAGAATTTTGAAATTTCCTTGAAAATTTTTTTTCTAAAATAATTTTTCACATAGCACATTCTATTTTTGGGGGGGCTGAATAGGCTTTCTCGTTCGGCCGCTTTGAATAACATGTTAACTTAAGGCATTTCCTCATTTTAATTGGATAAAAAATGAAAAACATAATTGTATGGCCCCCCCCCATCCTCCCAAAGGAAGAGTTGTTAAAAAATGGGTGTTTACATTGTGTGAACCATAAAATCTGCCCCTTTTTTGCAGTCACCTTGTGGCGTAGCCTAGGACCAGTCAAGTTACTCTCATTCATAAATCTCAGTTTACAAACAAAGAACTGACCTAAGCCATTTATGTATTGTAATTAAATGATTAATCACTAACAAAAAAAAGAGAAGAGAATTCTAATAATCAGGGCAAATACGAGTCTAAATGTAATTGACCCTCCAGTGATTATGTAGCACTGAAGCGGCTACCTTAAAAAGCCCTAGGGTAACTAATGGGTTAAAGGAGTGTATTTTATGTGAGTGAACTTGGGGACTACTACATAGAAGACAACACCTTAGCACTGGCCAACCACTGTGCTGTCAAGGTTGCTTTTGTGATGATAAAATAAGAGGTCCCTTGAGACCCATCCCTACAATCATCATGTTCAACTGTAACAGGCTCCCTGACTAGGTCCATGGTATCGCTAACACATAAGG
Organism: Ceratothoa steindachneri; assembly: GCA_963969495.1. NCBI lineage: Eukaryota > Metazoa > Arthropoda > Malacostraca > Isopoda > Cymothoidae > Ceratothoa > Ceratothoa steindachneri. The sequence goes on from OZ018319.1 coordinate 97,595,035, forward strand.
CATTGGTTTCACTGCCTCAGCAGTGCTACTACTGCTACCACTTCGGCCATACAAATAGCTTGTGTAGATGTGCAAAGTCGGGTTTATCTGGTTGTGTAAGTTGCTTCAAGGCTATATTCGATGTCTATTGTATATGATGAATTGTGGAGAGCCTCAGAATGCCTCAAATTTTTTAAAAGTCACCCTCCTAGCCCCTCTATGCCTATGAGCATGGTTGTTTGTGCACCAATTCTGGACAATTCTATGAATTCTACTCATCCCAGGTACTCCGCTGTTAGAGGTGGCCACGCACCCTCTGTTAAACCAGGGCTCCCTACTCTTCCCTATCTTGACTGTTTCCCCTAAAGTGAAACAGCAACACCCCTGAACTTGGTCGTGAGGCCATCTTCCATGGTTCCTAAAACTACTCAAAGGAAGGAGGACAGCACCAAAGGAGCTTCAGCTCCTACTTCTCCACCCTAGGCTGGACTGGGTGGCTTAGAGATTGTGGTTCCTCTAATGGAGGGATCCAGCCTCTGAAGCTGTCCCACCTGCCCAAGGTTTTGAGGTGGAAGGTGGAAAAGACTCATAGTGACCCCAACCTCCTCTGATAAGTTCTCAAATTGACAGTGCCCAGAGTTATGCCTCTGGAAAGCATAATCAATAACATCTTCAACGCCTTCCTGAATACGGGCTACTTCCCTAATGGGTTAAAAAATGGCTAAAATCATTTTTATCCCTAAAGGGAACAAACCCCCCAATCAACTGGTGGACTACAGGCCGATATCCCTCCTTGAGTTTGTAGGTAAAGTCTACGAGAAACTTCTAGCCAACAGGCTACAAGATCAGCTGATCGAGCTGGAAGCTCACAACCCTCAGCAGAACGGGTTCCACAGGAGGAGGGGGACTGATACAGCCCTTGCCCTCCTAACCGAAAAGCTAGCCCGCTGTAAAGCTGAAGGGAAGTACGGAGACGTGGTGTTGCGAGATGTACAGAAGGCCTTCAAAGTTTGGCTAAGAGGTCTACAATTCAAGATATTAGGCCTCCAGCTAAACCCTATCCTGGAAAGGGTCCTCTGTGATTACATCATGGAGAGAAAGGCTCAAATTTCGATCGAGCACAACAGAGGACCCATATTCAAACTCTAGGCACAAGATAGCTGTCTGAGTCCGCTGTTGTACCTTGTGTACACGTTGGACTTACCTGCTCCAGTCGGGGAGGATGTGATGTATCTGCAGTTTGCAGATGACATCACTCAAATCATCCCCAGTTCCTATAGGAACGCTGGAGTTCAAGCAAGGGAGACAGCTGCTGAAATCGATAACATCAAACGATTTGAGAGAAAGTGGAAAATTAAAACCAACTCCCGAAAGTTTCAGATCCTCCCAATGAACCGCCGGAAAAGGGACGACATCATCGTCAGGGACGAGCTTTACCCATACTCCAACGAGGGTAAAGTCCTGGGTCTGCGCATCACCTCAATGGGGGTATAAGGCGCACATCAACAGCCGAATCTCCCTAGCCAAGAGAGAACTGGGAAAATTATACAGGTTCAGAAACCTCAGGCCAAAGAACATAAAAAAAACTATACAATATCCTGGTGCAACCAGTACTGGTGTACCCTGCAGGGGTTATGCAGGCAGCTAGTTCAAGCTCTCTCAAATTTATGTAGAGAGTCCAGAACAAGGCTACCCTGCTTATAACTGGCGCGAGCAGATTGGACTATATTTGGCAGACGAAACTGCATGCAAGAGCAGGACTTGAGCCACTGAATATAGTCCTCCAGAGGCTAGGGAGAAAGACCTGGGAAAAAGTCGAAAATGAAATCCTCCCACAGATAGAAGCGGACCCGGATATACCGCAGCAAGCTATTGGATGAGCTACAAGGAGAGCTCTCTTCCCCATTGGAAGACTGTGCTCCCAGGAAAATCAAGTAGCCTTGTATAGATAATGAAAATTATAATACCCTACCGTACACACAAAGAAGACTACAAGAATATGACTCCACGATATAAACTCCACAAATGAACAAATAAAAAGAGGCGAAGTGCCCAACTAATAATAATTAAAAGACAAACCAAAAGAGGCGAAGTGCCCAAATGCAAATAAGACAACAATAACCAATAAAATAATCAAAAGATGCGAAGTGCCCAAATACTAGACAATTGTAAATATATAAAAAGATGCGTAGTGCCCAACACAAAATGTAACCAAATAAATAAAACAATTAAAACAAAATGGGGCGTAATGCCCACAAAGGCGAAATTAAAACAAAAATGAAACAAAAGGAAAGTAAAAGCAAAGCTAATGAGTTAGCAAAATTATATTTGAAAGGCTTGAATGCCTAACGACGGAGGAATTAGATTTATATAGAGAAATTTATTTATATATATGTAAAAAAAAAACAAAGTTAACAAACAAAGGCAAGAGTAGTTAACAACTACAAAAAGGTTAGCTTAACGCTGACACAAACGTAAGTGGAGGATCACGAGAGAAGCAGAAAAAAGCAAGATGCCTGGGATGCCCTCTACACCAGGGCAAATGCAAATTTTCTTCATAACTATCTACAACTACTACACATTTCCACCACTTATTTCACCAAATTAAATCAAATCCCATACACCGTTACCTATCTTTTTGCAGGAGATTATGCTGGGCATGTGCCCCCTGGCCACTCTCCCAGGATATAAGGCTTTTGCAACCCCACCACCACAGGATGGGGGCCAGGCAGTAGGATGTTCCATTTACACCCGCCAGGATATCTTCATTCTTCTCTTTGCTTTAAATAGGTCCTTGCAGGCAGTATGAGTGCAGCTGCACATGGCTAGGAGGTATACTGTTATTTCTGTGTACATTCTACCGCCAGCCGACTTTGATTTCCGCTATGTCTTGGCACAGTTGCGAAGGCCATTTCTAATGCTATGGGATTTGAAAAGTAGACACGCCCTCTGGGGAGGCAGGTCTTTGCCCACCTGATTTAGAGTTGGTGATAGGTGTCGTAAATATGGCCTGAGCGCAAATTAGGGAGGCCCTGTCACTCGGTTGATTTGAACTTTATGATGGTGCCTGAGAAAGTTGTTGGTGTGGTTTCCCTTTGCTCCCACTCAGCACTACCTTTTTATTAGATTTATTAGCCTCCAAGCTAGGGCCAGAGGGCATATTCCTTCAATGGAATTGCTGCAGAACCCGAGCCAACTGGGAGGAGCTGTGGAGGCTCGTCTCCTCCCGTTCCCCATTAGTTATCTTTTTGCAGGAGACCATGCTGTGCGCATGACCCCTGCCCACCCGATCACGGAATGGGGGTCAGGTGGGAGGGTGCGCGATTTACACCCGGCGTGATGTCTCCGTTCTTCTCTTTATTTTAGATACCTCTTTTCAGGCAGTAGCTGTGCAGCTGCACCTGGATAGGAGATATACTGTTATTTCTGCGTACATTCCACCATCAGCCGACTTTGACGCGGCGACTTCCATCGCCTCGTGGAACGTTTGCCTAGGTCCTATCTCTTGCTCGGAGATTTGAACAGTAGACACCCCTCTCTGGGGAGACTACTCCATTAATCACAGGGGTCAAGTCCTTGAAGAGCTGGAGATAGGTGTCCTAAATGTGGATGAGTTTGCACATCACTGCCCGAGAAACGTGTCATTTTCCTGTCTCAATCTATCTTTGTGCTCTTCTATCCAAAAGAGGTTCTGGTTGCCTGGTGCACTTTCATTTTCTTATGAGCCTTAGTGTCGAGTCGGTGGCAGTGTATAGCGTGAGGTCCAGCAAGGGGCAAAAGCTTGCTGGCTTGTGTTGTGGCTTGTGGGTTGTGTTGGACTGTCAACTCTACTAAACCTGCACCATCCTTTACAGTCAAAGTTTCTTGACAATTTCGCTTAAATGGTGGACCTGTCGGCAAAGCCCATCAATGTTGGACCGGGACAGATATATATGTGTAAATGATGGGAATTTCTGAAACTATGGAGACTTTTCTCTAAACACACAGAGGCCCCCCATGAGATGGTCATAGTTCTTGAGGTGATCCAGCCCCAGATGTCAAGATCTTGTATGGTGTCAAACCCGAGTTTGCCCCCAGGTGCAAGATAGCTAGGGCCCCAAAGCACTCACAAAGAGAGAAGGGATCTCCCCCCTCTGGCTGTTTCCCTCTGACAGTTAAGACCTCCATTTTGGAGAAGGATATTGCTGAGGCCCGCCCATCATGCCTAGGGGCTCCTCCATCCAGTGGTGGAGAGAAGCGGGTTCATTCTCCACCCTTCTCTCCCAAAAAATAAAAGCAAGAAGAGGAGTAAAGTTTGCTCTCACTTTGCAGGGGCTTTAGAGACCGACTGGTCCACTACCATTTCAGCATGAAACCAGGCCAAGATCTGCACGATCTCCCTGGGTGGGGTGTCCAAGACCAAAGTTGCAAGTGTGTGCCAGTTGGTATTGCTACCTTGTGAAGGCATTTGTGCCACTGCCGTGGAGGTGCTACTACTGCCACCACTTCGGCCATCTGAATCGCTCCTATAGGCTTGCAAAGTATGGTTTACCCAAAGACTGTGTAAGTTGCTCCAAAGTGGCACACAATAAGTCACTTTCATGTAAGGCCAAGTGTGTCAACTGTGGAGAGCCGCATCCCATTTCTTCAAAGCAATGTGGTGCGGTTCTCCTGGAGAAGGAAATCCTGGCTGTTCAGGATTTCCTGAGGCTAAGAACTTGGTCCTGGCTTGCGCAGTGTTGCCTGGGGCATCTTATGCCTCAATTTTTAAAAAGGCATCCTTTGCTCCTGGCCCCTCCAGGCCTACAAGCACAATCATTTCTGCTCCCTTTCGGGACCCTTCTGCGGGTTCTACTCAACCTAGGTGTTCCACTGATAGAGCTGGTGGCACAAAGGGTTCACACACAGCCTCAGCTAAGACCAGGACTCCTTCCCCCCTCGTCCTCAAGTATGATGATTTCCTATAAGGCAAAAAGTAATATTCCTCCACCGAGTCATTAGATTCACAGGAGGCAACACCCCTGAAGGTGGTCGGGAGATCATCTTCCGTGATTCGTAAAGCTACCCACCAAAGGAGCTTCAGTTCCTACATTCATACCCAACACTGGACTGAGTGGTTTGCAGATGGTCTCCCGCCTTTGAAACCACAGAGTGTATCTAATATTTCAAGAGGATGTGGAAAAATACATGCATGCTGATCCAAACCTGCCCCAATAAGTCCTCAAAGGTGATAATGCATTCAGTGCATTGTTCGACCAACAGCGCCTAGACTTCTTCCTCCGGGAAGCATACGGCCATTCCAGTGAGGGTCTTTTCTTTAAAGTAGTGCACAATGCCTAAACACACAGGTTTCTGATTTTCTGCCTAAAGTAGTGCACTTCTACCGCCATCCATGGCTCCACAGCGACCCATACTTGTTTCCAAATGGAGTTTGCCTGGAAGGGGTGGATTTGTACCGTTTTCTTGGTCTTAATTTTATCAAGGCCTCACCTGGAAGGCTCATTTGCAGCCTTAGGTTTTCTTGTACATGCGCTATGGATAATCTTCGTTCTGTGATGTTCAGCACCTGGGGCTTTACCTTTTTCCTGATCCTTTGTTTGTTCAAAATTCAAGTACGGATGCAAGTTTTATGCATCCGCAGCCTAGCATGTATTGCGGGTGGGGACATGATCCACCATATCAGCCTTCATTCACCAAGCGACCAGTGCCTTCCACACATCCCCCATTGAGAGCCTACTTGTTCGATGCTGGGGAGATGCACCTTTCTCCTCTATACTCAAGCCCAGCACCTCCTTCAGTTGCCAACAGCTCTCACTGCATCCGCAGCTGATCTCGATGGTGCCTATGCCGCTGAGAGAAGCTAGTCATACTCTAAGCCCTTTGGGCTCAGGGTGAGGAAACTCCTTCGAGAGCTCAGTGTTTCTCTGGGGCTGGTGGCGCCCCGCATTTTGCCGGATGCCACCCTTGAGGGGACCACCTTTGACTTTGTTGTCAGGCCTCTGCTCCCAAAGCTTCTACAGTGCCAAGAGTATTGCATTCTGCCTTTTGAGAGTACACACTGTGTCACGCTGGAACCATGCCAGTTTATACAGATGAGTCCAAGTCCCCAGAGGAGGTCGGTTTCCACACTGTATTCCCTCTGTTTGAAGTCAGCGGAGCTCTGCCAGGCGCTGTCTCTGTCTTCACCACAGAGCTACTTGCAATACACCATTCAGTATGGGACATATTCATCGTTGCCCAGTTTAGATACCAACTGTCATCTATAGGTATTTACAAAGCATCCTGAGTGCTCTTGGGGCATTGGAATCTTCACATCCCCTGGTTTGTGGTATCCGTGATGCCACAGTTTTGTTGAGTCGGGTGGATGTGGAGATTATCTTCTGCTGGGTTCCTGGACATATGGAAATTGCTGTGAATGAGCCTGCCAAAGAGTCAGCGAGGACTGGGTGACCAGACCAGCGTTTCACCCCGATCACAGGCAGGAATCCAGGCAGCCCTCCTGGTTGGTTGGCCATGATGATGGGAGACATCCAAGAAGAACTTAAAATTGTGTATCATTGCTCTGTGACTGTTCACATGGTCCTACCCACCAATGCTGTGATGGCTTCAGGTTGTCTTCTGGACATACTTGTAGGACGCACCTAGAGTTGCACCGGGGTTTTTTTTCAAAATTGTTTGTTTTTTGTTTTTTTAAACATGAAAAAGGGAGGTTTATTTTCTTCTTTTTTTCTTTTTTTTCCAAATATTATCAAAATAACATATTTTTATGCACTATTTTGAAGTAAATGAAAAACATTAAGCATTTACTAGATAAACAATACCATATTTTCATATTTATAAGTAATTTTAGCTCTATCAGAGTTGTAAAAAGCATTTTAGACGATATCTATATAAAGATTAGCATAAATAAACTGCCAACTCACCAATTCCTTAGGAAAATATTTTCCCAATGACCAAATTTAATGAAATCTTGTATAGGTGAATATTCAAATGCCAGTAGCCTTCTTTTGTCTTTACACTACTTAATAGTTAGTACTGACTCGTTACAAAAAATTGTTGATCTATGATTCAAAATTAATCTGGCTCCCTCTAATTACAAAGTTAAGGATTTTGAATATGTAATAAAATGTAATACAACTAGAAACTACTTATCCAAAATTTGGATCTAATGTTTAAGTAGTTGGAGCTCTTTAGGTAGATAAATAAACTCATTAATTAAATTCAATGTATATATATTATTTAAACAATTAGTAAACTGTTATTATATTTCTTATTATTCCTTTGACTAGACTTAAAGGAAGAGTAGATATACAATAAGATAACACCCTTTATTTATATAAATGAATTAATTGCAGTTTACTAATAAGTAAGAAACCCTCTAATAAGCATGTGATAAACTAAAGATATTTTCTAGGTAATATAATAAAGATAATATAACATTTTTCCGTTGACTCTTAATAATATACACTGTAATTTAATTTCTAAACTAATTTTTTAAAGGATCTTTTAGAACACATTGTGAAAGATAACTATCCCTTTAAATATTGAAACAAATATAAACAGTATCATAATCATATAACATAAAAATAAGCTGTTATACCTTTCCTTTCACTACAGTCTACACTCATTGTTTGAACCTATCTATTTTGAAGATATTTGCAAGCATATATAATAATTTTGAAAAAAATATATGTTTATATATTTGAAAAAACTATGTATATACTTATTACTTATATTATAGAATAAAAAAAATAGAGTATCACAAGATTTCTTTGACTAAACTTGATGGTCTACTTTAGAAAATTGACAGTAATTCATTTGAAAGATCTCTGTGAGCACATACGAGGGGTGGTCATAAGTTTTGCAATTCGGATATAAGGAAACGAGAGATGAGGAAAAGTGTTTTATTATTTTTCAATATAACTATCCTCGACTTCTATGCACTTGCGTCACTTGTCCTTGAGGCTTTGAATTCCCGACTGCTGTTCAATCCACTCCTGGACGGTGAGCTGGACATCTTCATCGTCCCTAAATCGGCGTCCACGCAGTGTAGCTTTGAATAAAAAGTAGTCACTAGGGGCCAGACCTGGACTGTAGGGGAGATGGTTGAGCTCAAATCCGCACTCGCGCAGGGCAGCTTGTGCAACTCTGGCCTTGTGGACAGGGTCATTGTCATGCAGGAGCAGGACACCGCGTGTCAACTTGCTGCGCCGCTTCTGATGGATGCACTTCTTCAACCCAGCCAGTTCCTCGTTATAATATTGGCCTGTGATGGTCCTTCCACGAGGTGCATAGTCCACCATCAACACTCCCTCAGAATCCCAGAAGATGGTGGCCATGATCTTCCCGGCAGAGGGTTGGGTCCGGAACTTGATGGGGGTCAGAGAGCCCCTGTGCTTCCAGGCCATGCTTTCGAGCATGGTCTCAGGATCCCAGTGATGGATCCACGTTTCATCACCTGTCACTATGCGTTACTCGAATCCTGCCAGGTCTTGGTTGTACAGGAGCAGCAGCTCCTCCGAACTTTGACGACGTTGAAGTTGATCATGGGGCGTGAGGTTTCTAGGGACCCAACGGGCAGAGACCCTTGGTCATGGCCAAATTGTCGTGGATGATGTTGATAACGCTTCCATGTGATATTCCAAGTTCTCGCTCGATTTCTTCGACCTTCACCCGTCGATTTTCGAGGATCATCCTCTCCACATGGGCCACATTGTCCTCATTGGTCACGTCTGATGGGTGTCCTGGACGGGGGGGGGGGAATCTTCAAGGGACGCACAACCATGGCGGAACTCCCTATTCCAGCGAGCAATGGTTGCATATGAAGGGTCAGTGGCGGTTAACACTGCAACTATGTGTTCATGGATCTCTTTTGCATTCTTGCCTTCCTTGGTCAAAAATTTGATCAGTGCGCGGTGCTCAACCTTCTCCATTGTTGAAAAATTTGTGACTGACGATCTACTACTGTTTCTTAAATAGACAAGGCAGGAGCATGCGGCTGCAGGTCCTGACTTGTCATAACTTGTCGTAATACCCCCACAGACAGCCATTCTCCTTCCTCTGTTTTGCCCTACTGATTCGCAAAACTTTTGACTGCCCCTCGTAATATAATTATAAACCATAACTATATATATATATATATAAGTTATAACAAGATTAAGTTTAAACACTAGAATTAAATTAAATGCATAATCCTAAATAATATCTGTGGACTGTGACTAGCAATATTTTCCTTTGGCAAACAAAATTAATATAAGTACATAGAGTTAATCTAAATCTGTTGAGTGACAGAGTGACATGAAGTTAAGACTAGGTACTGATTCTCTAACTTCAGCTACCATCTAACTCAGAGATATTCTCATCGCTACTGTCATGTAAGCTATATGAATCTGATGAATCATTAGACGATAATTCAACCATTTCATCATCATCTGCTGTTAGAATGGAACTTAAATTTCAATCCATTTGATTCTCATTTTGATTACTACTGAAACCACTAAAGGATGGTTGTGATTGTAGAGATTCTGATATTATCTCTTCATTTTCTACATTTTCTCTTTCTTTAAGATCGGCTTGCTTAGAGGATCCTCCACTACTGTTGTTAAACAATTTGTAGTTATGTGAAATAAACATTAATTTTTCAGCTCTAACATTTGTTAGAGGATTGTGTTATGTGGAATGAATCCAGGCTTGTTTGTGGAAACTTCTTTCTACTGCTGCACTTGTTGGTGGTAGTGCAACTAATTTTGCTGTTAGAGATGAGAGATTTGAAGCAGGAGCCATTGTTCTCCACCAAGTGTGAGGTTTCATTTTGTTCAAAGGTTTCCATAGAAATGGTTTTGAAAAGAGAGCCTCTTTAAGCCTATATTCAGCTAGATTACATAAAATTGAAGCTTCTTTGGTGGTTGGGTCTCTCTCAGCTGCCTTAAAAATCATTTCTGTTGCATCCACCTGTAGAATTATATATGATATATAATTGTGATTTAAAGGAAAAATTGTGGGTTTAGAAGTTTTTAACACTGTTTTTCAAAATTTAATAGCATATATGTTCAATGACTTAAAATTACATCAATTAATTTTATTTTGTCTTTTAGTTTTTTAAGTGGAAAATTTAATAGCATATATGTTCAATGACTTAAAATTACATCAATTAATTTTATTTTGTCTTTTAGTTTTTTAAGTGGAAATGTTCAGAAAAAACTGATATTTTTTGTAGGGTGGTTTTGCTATTTAAAAATCAGTAAACCTTATTCCTTCATGAAAAAAACCTTTGATAACAATCAAATTATAGGAAAGTATTAAATTTAGTATATAGGTACTCACTTTTTCACTTTCAGTGATGTGACAGCCTTTGTAGTGTGGGTCGAGTAAGTTAGCAGCTGCAAAATGAACTGACTTCAGAACAAAATTTCTTCTCGTATCCATCAATAGCTGTGATCAATTCTTTTTCAATTTGTTTTGAAACAGCCATTTCAAGATAAATTTTTGCGACCTTGGAGATTGAAAAAGATTTTTGGTCCTATAGATAGGTGAACTATATCTCTTTTGCACAACAATATTGCATCCTTTATTGGGCACAGTGACTTGAAAAGCATTTCTACTTTATCCCCAAAAGAGTTGGATTGAATTAAGGACCTCAGATTATTGGTATCAATCAAGTTAGCTGCCTTCTCAGCAACTGAGAGTCTTTTGAGAGCTGCTTTATTCTGAATGATCATTCTTGACCATATTAAATTAAAAATATTTTGCTCTTTCAACAACATCTTTTTAAAGTTTGAAAATAACTACTAATAAAATATATTTTTCTTTATTATCACTTATTTCAGTTAAAAGCTAAATATGATTTATCAACTATAACATTGACAATATCTGTATGCTTTCGCTTACCTGGTTTTAACTGGCAGTTTTAGAGAAACTTTATTATTATTTTCTTCGCACATAGCCTTTGAGACTGTTTAATTGATTTTACAATTGTTATTGCTGTCTTGAGGGTTTTAGCAATTGTCTCATTTTCTTTGACATCAGAAACTAGTAAGTGCAAAGTATGAGCTAAGCACCCATATGCATGAATGTAAAGGGTACCAAATTTTACCTTTTTCCCATGCAGATCTCATGTTTGAAGCATTATCTGTTACTAAAGCTGCTACTTTGGTTAGCCCTGTAAGGGGCGCGGCGATTTGCCATCCTGGCCGCCGTGCTGACGGGACTCAGCACCCCATCTGACCCCAGCTTAGCCTCTTCTTCTTCCTTCAAAACACTTGTTTCCTCGCTTTTCATACCTCTCCCACAACTTTCTCTGTTCAGCCTCTAATTTCACAGGGTAGATGCTGACCTTCCTCTCAGCCAACCGTCCCGCTGAGGGGGTGGGGGACAATGTTCCCTAACCCCTGAGCTCCGGTCTGGGGTCGCTGGTTTTTAACAACCTGCTTCATCCCCACCCATACCTTCCTCACATCCCTTTTCCTCTCCTCTTCACAATCTATATATTTTACGCCGTGTCTAAGGTGGAGCCGCCATGCCGATGGACTGCCAGGCCACCAGGCGGGAGGGGTGGTCCCAAATGGTGGCGCCTGGCTCTGCCGGGCTTGTAAGCACCTCTCGCAGTGCGGGCTACTGCGAGAGGTGTGCGCGATTGCATCCTGTGTAAAAAAGAGGGTCACCATGCCCAATGATGAAGATTAAAAAAAAAACTCAACCCCCAACTTCCCCTGAAACATCGACGGAGCCGCCCTCAGGCAGCCCCTGCAAAAAAATGGTGGCCTTCCTCCCTGTGCTTGCACAGGGGACCCTCCCTTTTACCAGCGGCAGTCCCCTCTGTTCTTTCCAAGGGGACTGCCAAGAAATCCAGCAGGCAGCCCTTAGCCAGCCGCTCCACATCGAAGCAGCTCGGTAGGGCAAACCCCCTTAGGTGGGAGAGGAAAGCCAGGCCCCTTCGGTCGGTTCCCTCAAAAGACCTGCTGGCAAGAATACTGACCCTTGCCGGGGTCAAGGCCCATGCCTCCCCAAAGAAGACTAGTGATGATACTGCAAACGGGACCTGCGATATCTTGGGGGGGCGGTGGCCAACTGGAGGCCCTCCCTGAGATAGACATGGTCCTTGAGGAAACCCAGCCTCAGACAGTAGGGCCTTCCATGGGGAGGAATCCTGGCTCGGCGCCAAGCACCGAACCCGAATCCAGCCCGATGCAAGGTCCTCCTGAAACGGCCGGGGATTCTCAGGCAGTACAAGGAGGGGAGGGATCTCCTCCGGATGTGGCCCCTGCGACCACCAGGACCTCCATTTCGGAGAAGGACCTGGCTGAGGCCGGTCCATCTGGCCTGGGGGCTTCTACCGGCGGGGGTGTGAAACGGGTTCATTCCCCACCCTCCTCTCCAAAAAAGAAAAGGACGAAAAAGACCAAAAAGACGAAGAAGACTCGGGGCTCCTCTCCATCCGCGAGGGCTACGGGGATGGATGGGTCTGCTGCCACTTTGGCAAGCGATTAAGCCAAGATCGGCACATCCGGCCCCTCTGCCCCCCCAGGTATGGAGCTCCTAACCATGACAAAGACCAAAAGTGCACAGGGCGGAGCCTCGATGACATCGGGGTCCCTCATTCAGAGGTTACCTGGCGTTTTCGAGCCCGCTGGCTTCAAACGCTTCCTCGTTATTCGCTCCACTGATGGCAGCATGTTGTCCAAGGGCAACATGATCCATCAGAGGAGAGGATTAGCTAGTGCAATTGGTAGAGAGCCGAAGGTAACCCGTTTCTCGGACGGGAGCCTTCTGGTGAATGCGGCGAATCCCGCCGAGGCGGCCAAGATAAGTGCTCTTCGGACACTTCATGGCACCCCGGTGAGTGTGACGCCGCACTCTACCATGAACTTTGTGAAAGGAGTAGTTTATGCGAGGGAACTCGTTGACTACTCCATTGAGGACATCACCCTAGAGCTGGCCGACCATGGGGCGGTCAAGGTCGAACGTGTGATGAGAAAACAGGGAGGGGCCTCGAGACCCACCCCTAGACTCTTTGTCACGTTCGACTGTGACAAGCTCCCTGAGTCGGTGCGTGCCGGTTGATACCGCTACCGCGTGAAGGTATTCTTGCCACTGCCGCGGTGGTGTTATTACTGTCACCGCTTCGGCCATACGAATCGCTCATGTAGACGTGCAAAATCGGGGTCACCCGAAGTCTGTGTAAATTGCTCCAAGGTCGCACACGATAAGTCCAAATCGTGTGTGGCCAAGTGTGTCAATTGCGGAGAGCCGCACCCTGCTTCTTCGAAGCAATGTGGTGCATATCTCCTTGAGAAAGAAATCCTGGCCGTTTAGGCCCAGGATCGACTCTCATTCCGCGAGGCAAAGGACTTGGTCCTGGCGCGCCGGGCTCTGCCTCGGACGTCGATAGTTAGAAAAGCACCCTCTGCTCCTGGCCCATCCAGGCCAACGAGCACGGTTGTTTCCGCGCCCATTCGGAGCCCTTCTGCGGGCTCTACCCAACCTGGGTGCTCCCCTGGTAAAGCTGGCGGCAAAAAGGGTTCATACCTTGCCCCTGCTAAAACCAGGGATATCCCCTCTTCCCCCAGCGTGACCGTTTCCGTAAGGCGAAACGGCCACGCGCCTCCACCGAGTCGTTAGACTCACAGGAGGCAACACCCCTGAAGATGGTCGCTAGGCCATCTTCCAGGGTTCCTAAAGCTGTTTCCCGAAAGGAGGACAGCAACAAAGGAGCGTTGGCCCCTTCGCCCACGCCCCGAGGTGGAGCGAGTGGCTCGGAGACGGTGGTTCCTCGAAAAGAGGGCCCCCCGCCTCCGAAGCCGCAACGCCCGCCTAAGGTTTCGAGGCGGAGGGAGGAAAAGACTCGCATGGCGAGCCCAGCCTCCCCCAATTATTCCTCGAAGGCGACAGCGCCTTCAGCGCTTTGTCCGGCCAACAGCGCCCGGCGTTCTGCCCCCGGGAAGCGTATGGCCATTCCCGTGAGGGTCTTCAGTTCGAGGAGGGCCCCCGCGTCTCCTCCGACCTCCGAGCTAGGCTTGGAGGGCATATTCCTTCAATGGAATTGCCGTGGACTCCGGGCCAACTGGGAGGAGCTGCGGAGGCTCGTCTCGTCCCGTTCCCCGTTAGCTATCTTTTTGCAGGAGACCATGCTAGGCGCGTGCCCCCTGCCCGCCCTCCCGGGGTATAAGGGTCTCGCGACCCCACCACCGCGGGATGGCCGGGCTGGGGGATGCGCGGTTTACACCCGGCATGATGTCGCCGTTCTTCCTTTCTCTTTAGATACCTCCTTTCAGGCAGTGGCTGTGCAGCTGCACCTGGATACGAGGTATACTCTGATTTCTGCGTACATTCCACCGTCAGCTGACTTCGACGCGGGGCACTTCCGCCGCGTCGTGGCACGGTTGCCGAGGCCCTATCTCTTGCTTGGAAATCTGAACGGCAGGCATCCTTCCTGGGGAGATTACTCCATAAATCCCAGGGGACAAGTCCTTGCCGATCTTATCGAAGAGCTTGAGATGGGTGTCCTAAATGTGGATGAGTTTACGCATCACTGTCCGAGAACCGCTTCATTTTCTTGCCTTGACCTATCTTTGTGCTCTTCGGATGCACAGCCTGATTTTAATTGGGAGGTGGTCGATGACCTCCATGGTAGTGATCACTTTCCCATTCAAATATCATTTTCAGGGCAACTGCCGCCTGGGAGACCACCTCGGTGGTGTTTGGCGCGGGCGCAGTGGCCTGCATTTCAGGAAATGACTGAATTCTCTATCTCAGTCGAGGAGTTTAGGTCGGTAGATGAGGCCGTTGAGTTCTTCTCCGGCAACCTCATTGCCGTGGGCCTGACTACTATTCCTAGGACGTCTGGCCGTTTTGCACGCCGACCACTCCCATGGTGGTCGGCCGAGTGTGAGACGGCCCTCAAACAGAAGCGTTATGCCTACATGCGCTATAAGCACTACGCCACGGTGATTTTGATCTGGAGAAGGCCTATGATACCGCATGGCGATCCGGTATCATGGAGACTCCACACGATGGGGGTGAGGGGACGCCTCCCAGTCTTTATATCTGAATTTTTGCGAGATCGTTGACTCCGCGTACGGGTGGGGGGAGCCCTCTCCGGCCCAAAGGAGCAGGAAGAGGGTGTCCTGCAGGGAAGTGTCCTCAGTGTCACACTCTTTGCCCTGAGCATCAACGGCATCACCTTGGTGCTGCCGAAAGATGTTCTCGCTACGTTCTACGTGGACGACCTTTCGATCTCATTTGGCGCGGCCCAGATGCCAACTCTGGAGCGTCAACTCCAAAAGGCATTGAACCGCGTCTCTCGCTATGCCGAAGCGCACAGGTTTCGGTTTTCTTTGGCCAAGACTAAGGTGGTGCACTTCTGCCGCCATCCACGGCTTCACCCCGACCCAGATTTGTTTCTTAATGGGGTGCGCCTGGATGTGGTTGAGTAGCACCGTTTCCTTGTCTTGTATTGGACCGACGTCTCACCTGGGAGGCTCATATTCGCAGCCTTAGGGTCTCTTGTACCCGGGCCATGGATATCTCCGTTGCGTGACGTTCAGGGCTTGGGGCGCTGATAGGGCTACTGCCTTACTTTTTTATCGATCCTTTGTTCGTTCGAAGCTCGACTACGGATGCGAGTTTTATGCATCCACAGCCGAGCGTTTATTGCGGAAGGTGGATTCGATCCACCACACCGGCCTTCGCTTTGCGACCGGTGCCTTCCGCACTTTCCCTATTGAGAGCCTGTTGGTCGATGCTGGGGAGATGCCAGTCGCTCTGCGCCGCGTGCAGTGCATCACTCGCCCTTCCGCACCAGCCCGGCGCCTCCCTCAGTCGCCAACAGCTCTCACTGCATCCGCAGCTGATCTCGATGGTGCCTATGCCGCCGAGAGACGCCAGTCATACCTCCTTCGAGAGGTAGATATAGCTCTCGGGCCGGTGGCGCCCCTGGTTCTGCCCAGGACGCCACCCTGGAGGGTACCACATTTGGCTATTTGTCGCCACGCCTCTGCTCCTAAAGCATATACTGCGCCGGGAGTATTGCGTTCGACCTTTTTGGAGCACACATCGTGTCACGCTGGAACCGTGTCAGTGTTTGCGGATGGCTCCAAGTCCCAAGAGGGGGTCGGCTTCCACGCCGTATCCCCTCTGTTTGAAGTCAGCGGGGCTCTCCCAGGCGCTGCGTCTGTCTTCACGGCCGAGCTGGTGGCAATACACCACTCGGTACGGGAGATTACCCGACGTGCCCGGTTCGGAGACAGGATTGTTATCTATAGCGACTCACAAAGCGCCCTGAGTGCTCTCGGGGCATTGGAATCTCCGCATCTCCTGGTTCGCGATATCCGTGACGCCACGGTTTTGGCGAGCCGGGCGGATGTAGAGATTATCTTCTGCTGGGTTCCTGGACATGTAGGAATTGCGGGGAATGAGCGCGCCAAAGAGTCCGCGAGGACTCTGCGACCGGACCAGCGTTTCGCTCTTCCTTACACCGACTACATGGCAGGAATACGGGCAGCTCTTCGGACTGCTTGGCAAAGAAGATGGGAGACGGTCGAAGGGAACTTAAAGTTGCGTGCCATTGCGCCGCGACTGTTCCCATGGACCTATCCCCCAATGCCGCAGCGGCTTCAGGTTGCTTTCTGTCGTCTCCGAATCGGCCACACTCGTGTAACGCATCGCTATTTAATGGAGCGCTCGCCTCCGCCCTATTACAACGACTGCGTCGTCCCCCAGACTGTTCGGCACATTCTTGTCGAATGTCCGAGTCTGGGTGATCTTCGCGCACGATACCTGTCCCGGTACCGGGATGGGCGGGGTCGCTACCGCCTGTCCCTTGTACTCGGGACAGATTCATGCACATTGACTTGTGGACTTGTTGACTTTTGGGGGGGAGGCCGGGCTTGTCCCCTTTATTTAAGGATCTTTTTTGTTTGTAGGTTGCACTCTCCTGCACCTTGTGAGGGGGACCTTTCCCTGCTGCCATAGATTGCTTCCTGATTATTAAGTTTTTCCAATTTATATCATTGTTGTTTTCATATTTTCATTTTAAAGTAGCCTAGTTCTAGGCTGTTGTGTTTCCGGCAGCTTATGCCCAAGTGGGCATCACCAGATGGGCTCTAAAAAAAAAAATATGTAGGTCACATGTTCCTGCACCTTGAGAGGGAGCTACCCCTGAACTGGATGTGCTTACCTTGTTTTTGTTCTTTATTTTTTGTTGTTGTTTAGCTTGTCTTAGCCTTTGTTCCTTTTTTAATCTTTGTTATTTGTTGTTTTTTAATCTAGCCTCGTATTAGACTTTGCGTGAATTACGGCGACTTTTACCCTAGTAGGCAGTTACCAGATGCACTCTTAAAATTCTTTTCAAAACTTCATTATTACTCTTTTGAGGGTGAGTGGGTCATTTTGTTTTCTGGTCTCTTGTATGTGTTTTTTTTTATCTATCCTAGCATTATGCTGTAAGACAACTTATGCCCTAGTAAGTAGTTGCCAGATTTGCTTTGAATAAATAAACATCTATTTAAGGCAAACAAGTAGAATCATGAGGTTATATTAGTGCATTGATGGATTGCAATCAGGTATGGATCATAGTTGTAGGAATACGCAATTTGTGGTAGTGCTCTTGAGGGATTCATGTCATGATTGCATTAGTTACGGATGAATGTGTGAACTTGAGAATTATGTGACTGGAGCTGAGAGTTTCAAGTATGAAACATTTTTATTATAGCAGATGGACCTTGTATTGATAATGTGAAGCTGAGCAAGAGAGGTTCTGGAATGACTTTGGGATGTGTTGTTGATGAAATTTGAAGTGAGTATTTGTTTATGGTTGCATGAGATATGAATAGGTTCTAGGATAAGTGGCAATAACCTAAACTTTTGGTACACTCAGAGCAAATGAAAATGGAGAGACTGCAATATGGTTCTAAAATATTCTGTGGCAAACATGTTCTGTCAGCACAAGGATGTGCTTAAATGCAGATCGGTTGGACTAAGTAGAAGGAAAAAGTTGAATGAGAAAGGGAGGAAAGTAAAAATGCTTGAGGTTAGAATATAGAAAATTCATAAGTGTGAACACAGGATAGATCAAAGATAAAGCAAATTTAAGGAATCAATAGTGGGTAGTGCAAGGGCTTTATGTTGGTTTGCTAGAACTGGAAAGAAAAGCAAAATGATGAATGGTAGAATGTGAAACATGGGGTAGAGAGCAAAAAGGAGGCATACTTGCAAACGCTTAATATTGCATATGAGAATATCAAGAGATTCTGTAGAAGGACTATGAGGCAAAAAGAAAGGTAAAATGAGTGGTTAACCAAAGTAAGAAAGCAGCAAATACAACATTTCAAGTATCTGGATGCGAACAAGGAGTTATTCTGCAAGGAAGTGAGAAAGAATGAGGAGGAACCAGGAGAAGAATAATTGTGTGAACATCGATGAAAAGAAAAGCAGGATAATTGAGAGCAATGATATCAAAGATGGCAAGAGGACTTTGGATGTTCTATAATGTAAGAATTGAAATGTTTGGAGTTGATGGTATCTTCCCTGTGATGCTAAGAAGTGGTGGTGATTGTATTGTAGAATAGGCCTGATGTGTTGTAAAGGCTTTCAAAGTAGAATAATGTCAATGCCTGCAAGATTGTGCTGATAGTAGCACTGTATAAAGGTAAAAGGGGCGAAAGCTGAGTGCAACAAGTAGAGGGTGATAAATTTATAGCTGTTGTAGGCAAGGAAAAATTCAGATTGTATTTATCAAAAACATCCTTGGGAGTTTGATAAGGGAAGGTGGATTGAGCAAGATACAGTACATGTATGACTTGAGTATTTGTACCTACCAACTAGCTGGACCCACTCCCCCTAAGGGATGAGCTACTGATCTGGATTTTGTAGATTATGGTAGATACTAAGTGTGTATGGAGTGGCAAAGTATTGGACCGTATAAAAGTATGTATTCGAGTGAAGGATGACAGGATTAGTGGTTTTACATATGCAGAAGGTGAGCATGGTTGTTTGATGTTGCCATGCCTGTTTAATACTTTAGCGATGGATTATATTATTGATAAAAGTATGATTGAGAATGAAAGAAAGTGATTTGAAGTTGGTAAGATGTGTGGATGGGTTTTATCAAGCATTTTACAGGCTGTATGGTTTAAAATGCTAGTAAATTGTCTTTGGAAACTGGACCATTAGTAAGCGCTAAGGGCTTGCATGTGAAATGCTGTTGGCAATCTTTTTGTGTGGGAGTGAGAATGGTATTAAAGTATGAGAGAGGACTGTACAAATAGACAACTTGAGAGGGTTGTTTGGTGTGTGAAGGGTAGATGTAAGAGATTTTTATGACATGAATAACGTTCTTACTCTGTTCTAAGATGGTTTGTGCCTGTAAGAAGTGAAAAAAATATTTGTAAAGCGAATATATGACGTGTTTGGTGGAGGAGGGGTGTTTCAACAAAAGATTGAAAAAAAAATTTTACTATAAATTATTCATTATATCATATTGAGGTATTTTACAAAAAATTAAAACCAATTACTCAATATTTTAAACTCAATTTATGTTTATAGTTTATAAGCATGCAATAAGATAAGGTAATATAAAATAAGAGATTTTTATATGGAAGGTCTTTACATTATTGTTACATAATTATAGTGAAATCATTAACCCTAGAACATGGCTGCGGGGCCTATTTTACCCAATCATGTTTTTTTTATGCTCACTGAGTGGCCCGACACCAGCTTGTCAAGTAGTCCTACATTTACAATTCCTTATGGCTAGCCATGAAAAGAAATGCTGGTCAAAAGTGGCTAAAATCTTTAATAAGTGTGTATTGCTGCAAAATTATTAAAGGTTTAATACACCACACCCCTCCTCCACTGAATGTCTCATATGTGTCAGTGTGCAAAAAGCTGGAAGACTGTGTAAAAGTTAGGTTGATATGTAATTGTATACATGAATGAGTAAGGATTGAGAGATAATATTGTGAATGTTAGAGGCACATTGAGCAGGGCTTGAAAATTGGTATGCTCTGAAGGGCCATTCAGTGTGGTCTAAATGGTAGGGGCTTTGTGCTTAATAAAGCATGAAAGGTGTAGCTACTGGTCAGTAGTTTTAGTGTCCTTGACTTGCAAGGATGCCTCCTTGTGAGGAAGATTTTGTAGGGGTTAGGTTAGGTTAATCTTTTTTTCAGCTGCCTTTCATTCATTGGCTTCTGGCCACCACAAATGAGCACAGTAATACAATACAAAGTTTGGAAAAAAAATAAAATAAAATTTCCCTGTTTTTAATTGAAACCATTTCTTCTTAACAGGTTTATAAAAACACCAGATGATGAAGTGAAAGTTGGTGACTACATTGAAAATGCTGAGATATTTAAATCAATGGGGCAGTGCCTCTATTTACGTCTCCCCAATGGATGCCATGGATTTTGCCCATCTGGATTCCTTAAGGATGGGCAGTCAGACAGTACTGATATACAAAATTACTTCACTGTTGGAACTCTAAAACGCTGTCGCATCATGGGTATTATGCTCTTTAATCGTGCATACCTTGTCTCCCTCCAGGATCATATGTTATCTGAGAAGGTAAATGTCAAAATGTTTTTTCTTATCCCTTCCATTTGCTAAAATCATTGTTTTATGCCCTGTAACTGGCCAGTGATTGTGCTGCATAAAGTTAATTAGTTAATGTGCGGGTGGAAGTTATATATTTTGTGTTGTAAGGACTGTTTGTGGGTGTGCTACAATGCTGAATGCTGGAATGCCATTGTGAAATATGCAGTGGAGACAAGGAGACAAAAATGGATATGTAATTGCAATGCTTAATAGGATCAACATGTCAAGAAGATGTGAATTAATGCATAAATGAGCTTAAGAAAATTTAAAGATGGCGATCCTCAGACAGTCTGGATGAGTAACCTAGAGACCCTGAGGAAGGATATGACCTTTACTAGGTTTTCCTACTGAGCTATCATGGTGTATCTTATGTTGTTGTTATGATTGTGTGCAGTGCTGACTTGCTTAATGTGTTTAATAATTCTATGGTGCAGTTTTAGTCACCTTCTGCCTCTTCTGATACTTCAGGAGGATCAGGGTTGTGTCCACATGGCAGGCAGCCTTGCCATATATACTGTCCTCATAAACGAGGATGGATGTCAGGTGGCTCTGTATCCAGTAAGGTATTGGTGAGAGTGGCTGGATGATATTTCTTTGTTGGAATGGATGTTTTGCCATGCAGTGTAGTGGGTGCTCTAGGTTTGTGGATGTTGCAGCTAGTGGTGTCTAAATGTCAATGTAATCCTTAAACTTAAGGTGTGGGTATGTCATGTATGTATAGGTTAATGAGGGGGTGGGGCCAATATGGATCCTTGGGGGCCAGGGTTTGTTTTCTGTGTTTGCTGTCTGGCCACCAAATGTCACATGGGTGTGTTTACCTGTAAAATTTTAAGTCAGCCATTTTTGGTGCTAAACAATGTGTTAGTGAGGTGTCTGGAGATGGTATTCAAAGCTTTACTGGTCTCTAGTGTTACAAGGAATGTTCTTTGTGGTTGTTTTGTCAATTCCATTAAAATCTTTGTGAGGGAAGTCTATAATAAAGAGCAGTTGTTGAATGTAGTTGTCTGAAACTATTTTTTATTTTTTTAATTTGCTGTATCCTATAGGATATTTCAATAAAATGTTTTTCATGCACCACCACACTGCTTATTTTTATTCTTATAAGTTAAACTTGACACAAGTTTGGAGTTTGCAGTTTTGAGGATTTATTGAAACTAATTAGTGCTTGCAGTGATTAAATCATGAGTAGTGCACTTAAAGGAAGTAATAGATGTGGTAAGTCCAAATTGATCCAAATACAGTCTCCATGCGAAACCTTGATCTAGCAGTAAAAAAATTAGTATCCTAAAAACATAAAAAAATACCCTAAAAATTACCAAAGTTATCCATACCTGTCAATATTTGGTCATCCCTGCTGTCTTATTTATCACCTTTTGTAGTTGTATTGACATGCTTTTGCCTAATTTGCTGAAGTAACTCATCCATATTGAGGATCCAAATAATCATAATGGTATCCTTGAGCTTGGGCAGGGAAGGTCGTGAAGCCATAGCTCGGCCTGTTTTTCATGCACTTCTAGTAATTTTTTAGGGAATTCAGAGGTGTACTGTTGCCAGGTCATTCCAAGACTTAATCGTCTCGGCTTAAAAAAAAAAAATTAAATCACAGTTTCAAGGGGTCAAATTCTACTGAAAATGTTCACACTTGTAAAGGTTGGAAAATTTCAAAAGATGATCCTCTCAAATGGTTTTGTTACTTTCTGCATTCATTGTCTTGTTCTTAGGAAGGGAAAAAACTACTACTCATAGAACCACTAAAACAACACCTCACCATTACAGACCAGGGGTCTTTTACTCTCTTACAGGTAGACTTTTCACCATATTAGTTAGAATTGCAGGGTCATCGAATGGTCACCCATCATGACTTTACTTCTCTGAGGTCCTGGCCTTGTAATACTTGGTAAAATTTATTCTTTTTGTTTTCATTTTTTTGAGTAAGAAGAGACTTCTTGGCTTTGTGGTGGGCAAGCAAGTTGAAATCTTTTTGCAGCTGTTTCTGTATCCTGGGTGGATTATCTTCAATTTAGCTGCTGAAGTCTTGGCTCCTTCATTACTTCCTTTTTCATAAGCTTATCAGTGGATTTTGATGTCTTCCTGGCTCCTGTGATCGTTTAGTGGGGCTGAAAATCCAGGCTGCCTAGAGTGGCAGCTTGGCCTTTATTGCATTTCGCAGTCTCATAAACCTCGATAGTTCTCTAAGCAATTTCTTCAACTGACACATTCAAGCTCCACAATGTACAGATATGGGCTTTCTTAATCTCACTACAGTACTTTCCAGGCATTTTATAAAGTACAAACAAAGTAATTGGCCACTATAAAAACGCACGATATGATTGAAATCACTGACACATAGTACACTGTTTGACACCCATTTTCTGTCAAATATCAATTGTGCTCTTGCTCCACTGGGTCTGAGAGCAACAAAAGACTGTACATAGATGGCAGACATAAAATAAATCAAAATTCAGGCTGACAGAGAAGCAAAATGTAAAATTACTTGTCTGACGTTTCCTAAGAATTTTTATGGGCCAATTGATCAAGGTTTTGTACCTGAGACTAGATTCAATGAGGTAAAAAAAGAGAAAAAAAAAATGTAATTTTGGGCTTTAATGCACCCTCCACTATGTGAAAGTGGTATATGATGATAATTCTAATATTACTTAACTTTTAGTGGCAAATTAGTAGATGTGTAGTCTTGAATTACAAACAAAAACTATATTATCTAATAAAAGTTTGTTCTTGAATGCTGTCACATTGTCTGACAAATGATGTCTCAAGTTTGTTTTTGTTTTTTTTTCCAGGTTCTTATGAAACAAAATTTGTTCATTGGGCAAAAGTTGAAAGTGCAAATTGTGGACCACCAAGAGTCTGGAGCATTAGTTGCTATCAGTGATCATCTAAAAGGCTTTGTTCCAAATATTCACTTGACAGATACCACAAAAAGCTTTGAGCTTGCCTATCCCATTGGACAATCATTCATGGCTAAAGTAATCCGTCTCCGACAAAGAGGTTATCCTGAACTTACGCTTAAACATGACTTGGTGGAATCAAACCTTCCTATCATTAATAGCTATGATCAGAAAAATGTTGATCTCAACACTTTAGGCTGCATCATCCTAATTTCTCAGACTGGGTTAGTCCTGGAGTTTTACAATGGGATAAAAGCATTTGTACCTCTTTCTCATATTCCATCGGATCTGTGGGACTTGCGTACTGCTTTCAGGGTGGGTCAAGTAGTCAAATGCCATATTATTGAAGTAAAGCCTAATGAAAAAAAAATGATATCTTCATTGGACATAATCATGAGAAAATTATCTTTATCTTACTCTCTGGGAGATAGAGTTAAATGTAAAGTAATGAATATTGACCAAGATATAATAAGTGTCTCTATAAAGGGTAACTCCTTAAAGGCCTGCATACCGAAGTATCACTTAGCTGATGATGTTGAGCTTGCTGCATCACTCTTTATGTCCATACAGAAAGGTGATGTGATTCACAATGCTGTAGTATTTCGAATACAAACTTGTAGCCTTACCCTCTCACTGAAACCATCTATATTACAGTATATAGAAAGTTTGACAGAAAAGGTTACTGACTCCTTAAAGTTGTCTGAAGTTGTTCCTTCAGTTGTCACTGATGTGACCGAGGATTACCTCGAGGTGATAGTTCCTAGAGGAAGGTTCGGATCCCTTTTTCGCATCTACAAAGCCTTCTCACTGGATAGAGCTTTTGTTAACTTTCCTTTGGCTAGTATTCCCATAGGTCAAACTTTATTTGTTAAATATGTTTCTCATAAAAATTCTCAGTATCATTGCCTTGCACAACTCTGTGGTATGCTAGATAAAGAACTATCTAGCCTACAGCTCCTCTACAATACCATAACAACTGAAAAACAAATTCAAGCAGCTTTGGAAAATGTGGAAGGTTCTCCATTTAGTAAAGTCAAAATTGGCCAAGTTTATTTGGCCCAAGTTGTAACTAGGAGTGCTCTTGGAGCTCTGGTATACATTCCCAGTCTTGGGTTGAATGGAGTCATTCCTGCTCAACATTTTGATGGAGACACAATTCCCATTAAAAAAGAAACCTTGAAGGCTATTGTGATGTGTATAAATTATAAGTATAAATGCCTAGAACTTACAGCAAAGAAAAATATAACACTCTGTGCCCCTAATACCACAGAACTGGTAGTTGGTCAAAGACACAAGTGTACTGTGCTTTTAGCCAAGTCAGAATTTATTTTAGCACGAATGTCAAAGCCTCATGAAGGCCAAGTTGTATATTTACCTGCCAAACGACACATGAATGATTTTAAAGGTCGTGAGTCATACTATGTGATTGGCAAAGAGTACAACATTGAAATACGTTACATCAAAGGTTCACTTATTCTAGCTGACCTTGTGGCACACTGTCAAAAGAGCAAGAGCCAACCAACGCTCCAAAACCAGTTTGCAAAGATTAGTTTAAAAAATTCACTTGCATTGTCCACTATTGTCCATCCTCTGGACCTCAGTCAATCACAAAGTAATAGCTGTGATACAGAACAGCAAATAATCTCTCAAGTTGCTCGATTAAGGAAACCAAGTATGAAAAAAATCAAGCCCCTCAACAAATGGCATCTCTTAAAGAAAGATGATTTTCCTCAGTTTGATTTAAATTTAATACGCCGCTATAAAAAATCAAAAATACCTAAAAAGAAAAACTCAGAAGTACCAAGTAAACGTAAGTTATACACTCCTGAAGAGTATAAGGAAATATTCATGGATCAATGCAAGAAAAGGCTCGCTGATGGGTATCTACTAACAAAGTCCATTTACAAAATGTCAAATTCAAACTCAGATAATCTTAATGACATCTCAGACGAAATTTTCACTCCACATGAGAAAAGGAAAGCAGAGCATGATGGCAAGTCTATTAAATGTGTTAAGAAAGAAGAAACAAGTGAAGTAATGGAGCAATACAAGAAAGGGAGAACTGATGAGCATCCTCCCATAACAAAGTCCCTTTGCAAAATGTCAAATTCAAACTCAGATATTCCTATTAACATCACAGACAAAACTTCCACGCGTACTAAGAAAAGGAAAGCAGAGCATAATTTAAAATCTCGTAAATCTGTTAAAAAAGATGCAAATGAATCCTCACTGGCAGATCCACCCAATTGTCTCAACATCAATTCCACAGGCTTCAAATGGAGTGAAGAGCCAGTGATTGACGAAAATAATGTCAGTGATGAAGAAGATGTATCTAGTGAAGATGAAGTAAGTAATGGCATTTACCTTTGTTTTTAGCAGTTATACCAAGTTTTCCTTTCCTTGCCTTTGGATAGTTTCAAATGATTTTTTTACCCTGGTTCCTTTAAATCATTTTTGCGTTGTAGCCAAAGGGTGATCAAATATAAATGAATTGTTCAAAAAGTTAGAAAATTAAGTTAGACTTCACAATCAGTTTATCTTGTTAATGGTTTTGATATTGGATTTTTAATGAAAACTTCAAATTTTGTACTGCAATATGAGTGATTTAATTTAGGGATTAATTGGTGAAATATTGTATCATTTAATGGTTGCCTTTCTTAAATTCTCTTAGAATATCACCAAGGTATAGAACATAGGCATTAAGCCTCATATCATCATTATCATTTTTGAATATAGTGAAAATACTCGTATTTTTACTGAATGCATTGGGAAAGTATAAGTAGAATAGTGTTTTTGGTTTGGGCGAGAACTGATGTATTATTTCCCCTACTGCTAGGGAATATGTCTTGTGCCATATTAGCATGATTTAGAAGAGTTAAGCAGAAGTTCCTAGTTACCTAAGCAGTTTTCCCATGGACCTATCCCCCAATGCCGCGGCGGCTTCAGGTTGCTCTCTGTCGTCTTCGAATCGGCCACACTCGTGTGACGCATCGCTACTTGATGGAGCGCTCGCCTGCGCCCTATTGCAACGACTGCGTCGTCCCCCAGACTGTTCGGCACATTCTTGTCGAATGTCCCAGTCTGGGTGATCTTCGCGCACGATACCTGTCCCGGTACCGGGATGGGCGGGGTCGCTACCGCCTGTCCCTTGTACTCGGGACGAGTGCGTACACCATGACTAGTGGACTTATTGACTTTTTGGGGGAGGCTGGCCTTCTTCCTTTCATTTAACCCAGTTTAATTGTTGTTGTTTTTGTTATTGCTTTTTTATTGTTATTGTTATCTCTTTTTATTGTTTCCTGTTTAATTTTTAAAGTAGCCTAGAACTAGGCTGTTTGTTTACGGCGACTAATGCCTAAGTCGGCAGTCGCCAGATAGCCCCTTAATTAAAAAAAAAAAAAAGAAATACCTAAGCAGTTAACTTGGTCTATGTACTGTTAGTTTCTCTCTCTCAACTCCGATACTTATATGTATATATTTTTGAATGTCATTTGCTACTCAATTAAACGTTTACTTTTCAAATGATGGGGACTCTTAAACTGACAGTTTACTATCCTTATAACTTTCTTTTTTTTTAACTAAAACAAATAAAACATAGCAGCAACATAGGTAGGTGTATACATGAAGTTTTGGTAGACTTAAATTTTATTTCATAAAGGTCCAGGGTTACTTATAAATCTGGAGGTATTTTCACCAATTACAAAAAAGAATTTTGATCAGAAACTAATATGTGAAAGTTTACATGAACATGTATGCTTAGGTAAGTGACTTAGATTATACATAAAACAGCACACTATCAGGTCTTGCTAAGTCTAGGAATTATTTAATAGATTTTGTTTATTTTATTCAATATTTTGTTAGCCTCTTCAATTCTGCACAAATCTATACAATTTAACCGAAACAAATATTGTATGTACTTATGTTCTGTCAAAGTATTATTTGATTTTGTAGAAAAATGAAGTTATGAGGCTACTACAACCTGTAAATACCTATCACATTTATTGCTCACTCCCATTCTCTGTTTGCAGTGTATCATCCCTGGGAATTTGATGAAAAGGCTGAGTAAATTTGAAGTGGAGCAGAAGAGAAAGGAAGAAGAAAAGAAAACACGAGCCCTGGAGCTACAACGTCTTGATCCAGACCGTGCCCCTGAGACAGCTTTGGACTATGAGGAGAAAATAGAGAAGGCACCAACATCTGCCACTGTCTGGATTGAATATATTAGCTTCCATTTGGAAGTAAGTGGGCAAGCGATGTGCTTGCACTCAAAATTATACCAGAGATAAATACTGAAGTTCCTATTTCATTACTTAGATGGAATGGATGTGGAGCAGTACTGATTTATGGAAGAATGTGGTATAGTGGCTGAATAGGCATTTAAATGGGGTAACTAGCTATTAGTAATGAATGAGGAATTTAGGCTTACACATGAGTCAATGAGTCGCGGCGGGATCGCGAGTCCCCAGCCAAAAATTCCCTCCGCCCCAACAAGGTCCACTCGGTGGTTCAAGGAAAGGATATTGAGGAGAGTTTAATCTTAATTTTATTATAATCTAATATATAATAAAAACTACCGAAACCTTAGCAATCCCCCCCCCCCCAACAAAAAAATATATAACCTTATATCCTAAATTCAAAAATGATATACATATACACTAATGTACAATCGAGATGGCCTTACAACACTATTGGCCAATGACCACACTTCTAAGGTGAATGTATATAGGGCCTCACAAAATTCCTCGGCCACTGAAAAAGAAGTCACGCAAAATATTGGGAGTAATGGGCGAACCCTTAACTAAATGTTCAGAGCTCGCAAGTCGGGGAAAACGGGAGGTGGGCCCACTTTCTGCATGATTCTGAGGAGTCCGAGTCCCGAGGTAGTCCGGGACTCAAAGCCTTCGACTTCAGGGACCTGGGACACTCTAGTCCCAACTGCTGTGTTGGAGTAGGTGAGGCGCTAGCTCCAATTACTGCTTGGAGACTGGTAGGCGCTTTCTAAGGTGCACACTTTAAGGTAAGTGCGCGCGCGCGAAGGTCAAGACTCTTCAGCCATCTCCAAAAAGCCAGATGTCCTTCACCTTATTGGTACCACAGAGCTGGAAAAGAGAAAGCACATTCATTCACCAATTCACTGCCACACTCTCTCAACCACACTTTCACGCCGGAGTAACACTCACCTATTCTCCTTCCACTAGGCTCTTCGCTATTCTCTGATCACCCGAGTCACTTTAATTACCGACCATCAACCACTAGTATAGGGTTCCTTCATAAATGTAAATTAAACACTTTAAATTCATATACCTGAGGAAGAGAGAGGAATGAATGGGGGGGAGCGAAGACATCCCAACTTGCAGGCCCCACACCCTGAGAAAGAAGAAAGGGATTAGAGACGGGGGGGGGGGGGACACCAACACACTGCTATAAAAGTTAATTGAATCAAATATTGAGGCACTTTTACCACTGATCTGCACTTATTTAAGATGCCTTTATTTCTGTGGGGACCTCCTGATTATTGTGTAATCCAAACCACGGCTATCTACAGTGTATGGCAGTTACTGTCGAGCCAACCGAACTACATGACTAACCACACCTGATGTGGCCTAACTTTACTAAAATCAGAAGCTATTTCCACTGGACTAAACCAGAGATAAGCGATGTTAGATGTAGGTTGGATGTATGGATTTAGAGGTGTATGGTTATTTTGATAGGAAAGCTCTTTGGTAGGTTCTAAGAATGAATGAAATTGGTGGTAAAGTTGGATGGTGTAATAAGTTATGCTGCTAGTAACTGCTAGTTTAGGTGGAAGCAAGTTTTTGTTTGTACCCATGTGGCATTGTATGAAGTTGCCATAGTTTTACCATATTTCTAGCTGGAATCCTGAGTAGGCAAAGTATGTTGGGTGAAGGATGGTTCATTCTATTGAGAGAAAGATTTTGTGATTTTGAATGTCTTTTCGCCCCCCCCCCTCCCTCCCCCAGTTCTCTCTAGTCAAAGCCGACTGTGCAGGGGAATGGTTCCGCTTCTTTTTTTTTCCTAGATGTCCAAAGAGGGGTTATTTTAAAAATATGGGAGGGAGATGAGATTGGCAGTTTTCAGGTTGCCAGAGGTTTTAACAGGGTTATTGTGCCCTGACTTTAACCTCCTGTTGGCCTAGCCCCCGAATGCCTTAATGGTATTTTGGCATATTTTGACTGTTACACTTGGCCCTTGGAAGAGTGTTGCACCATCCCAGCCCTATTTTCACTTTAGTCCTTTATAATCCATTTCTCGCCTGTATTTCATGGTATTTAATTGAGTTATCCCTGGTTGGCTCTGCAGTTAATGGTACTGATTTCTTCCTACCCTTTTCCCTTCCACTGCCTCCATCTTTCATTTGTATTACTATCCCCACAAGATGATAGGTGTAGGATGCAAACCATACTGCAGGAGACATTTAAGGATTGTGCCCACACAGGTCCATCATTTGCAGATGCATTGTCTTCCAGACCCAATACTTGTAGTATGATCTGTGGCTATTTATCTTTCACATTTTTCTCTCTTTTTATATCTTCACTTTCTTTACATTTCTCCTTATGCTGGAGATGCCACTGTTAGTTTTGGCATTAAATTTTCCGGGGGGAAAATCTCAATGGGGCACTCAACACTGTATGCCACCACTTTTTGCTTGGATGTTTAGTTATTGTTTTTTTTCAGTTAGATTCTATAACAATTTTAAAATTCTCTGTCCCTGATCTTTAAATTTTATTTTTGTCTTTTAGTTTCCCGAGGATGGGTTTTCTCGGGCTTGCCATCGGATGAGATTGCTATTTGTAATATTTTTTTAATCTCCCAGCCCTTGTACCTCCCAGTTAGTCTCAAAACAACCTGGGCCTTTTCAGACATCTCACATTTACCCACTTTTTTCATGAACCTTTACCCTGCCATTTTTTGGCCTGATGGTATTGGCCCTCATTAGTTACCAGGCTAGTCACCAATGACCTGCCATCGCCTCTTTGCCCTGAGCATCACCTCGGTGCTAACGGAAGATGTTCTCGCTACGTTCTACGTGGACGACCTTTCGATCTCTTTTGGCGCGGCCCAGATGCCAACTCTGGAGCGTCGACTCCAACAGGCATTGAACCGCGTGTCTCGCTATGCCGAAGCGCACAGGTTTCGGTTTTCTTTGGCCAAGACTAAGGTGGTGCACTTCTGCCGCCATCCACGGCTCCACCCTGACCCAGATTTGTTTCTTAATGCGGTGCGCCTGGATGTGGTTGAATCACCCCGTTTCCTTGGTCTTTATTCGACCGATGCCGCACCTGGGAAGCTCATATTCGCAGCCTTAGGGTCTCTTGTAACCACGCCATGGATATTCTCCGTTCCGTGACGTTCAGCGCTTGGAGTGCTGATAGGGCTACTGCCCTACTTTTTTTATCGAGCCTTTGTTCGTTCGAAGCTCGACTACGGATGCGAGTTTTATGCATCCGCAGCCGAGCGTTGATTGCGGAAGGTGGATTCGATCCACCACACCGGCCTTCGCCTTGCGACTGGTGCCTTCCGCACTTTTCCCATTGAGAGCCTGTTGGTCGATGCTGGGGAGATGCCACTCGCTCTGCGCCGCGTGCAGTGCATCACTCGCCTGTACGCGCGAGCCCGGCACCTCCCTCAGTCGCCAACAGCTCTCACTGCATCCGCAGCTGATCTCGACGGTGCCTATGCCGCCGAGGGACGCCAGTCATACCCTAAGCCCTTTGGGTTTAGGGGCAGGAAACTCTTTCGATAGCTAGATATAGCTCTCGGGCCGGTGGCGCCCCCGGTTCTGCCCAGGACGCTACTCTGGAGGGTACCGCCTTTGGGTTTGGGGCCAGGAAACTCTTTCGAGAGCTAGATATAGCTCTCGGGCCGGTGGCGCCCCAGGTTATGCCCAGGACGCCACTCTGGAGGGTACCGCATTTGGCTATTTGTCGCCACGTCTCTACATACTCCCAAAGTTTGTACGGCGCCGGGAGTATTGCGTTCGACCTTTTTGGATCACACCTCGTGTCACGCTGGAACCGTGCCAGTGTATACGGATGGCTCCAAGTCCCAAGAGGGGGTCGGCTTCCACGCCGTATCCCCTCTGTTTGAAGTCAGCGGGGCTCTGCCAGGCGCTGCGACTGTCTTCACGGCCAAACTGGTTACAATACACCACTCGGTACGGGAGATTACGCGACGTGCACGGTTCGGAGACCGGATTGTGATCTATAGCGACTCACAAAGCGCCCTGAGTGCTCTCGGGGCATTGGAATCTCCGCATCCCCTGGTTCACGATATTCGTGACGCCACGATTTTGGCGAGCCGGGCGGATGTCAAAATTATCTTCTGCTGGGTTCCTGGACATGTAGGAATTGCAGGGAATGAGGGCGCCAAAGAGTCCGTGAGAACTCTGCTACCGGACCAGCGTTTCGCTCTTCCTAACACCGACTACATGGCAGGAATACGGGCAGCTCTTCGGACTGTTTGGCAAGAAGATGGAAGACGGTCGAAGGGAACTTAAAGTTGCATGCCATTGCGCCCAGACTGTTCCCATGGACCTATCCCACAATTCCGCGACGGCTTCAGGGCTCTTTCTGTCGTCTCCGAATCGGACACACATGTGTGACGCATCGCTATTTGATGGAGCGCTCGCCTGCGCCCTATTGTGACGACTACGTCGTCCACCAGATTGTTCGGCACATTCTTGTCGAATGTCCCAGTCTGGGTGATCGCGCACGTTACTTGTCCCGGCACCGAGATGGGCGAGGTCGCTACCGCCTGTCCCTTGTATTTGGTACGAGTTCGTGCACATTGAATTGTGGACTTGTTGACTTTCGGGGGGAGGCCGGCTTCTCCCCTTTATTTAAGTAGGTTCTATTTTCTTTTTTGTTATTGTTTTCTTGGTAGGTTGCACTCTCCTGCACCGGGGTGAGGGGGACCTCTCCCCGACGCCGGAGATCGCTTCCTAATTGTTAAATTTTTCCAATTTTTATCATTGTTATGTTTTCATATTCTTATTTTAAAGTAGCCTAGTTCTAGGCTGTCGTGTTTCCGGCGACTTATGCCCAAGTGGGCAGTTGCCAGATGGGCTCTAAAAAATAATAATAATAATAATAGCTTAGTTCGAGAGTGTTGCACTCAGCGCCCCACCCTACCCCACCTTATCTTTCTGACAGCCTATTCTACATCCTCACTTTCCCTTCAACCTCTCCTACAACTTTCTCTGGTTGGCCTCTTAATTTCACAAGGTAGACGCCGACCAGCTTCCTCTTTCCCAACTATCCTGGATCGGGGCTGAGGGGACAACGTTTCCTCACCCATGAGCCCTGGGCTGGGGTAGTGGGTTTTTAACAACCTTCTTCATCCCCACCCACCCCTTTCTCACATACCCTTTCCTTCCCCTTTCCCTGTCTATCAATCTTATGCCGTGCCCAAGTTGGAGCCGCAATGCTGATCGGCTGCCAGGTCACTAGGCAGGAGGGGTGGCCTCAAATGACAGCAGCTGGTTTTGCCAGCTCCGTGTTCACCCCTCGCAGAGCGGGCTACTGCGTGGGGTGATGAACGTTTGCGTACCGTGATTATTATAGTCACCATGCCCAATGATGAATTTTGTCAAAAAATTCCTCCGAACCATCGATTGAGTCGCATATGCGCAGCTCCACCAAAAAAATGGAGGTCCCCCCCCTCCCCCCCGTGTTTTTGCAAGGGAACCTCCAAACTTCTGTTACTGGTGCAAGGGATTTGCCCTCACACCCTTCTCTGGAGTCGCCCTTAGACTCACTTTTGGCAGTCAGCCCCTTTGCTTTCCAAGGGGACTGCCAAGAAGGCTGGCAGGTGGCCAATAATTGACTGCTTGATACGGCCAACCCCCTTAGGGGGTTGGCCATGGCCATTTAAAGTCCTGCTGGCACGTATATCAAGCTTACAGGGGGTCACTGCACGTGCCCTCCCTCTCTTCCTCGACAGATGCTGTTTCACCAGCCCAGGATAGTACGACAGGTACCTCGAAGGGGATCCGTGATGTCTTGGGGTAGTGGGGATGGCCACATGGAGGCCCACATTGGACATGGTCCCTGAGGTGACCCAGCCCCAAACGATTAAATCTTTCATGGGGTCGAACAAGGGCTCGGTGATAGGCAAAACCTTCTCCATTTCAGAGAAGGATCTTGCCGAGGCCGGCCCATCTGGCCTAGGGGCTCCTACCGATGGAGGATAAAAGCGGGTTCATTCCCCACCCTCCTCTCCTAAGGAAAAACGACGGAAAAGACTAGTCTCATCTCCCGCCGCAGAGAGAAACCGGGCCGCTGCCGTTTCGGTATGCTACTAAGCCAAGCACGGCACGTCCGACCCTGGTGCTTTTCCGGGTGGGGAGTCCCTGGCAAAGACCAAAGGTTCGCAGAGCGTAGCCTCGATTATTTCGAGTCCCCTCATTCTGAGGTTACCTGGTGTTTTCAAGCCCGCTTCCTTCAAACACTTCCTTGTTATTCGGTCCACTGATGGCATCATGTTGGCTAAGGGCAACATGATCCATCAGAGGAGAGCACTTTCTTAGCGTGATTGGTAGAGAGCCATCTGGTGAATGGGTCGAATCCCTCCGAAGTGGCCATGATTAGTGCCCTTCAGTCACTTAATGGCACCTCGGTGAGTGTCACGTCTTGCTCTACCATGAACTTCGAGAAAGGAGTGGCTTATGCTAGGGAACTCGTGGACTACATAAATGACCACCTTAAGAGATGGCCGACCATAGATCGGTCAAGGTCGAACGTGTGATGAAAAAACAGGGAGGGGCCTCGACTGTGACAAGCTCCCTGAGTCGATGCGTGCCGGTTCGTATTGCTACCGCGTGAAGGCATTCGTGTCACTGCTGTGGAGGTGCTATTACTACCACCTCTTCGGCCATACAAAGCGCTCGGGTAGACGCGCAACTTCGGGGTTACCCGAAGTCTGTGTAACCTGCTCTAAGGCCGCACATGATAGTCCCAATTGTGCGTGGCCAAGTGTGTCAATTGCGGAGAGCGGTACCCCGCCTTTTCGAAGCAATGTGATGCATATCTCCTTGAGAAAGAAATCCTTGCCGTCCAGGCCAAGGATCGTCTCGTAATTCGTGAGGCTAAGGAGCCTGGGACGTCTTATGTTTCAATGTTAAGAAAGACACCCTCTGCTCCTTGCCCATCCAGGCCTACGAGCACGGTCGTTTCCGCGCCCATTCGGAACCCTTCTGCGGATTCTACCCATCCCGGGCGCTCCCATGGTAACGATTGCAGTACAAAGGGTTCACACCCAGCCCTGGCTAAAACCAGGGCTTCCCCCTTCCCTTTTCCTCCAGCGTGACCGTTTCCCGTAAAGCGAAACGGCCCTGCGCCTCCACCGAGTCGTTAGACTCACAGGATGCAACACCCCTGAAGTTGGTCCTGAGACCATCTTACGGAGTTCGTAAAGCTGCCCCCCACCTCACCCCCGAAAGAAGGACAACACTAAAGGAGCTCGGCTCCTATGCCCACACCCAGTGGCAGGCTGGTTTGCTCGTAGACCGTGGAACCTTCAAAAGAGGGACCCCCTGTCTACCGCTTCGAGTCGGAGAGAGGAAAAGCCTCGTATGGCGAGCCCAACCTTCCCCGATAAGTCCTCGATTGCGACAGTGCCTTCAGCGCAATCTCGTGGCAGGATCTCCCGGAGTTCTCTCTCCGGGAAGCGTACGGCCATTCTTGTGAGGGTCTTCTCTTTCAAGAGGGCCCTCGCATTTCCTCCGAGGCTTTAGAAACTTCCTTTCAGGCGGTAGCTGTGCAGCTGCACCTGGATAGGAGGTATACTGTTATTTCCGCGTACATTCCACCGTCAGCCGACTTAGACTCTCGGGGAGGGGTGACTTCCGCCGCGTCGTGGCACGGTTGCCGAGGCCCTTTCTCATCCTCGGAGATCTGAACCATAGACACTCCCTCTGGGGAGACTACTCGATTAATCCCCGGGGTCGAGTCCTTGCCGAGCTGATCGACGAACTGGAGATGGATGTCCTAAATGTGGATGAGTTTACGCATCACTGCCCGAGAACCGCTTCATTTTCCTCTCTCGATCTATCTGTGTTCTCGGGATGCAGAGCCTAATTTTGTGGGGGGGGTTAGTCGATGACCTCCATGGTAGTAATCACTTTCCCATTCAAATATTATTTTCTGGGCGGCTGCCGCCTGAGAGCCCTTCCCGGTTGTACTTGATGCGGGGTTTAGGTCGATACCTGAGACCGCGTCCGTGGCAACCTCATCGCCGTGGGCCTAACTATTATTCCTAGAACGTCTGGCCGTTTTTCATGCCGACCGCTTCCGTGATGGTCAGCCGAGTGTGAGGTGGCTCTCCAATAGAAGAGTTATGCCTACATGCGCTATAAGCCCCGCCCGAACGATTTCACTGTCGGTGAATTTCATCGAGCTAGGGCTAGGTTTCGGTATGTTTCGGAGCACGCCCGACGCTCTTCCTGGCGGGCATGCGTGTCTTCATTTAACGAGAAAGCGCCCCCTCTAGCAGAGGGGTGGAAGCGAGTCAAAAAGATACGTTGCAAATTCCCGCATGACCTCTCCCGTTCTTCAGGAAAATGGGTCCGCAATCTCATCTCGGACCCCGAGTCTGGCAGTCTCCTTTGGACCGCTTTCTCCGCATTCGTGATGTCGCGCAAGGGCACTGACTGGACTTTACCTCCAGGAGCGGAGGACCCGTCAACGACAGGTTTACATTGAGTGAGTTGCGTTCCGCTCTCGCTACCTGCGCGGACACCGCCCATGGTCCGGACGATGTCCCGTACGCCATGCTTCGACACCTGAGTGAACGAGGGATGGCCTTTCTGTTAGATTTTTTCAACAGGATCTGGGTCGAGGGTATCCTCCCAGACTTTGGCATCGCTACTGTGTTCACTTTTCGCAAACCGGGGATAGATCACTCTACCTCGGCCGGTTTCGGCCCAATCTTTCTAACCTCCTGTGTGTGTAAGTTTATGTAGAAATTGGTAAATGTTAGATTAGCCTTTTTTTCTGGACAGCTGAGACCATCTGTCTCCTGCACAGTTCCACTCACGTCGAATACTCTGCTCTGACTGGAAAATGCCGTCTGCGAAGCCTTCGTAGATCACTACGCCGCGGTGTTTTTCGATCTGCAGAAGGCCTATGATACCGCATGGTGATACGTTATCATGGAGACTCGCCACACATTGGGGGCGAGGAGACGCCTCCCAATCTTTATATCTTAATTTTTACCAGCTCGTCGATTCCGCGTACGGATGGGAGGAGCCTTTTCCCGCCCAATGGAGCAGGAAGAGGTTGTCCCGCAGGTAAGTCTCCTCAGTGTCGCATTCTTTGCCCTGAGCATCAACTGCATCAATTCGGTGCTGCCGGAAGATGTTTTCGCTACCCTCTAAGTGGACGACCTTTCGATCTCTATTAGCGCCGTCCAGATGCCAACTCTGGAGTCTCTGCTCCAACAGGCATTGAACCTAGTCTCTCGCTATGCCGAAGCGCACAGGCTTCGGTTTTCCCTGACCAAAACTAAAGTCGTGCACCTCTGCCGCCATCCAGGGCTCCATCCTGACCCAGAAGTGTTTCTAAATGGTGTTCTCCTGGAAGTGGCGGAGTCGCACCGTTTCCTTGGTCTTGCATTTGATTGCATTTGACCGAGGCCTCACCTGGGATGCTCATATTCGCAGCCTTAGGGTCTCTTGTACCCGCTCCATGGATATTCTTCGCTCTGTGACATTCAGCGCCTAGGGCGCTGATAGGGCTACTCCCTTACTTTTCCCTCGATCCTTTGTTCATTTGAAGCTTGACCTCTCATACAAATTTCTATGCATCCGCAGCCGAGCGTGTTTTGCGGAAGGTGGACTCGATCCACCATACCGGCCTCCACCTGCCGACCCGTGCCTTCCTCACGTCCCCCATTGAGAGCCTACTTATTGATGCTGGGGGATACTGCTCACTCTCCCCGCAAGACTCGGTGCACGCGAGCCTGGTGCTTCCGTCAGTCTCCCACTGTTCTCACTGCATCCGCAGCTGATCTCGACGTTACCTATGCCGCCGAGAGACCATTCATATCCTAAACCCGTTTGGTTTAGTGCTAGGAAATTCTTTCGAAAGCTTGCTTTGCTTGCATGACAGTGGCGCCTCTGGTTCTTCCCACGGTTCCCGCGAGTCAAGTGGATATCGAGATTATCCTCTGCTGGGTTCCTGGATATGTGGGAATGAAGGTGCCAAAGACTCTGCCAGGAATTAATGACCAGGCCAGCATTCGGATCTTCCTCACATTGACTACATAGCAGGAATCAGTGCAGCCCGCCTGGCTTTACTGTGCTCGTTTCCTGTTTGCGCCTGGTGTCTTCTCCATCCCTACTGAGATCCACGTTTTCAATGGAGGAGAGTTACCACTTGATTTATGTTGTGCTTTCACCAAGAGTGCCCAGTGTAAACTTATACATTCAGCAGAGAGAAGCCGCATGCCCTCCCGGTTCTCAAACAAGATTGAAACTACCTAGGCTTTATTCCTATGAGCCATCTCCCATTTACCTTGTTTTCACCATTTAGAAGCCTCTTTTGGATTATTTTTTTCTCTGAACTGCTTCTATTCATTCACCTCTGGTCCCAGCTGGTAATGTGAGTTCACCCTCTCGCTCTTAGCTCTGGTTAGGGTAGGGGGCTACTGCCATTTGCCATTTTTCTTTTCTTTACCTAACCCATGAATGAGACTGTCATAGGATGGGCAAACCTGTTGCATCTGACTCCTGGAGGATCGTGTATCCTTCCAACCTAATATTTGCAGGAGTATCTCCAGTTATATGAGGGGCGGTCAATGGGTTTTGCGAATCGGTAGGGCAAAACAGAGGAAGTGGGGTGGCTGTTTGTGGGGGTGTTATGACAAGTTATGACAATTCAGGACCTGAAGCCGCAGGCTCCTGCCTCGTCTATTTAAGAAGCAGTAGCAGATCGCAGATCGTCAGTCATAACTTTTCAACAATGGAAAAGGTTGAGCACCGCGCAGTGATCAAATTTTTTACCAAGAAAGGCAAGAATGCAAAAGAGATCCATGAACGCATGGTTGCAGTGTACACCGACACCGCCCCTTCCTATGTAACCATTACTCGCTGGAATAGGGAGTTCCGCCATGGTCGTGAGTCCCTTGAAGATGACCCCCGTCCAGGACGCCTGTCAGACGTGACCAACGAGGACAATGTGTCCCGTGTGGAGAGGATGATCCTCGAAAATCGACGGGTGAAAGTCGAAGAAATCGAGCGAGAACTTGGAATATCACATGGAAGTGTTATCAACATTATCAACGACAATTTGGCCATGGCCAAGGTCTCTGCCCGTTGGGTCCCTAGAAACCTCATGCCCCATGATCGACCTTAACGTCATCAAAGTCCACAAGGCCAGAGTTGCACAAGCTGCCCTGCGCGAGTGCGGATTCGAGGAGCTCAACCACCCTCCCTACAGTCCAGATCTGGCCCCTAGCGACTACTTTTTATTCCGCCAGCTCAAGGCTACACTGCGTGGAAGCCGGTTTGGGGACGATGAAGATGTCCAGCTCGCCGTCCAGGAGTGGATTGAACAGCAGTCGGCAGATTTCTGGTTGTCGTGAATTCAAAGCCTCAGGGACAAGTGGCGCAAGTGCATTGAAGTCGAGGGTAGTTATATTGAAAAATAATAAAACACTTTTTCCTCATATTGACCGCAAATTCACTCCTTGTAGCTTCATCACTTTCTTTACTGATTTCCTCTTATAAACTTTGTGATTCATCCGTTTTGCTATTGCACTTTAGTAGAAAAAATCTATTCTTTTTCTGTGTTTTAATCAAGCTAGTGGGGCTGTGTATTGTACATCTGTCTTTATTGCTGAACTGTGCAAAAGATGAAGCATGACTGGTTGGTGACAATCGCCCAGTGTTCTAAAGTGCTCTCTCTTACGACATTGTAGCTTCCATTAGTTGGACGTGTGGCTTTCACGCCATCCACCACCCCCTACTGTGTTCGAAGCTAGCAGGGCTGTAATGTGTGATGAGTCTGTCTTCTAGTTGAGCTGGTTGCAACACATCACTCGGTACAGAAGATTATGCATGGTGCCCAGTTCGGGGACCAGATAATATATAGCAATTCAGAGCGTCATTACTGCACTTGAGGCATTGTAATCTCTAGCCCATGGTTCACAGTATTCATGACATCACAAGCTAAGAGGATGTCGGCATTGTCTTGTGCTGGGGTTCTTCGCATGTGGGAAATTATGGTGCCAAACATCTGCAGCATTTCACTCTTCCACACTGAGAACATGACAAGTATCAGATGAGCCCTTCGACCTGCCTGGCAACTAAGATGGGAAATGGCCGAAGAGTCAAAGTTGCATGCCATTGTACTGACTTTTCCTGTGGACCGACTCCATAATGGTTTCAGGTTGCTTTCTGTCACCTCCGAAGTGGGCACACACTGGATGCAGTACCATCTGATTGAGCTCTCCCCAAGACTTGTGGCAACTGTGTGGTTCCCCAGATTGTCCGCATATTTATGTTGATTGTCCCATTCCGGGGGTCTTTGTGCTCATTATAGTCTCAGTACTCGGAAGAGCAGTCGCTACAGTTTGTCCCTTGTACTCGAGATGGATTCGTTCA
Organism: Ceratothoa steindachneri; assembly: GCA_963969495.1. NCBI lineage: Eukaryota > Metazoa > Arthropoda > Malacostraca > Isopoda > Cymothoidae > Ceratothoa > Ceratothoa steindachneri. The sequence continues at coordinate 97,635,109 of OZ018319.1, forward strand.
CACCGAATTGTGGACTGGTCGAGTTTTGGGAGCAGGCAGGTCTCGTCTATTTTATTTATGCATTTGGTTGTTAGGTTCAGGCCTCCTTCCGGCGCCTGAGCGTGACTTTTAACACTTTTTTTTTACTTGTTCTTTTCTTTGGTTCTGTTTTTGTTTTTTTATAAATATTTCATACTTATAGGTAAATGAAAATTATCTTTTGGTGACTATGCCCCCTGAAGGCAGTCACCAAATGGGCATCTTTAAATACAAATGCGAGTATGGAAGATGTCAGGATTGTCTTCTGCCCGGTTCTTGGACATGTAGGTGCTGGAGGAAATAAAGGTGTCAGGCTATCTGCTTGGACAGCTACCAGTTTGGCATTTCATTCTTCTCCACAGTCACCACCTGGCCTGCTTTAGGTTCAGCCCTTCTGCCTGAGGAACCCCATGTCCATTATTTATTTTTTTAGCTGGTTGATTGTGCATTTGAGGTCATGAAGAAGCGAGGCCCTAGGCCAGGCTCTATCAACATTCCTTGTTTTACTATTCTTTCCATGTGTCAGACCAGAACTTCAAAATGAAGATGCTCCCCCCTCCCCTATATCCCTCACGGTCACCCTTGCAAGGCTTGGGTGCAGTCACCACCCAAAACTAAATATATCTGATTGGCATGACCGATACAGGCTCCTGCTCCCGCTGTGATCAAGAACCAGGCAGCTCAACATAAGTATAATACAACTGAAACAAAACCTCCTGATCCGCAAAATTCTGGCACTCTGGACGAACCCAATCCAGTTGGCAGGGTTGGTTGAGACTGTCCGCTTAACCTTTGGACCTTAGTCTGGAACAACTTAGGTAACCTCTGAATTGGAACAGGTTTTCCTTGAGCCGCGAGGTGTTCCTACCCTTGCCCCGCCCCACATACACACCAACCTGTATGAAAGGAGTAGTTTATGCGAGGGAACTCGTTGACTACTCCATTGAGGACATCACCCTAGAGCTGGCCGACCATGGGGCGGTCAAGGTCGAACGTGTGATGAGAAAAGAGGGAGGGGCCTTGAGACCCACCCCTACACTCTTCGTCACGTTCGACTGTGACAAGCTCCCTGAGTCGGTGCGTCCTGGTTGGTATCGCTACCGCGTGAAGGCATTCGTGCCACTGCCGCGGCGGTGCTATTACTGTCACCGCTTCGGCCATACGAATCGATCATGTAGACGTGCAAAGTCGGGGTCACCCGAAGTCTGTGTAAATTGCTCCAAGGTCGCACACGTTAAGTCCAAATCGTGTGTGGCTAAGTGTGTCAATTGCGGAGAGCCGCACCCTGCTTCTTCGAAGCAATGTGGTGCATATCTCTTTAGGAAATCCTGGCCGTTCAGGCCCAGGATCGACTCTCATTCCGCGAGGCTAAGGACTTGGTCCTGGCGAGCTCGGCTCTGCCTGGGACGTCATATGCCTCAATAGTTGAAAGGCACCCTCTGCACCTGGCCCATACAGGCGAACGAGCACGGTTGTTTCCGCGCCCATTCGGAGCCCTTCTGCGGGCTTTACCCAACCCGGGCGCTCCCCTGGTAAAGCTGGCGGCAAAAAGAGTTCATACTCAGCCCCGGCTAAAACCAGGGCTCCCCCCTCTTTCCCCAGCGTGACCGTTTTCCGTAAGGCGAAACCGCCACGCGCCTTCACCGAGTCGTTAGACTCACAGGAGGCAACACCCCTGAAGTTGGTCGCTAGGCCATCTTCCGGGGTTCCTAAAGCTGTCCCCCGAAAGGAGGACATCAACAAAAGAGCTTCGGCTCCTTCGCCAATGCCTAGTGGTGGAGGGAGTGGCTCGGAGACGGTGGTTCCTCGAAAGAGGGCCCCCCCGCCTCCGAAGCCGCAACGCCCGCCTAAGGTTTCGAGGCGGAGGGAGGAAAAGACACGCATGGCGAGCCCAACCTCCCCCAATAAGTCCTCGAAGGCGACAACACCTTCAGCGCTTTGTCCGGCCGAAGCGCCCCGGGTTCTGCCCCCGGGAAGCGTACGGCCATTCCCGTGAGGGTCTTCTGTTCGAGGAAGGCCCCCGCGTCTCCTCCGAGCTAGGCCTGGAGGGCATATTCCTTCAATGGAATTGCCGTGGACTCCGGGCCAACTGGGAGGAGCTGCCTAGGCTCGTCTCGTCCCGTTCCCCGTTAGCTATCTTTTTGCAGGAGACCATGCTAGGCGCGTGCCCCCTGCCCGCCCTCCCGGGGTATAAGGGTCTCGCGACCCCACCACCGCGGGATGGCCGGGCTGGGGGATGCGCGGTTTACACCCGGCATGATGTCTCCGTTCTTCCTTTCTCTTTAGATACCTCCTTTCAGGCAGTGGCTGTGCAGCTGCACCTGGATACGAGGCATACTATCATTTCTGTGTACATTCCACCGTCAGCTGACTTCGACGCGGGGGACTTCCGCCGCGTCGTGGCACGGTTGCCGAGGCCCTTTCTCTTGCTTGGAGATCTGAACGGCAGGCATCCTCTCTGGGAAGATTACTCCATAAATCCCAGGGGACAAGTCCTTGCCAATCTGATCGAAGAGCTTGAGATGGGTGTTCTAAACGTGGATGAGTTTACGCATCACTGTCCGAGAACCGCTTCATTTTCTTGCCTTGACCTATCTTTGTGCTCTTCGGATGCACAGCCTGATTTTGATTGGGGAGTGGTCGATGACCTCCATGGTAGTGATCACTTTCCCATTCCAATATCATTTTCAGGGCAACTGCGGCCTGAGAGTCCACCTCGGTGGTGCTTGGTGCATGCGCGGTGGCCTGCATTTCAGGAAATGACTGAATTCTCTATCTCAGTTGAGGAGTTTAGGTCGGTAGATGAGGTCGTTGAGTTCTTCCCCGGCAACCTCATCGCCGCGGGCCTGACTACTATTCCTAGAACGTCTGGCCGTTTTGCACGCCGACCACTCCCATGATGGTCCGCCGATTTCACTGTCGCTGAATTTCGTCGGGCTAGGGCTAGGTTCCGGTATATTTCGAAGCACGCCCGCCGCTCTTCTTGGCGGGCATACGTGTCTTCACTTAGCGGGAAGACCCCTTTAGCAGAGGTGTGGTGGTGAGTCAAAAGGATTCGGGGCAAGTTCTCGCAGGACTCCCCTCCCGTTCTCCAGGAGAATGAGACCGCAATCTCGGACCCCCTGTCCGTGGCGGAATCCTTCGCGACCGCTTTTTCCGCATTCTCTAGCCGGGATGCTGCTCTGCCAGCATTCAATGCACGTCGTGATGTCGCGGAAGGCCGCCGGCTGGACTTTACCTCCAGAGGCGGAGAACCCTTCAACGACAGGTTTACTGGGAGCGAGTTGCGCTCCGCTTTCGCTTCGTGCGCGGACACCGCCCATGGTCCGGACGATGTCCCGTACGCCATGCTTCGACACCTGGGTGAGCGAGGCATGGCCTTTCTGTTAGATTAGTTCAACAGGATCTAGGTGGAGGGTCTTCTCCCAGATTCCTGGCGAATCGCTACTGTGCTCGCCTTTCGCAAACCGGGGAGAGATCACTCTACTCCGACCGGTTTCCGCCCAATCTCTCTAACCTCTTGCGTGTGCAAGTTGATGGAGAAATTGGTAAATGTAAGACTAGCCTTTTTCCTGGACAGCGGAGGCCATCTGTCTTCTGCACAGTGTGGCTTCCGCAAGTTCCATTCCACGTCGGATGCTCTGCTCCTACTGGGAAATGCCGTCTGCAAGGCTTTCCTTCGTAGACAGCACTACGCCACGGTGTTTTTCGATCTGGAGAAGGCCTATGATACCACATGGCGATACGGTATCATGGAGACTCTCCACACGATGGGGGCGAGGGGACGCCTCCCAGTCTTTATATCTGAATTTTTGCGAGATCGTCGATTCCGCGTACGGGTGGGGGGAGCTCTCTCCGGTCCAAAGGAGCAGGAAGAGGGTGTCCCGCAGGGAAGTGTCCTCAGTGTCACACTCTTTGCCCTGAGCATCAACAGCATCACCTCGGTGCTGCCGGAAGATGTTCTCGATACGCTCTACGTGGACGACCTTTCGATCTCTTTTGACGCGGCGCAGATGCCAACTCTGGAGCATCGACTCCAACAGGCATTGAACCGCGTCTCTCGCTATGCCGAAGCGCACAGGTTTCGGTTTTCTTTGGCCAAGACTAAGGTGGTGCATTTCTGCCGCCATCCACGGCTGCACCCCGACCCAGATTTGTTCCTTAATGTGGTGCGCCTGGATGTGGTTGAGTCGCACCGTTTCCTTGGTCTTGTATTCGACCGACGCCTCACCTGTGAGGCTCATATTCGCAGCCTTAGGGTCTCTTGTACCCGCGCATTGGATATTCTCCGTTCTGTGACGTTCAGCGCTTGGGGCTCTGATAGGGCTACTGCCCTACTTTTTTATCGATCCTTTGTTCGTTCGAATCTCGACTACGGATGCGAGTTTTATGCATCCGCAGCCGAGCGTTTATTGCGGAAGGTGGATTCGATCCACCACACCGGCCTTCGCCTTGCGACCGGTGCCTTCCGCACTTTCCCCATTGAGAGCCTTTTTGGTCGATGCTGGGGAGATTCCGCGTGCAGTGCATCACTTGCCTGTACGCGCGAGCACGGTGCCTCCCTCAGTCGCCAACAGCTTTCACTGCATCCGCAGCTGATCTCGATGGTGCCTATGCAGCCGAGAGACGCCAGGAAACTCCTTCGAGAGCTAGATATAGCTCTCGGGCCGGTGGCGCCCCTGGTTCTGCCCAGGACCCCACCCTGGAGGGTACCAAATTTGGCTATTTGTCGCCACGCCTTTGCTCCCAAAGCTTGTACGGCGCCGGGAGTATTGCGTTCGACCTTTTGGGGGCACACCACGTGTCACGCTGGAACCGTGCCAGTGTATACGGATGGCTCCAAGTCCCAAGAGGGGGTCGGCTTCCACGCCGTATCCCCTCTGTTTGAAGTCAGCGGGGCTCTGCCAGGCGCTGCGTCTGTCTTCACGGCCGAGCTGGTGGCAATACACCACTCGGTACGGGAGATTACGCGACGTGCCCGGTTCGGAGACCGGATTGTGATCTATAGCGACTCACAAAGCGCCCTGAGTGCTCTCGGGGCATTGGAATCTCCGCATCCCCTGGTTCGCGATATCCGTGACGCCACGATTTGGACGAGCCGGGCAGATGTCGAGATTATCTTCTGCTGGGTTCCTGGACATGTAGGAATTGCGGGGAATGAGCGCACCAAAGAGTCTGCGAGGACTCTGCGACCGGACAAGCGTTTCGCTCTTCCTCACACCGACTACATGGCAGGAATACGGGTAGCTCTTCGGACTGCTTGGCAAAGAAGATGGGAGACGGTCGTAGGAAACTTAAAGTGGCGTGCCATTGCGCTGCGACTGTTCCCATGGACCTATCCCCCAATGCCACGATGGCTGAGGTCGCCCTCTGTCGTCTTCGAATCGGACACACTCGTGTGACGCATCGTTATTTGATGGAGCGCTTGCCTGCGCCCCATTGTGACGACTGCGTCGTCCCCCGACTGTTCGGCACATTCATGTCGAATGTCCCAGTCTGGGTGATCTTTCCGCACGTTACCTGTCCCGGTACGGGGATGGGCGGGGTCGCTACCGCCTGTCCCTTGTACTTGGGACGAGTGTGTGCACATTGACTGGTGGATTTGTTGACTTCTTGGGGGAGGCCGGCCTTCTCCCTATTATTTAAACAGGGTTTGTTTTTTGTTTTTTTTCACCCTCTAGGTTGCACGCTCCTGCGCCGGGGGGACCTTCCCCCGACGCACCAGCTTGCTTACTTTTTTCCTTTTGGTTTTTTTTTTGTCTTTAATTTTATTTTAAAGTAGCCTAGAACTAGGCCAGTTTTAATACTGCGACCAATGCCCAAGTAGGCAGTCGCCAGATGAGCTCTTAAAAAAAACCACAAAAAAACACACCAACCTGTACTGTCCCCCTGGTGCCCACATGAACTTACAGTGATTGCCTTACTGATCATTATTTGAATTTCATTATCCTGGCCCATGATGTCAAAAGCAAATGTCTGTAATTGGTAATAATAAACATTTTCAGAATGCTGAAACAGAAAAGGCACGACTAATAGGTGATAGAGCTCTTAAGAGGATACCAGTGACAATGGAGACTGAGAGATTGGCTATCTGGAATGTCATACTTCGTCTCGAAGTGATGTTTGGATCCTCGGAATCACTGGACCAGGCATTTAAAGAGGCGCTCATCACCAATGATGAAGTTAAAGTCTACTATCTCATGATAGATATCTATGCAAATGCCGCTAAAATTAAGGTAGGTTCCTTAGAATGTTGCTCTTGTTTAAGATTTTTCACAAAAATGTCAATTAAACTAAGCTTAGATTTTAATGCAATGTGTGTGAAACTTCTGAGACCAGTTTCAGAGGTTTGTCTCAGGTTGAACAATGACAAGTGGAACCTTCAACATCTACCAGATTCCCACAAAGTGGGGTTAGCACTCTTCTTCAAACCCTTTAAAACTAACCCGCCTCTTTAAGTCATATAAAGAACAAGGTCTTCCTGCACACCTATCTTCACTTACTCATCAGTCAGCCCTTTCTCTAATACTCATTTACATAATCAACCTATCTTTAATGCAGTCTTCTGACCCTACTCTCATCCTGACACACAGAAACACACATTCTTTTTAGAAGTTTATTCTATTTTTGTCTTCATCTAGGGAGGCTGTAGACAGGCCAGAGAGTGATTTGGATGAGTGAACATCAGGTGGGGCGCTTTGCAGGTGACCCCACAGGAGGGTAGCCTATCATTCTTGGTACCTGGAGGGGCTGCACGACATCACAGACTGAGGGAAAATTAGGGAATCCCCATTACTGGGTTGACTGGAACTCTCAGAAGCGGCCGTGGGAAGTTGATGTGCTTCCTCCTCTTTCCCTCTGAGCAGTTCTTTTCTCTAACTCTCTCCTCAACCATTTGTCTAGATTTAAGGACCCGACCAGCTCCTCCTTGATGTGTTAGAACCTGTATAAACAACGCCTGCATGTCGCAGGGTTCCTGGGCGTTGGAGCGCCGGGCGCTGCCTGGGGCGTAATATGCCTCAATGTTAAAAATAAGATACCCTCGGTTCCTGGTTACTCCAGGCCTACGAGCACGGTCGTTTCTGCACCCATTCGGAACCTCTCTGCGGTTTCTACCCACTCCGGGTGTTCCCCCGGTAGAGGTGGCTGCATAAAGGGTTCACACCCAGCCACAGCTAAAGCCGTGCCCCTCCCTGAGTTGTTAGACTCACAAGAGGCAACAACCCTGAAGTCGGTCGTGAGGCGATCTTCCGGGGTTTCTAAAGCTACTCCCCGAAACAAGGACAGCACCAAAGGAACTTCGGCTCTTACGCCCTCACGGAGTGCTAGGTGACTCGAAGACGGTGGATCCTCTAAAGGAAGCCACCCACCTACCTAAGGTTTCGAAGCGGAGGGAGGAAAAGACTCGCATGGCGAACCCAACCTCCCCCGATATGTCCTCGAAGGCGACAGCGCATTATTCGGCCAACAGCTGGATTTCTGCCTCCAGCCATTCCCGTGAGGGTCTACTCTTCGAAGCGGGGCCCCCGCATCTCCCCCGAGCTAGGCCTGGAGGGGATATTCCTCCAATGGAATTGTCGCGGACTCCGGCCTAACTGGGAGGAGTGTGGAGTCTTCCGTTTTCCCTTAGCTCTCTTTTTGCCAGAGACCATGCTGGGTGCGTGCCCCTTGCCCACCCGCCCGGGGTATAAGGGATAGGGGCTAGGCAGGAGGATGCGCCATTTAACACCCGGCATGATGTCTCCGTTCGATTTCTCTCCGGCAATCTCATCGCCGTGCGCCTAACTTCTATTGTAATAACCTCTGGACGTTTAACTCACCGACCGCTTCCGTTTCGAAGCACGCCCGCCCCTCTTCCTGGCGGCCATACGTGTCTTCAGTTAAAGGGAAACCCTTCTTGCAGAGCTGGATGCGAGTCAAAATGATTCGGGGCAAGTTCTCGCAGGACCCACCTCCCGTTCTTACCTAGCCAGCCTTCATTACACGTCAAGATGTCGCTGTTGATCGCCGACCGGACTTTACCTCAAGAGGCGGAGAACCCTTGAACGACAGGTTTACATTGAGTGAATTGAGTTTCCTCTCGCGCCTCGTGGGTGGACAATGCCCCTTGTGCGGACGATGTTTCGTATGCCATGCTTCGACACCTAGGTGAGCTATACATGGCCTTTCTGTTAGATTTCTTCAACAGTCTCTTGACAGGCTATCCTCCTAGACTCATAGTGAATGGCTACCGTTTCATCCCAATCTCTCTAAATTCCTGCATGTGCAAGTTGCTGGAGAAATTGGTAAACCTTTGAGTAGCCTCTTTTTCTTGGAGAGCGAAAGTCACCTTGCGTCGGCACAGTGCGTCTTGCCCAGGTTCCACTGTTTCGGATACCCTCTCCGAATGGAAAATAACGTCCCCGATGCCTTCTTTCGTTGACAGCACTACGCCACGGTGTTTTCGATCTGGTGAGGGCCTATGATACCGCATGGCGATACAGTATCATGGAGATTTCCACACGATAGCGGCGAGGGGATGCCTCCCTATCATTATTTCTGTGTCTGCGATATCGTTGATTTCTCGTACGAGTTGGGGAAGCCTTTTTCCGCCCAATAAAGAAGGAAGAGGGTGTCACGAAGGGAAGTGTTTCCCAGTGTCGCACCCTTTGCCCTGCAAATCAACGACATCACCTCGGCACTGTTGGAAGCTGTTCTCACTACACTCCTTGGACGACCTTTTGATATCTTTTCATGCGGCCCAATGCGAATTCTAGAGCGTCGACCCGTGCTTGTTCCTAAACGGGCTTTTCCTGGAAGTGTTGGATTAGCAGTTTCCATGGGAGGCTCATATTCGCATCCGACTTAGGGTCTCTTGTTCCCGTGTCATGGACATTACTAGTTCCGTGACGTTCAGCACATGGGGTGCTAATAAGGCTACTGCCTCGCTTTTCTATTGATCCTTGACTACGGATGCGAGTTTGGTGCATCCGCCGCCGACTGTGTATTACGGAGGTTGGACTCAATCCACTACACCAGTCCTCGCCTGGCGACCCGTGCCTTCCACACGTTCCCCATTGAGAGCCTACATGTTGATACTGGGGAGATGCCACTCGCCCTGCGTTGTATTATTTGCCTTATGCGCCTCCGTGATTTGTCAATGGCTCTTATGCATCCGTAGCTTATCTTTAGTGCCGATTGGGCCGAGAGAAGCCAGTCGTACCCTAAACCCAAATTAGGGCTAGAAAACTCCTTCGAGAGCTCGGTATAGCTCTCGGGCCGGTGGCGCCCCTGTTTCTGCACAGGACGCCACCCTGAAGAGTACCACTTTTCGCTATTTGTCCCCCGTAAGGGACACGGCGATTTGCTTTCCTGGCCGCCGTCTCTCTAGGGGGAGAGGTGACGCCCCTTTGTCGCGGGAAGAGAGCTTGTGTGTACCTTTGACTTTTCGGGCTATGTCGGCGGAGGTACCTCTCTTCTGGGTACCCCTGGTAGAGCTTCCCTTGTCGATTTGGTCTGAAACGAGTATCCACACTAAGTGCGTCCTTCCTTTCTTTTTACTATTCTATCTCTTCCACTTATACAAAAAAAAACCTACTCCTATCATGTCACTCTTACCCTTTTTCCCCCTCTATCTACATATAAGGACCTGGCAGCTACCTCATGCTTCAGAAGAGAGGCTTTGGAACCTCTATAAATAACGCCAATCGACGCTCACTGGTTGCGAGAGACTAGGACTAGTGGTGTCCTAGGCGTTGGGTTACGATGAATGGGATGAGGGTAGTGCCCCGTTAACCCCTACCCTGGCGGCGCGTAATTATTGACCATTCACAGTGACCGTTGACGGGTGCCTCTGGTAGCATCGGTCCGAGGTGACGGCCCTTTGTTCCCATGTTGGTTACCAGGCCAATAAAAAGCCTTGGGTCGAGTCTCTTGGTGTGGCAGGATATCCATTGAACGCTGCTACGAGATCTTGGCCGTCGTGAAGGGAACTAGTAGGAATTTAGTACGGGGCGTGCTCCGTTGTTCACATGGTGAGAAATCGATGGCCCCTTCGGGGATCGTCAGTGCTGCTTGTTTGGGAGCCATGGCACGCCGAGGTTTGACGACTCGGTCGGACGAACAGTAGCACATGGAGCGTGCCTTCTGAAATATTCGAAACGTCTCCGATCGATAGGCGGGGGCGACTCACGCGGGGAAAACTCACCAACCCCCTTTTTTACTATTGATTGGTCGCAAAGTTTTGAGAGAGAGAAAGTGTTCAAAGTAACAGGTAAAAAAGGTCCAGCTGCACTCAAATATACATGTGCGATATGCCAGAAGGACAAGTGGTACGTGGACTTCCCGGAGGGATGTTTTTCGAAATGCCACCCGGGAATTATATGCACCGACTGCATCCTTAAAGGAGAGGTCCGAGAGGCAGTGATATACTGCAATGAACTAAAAGACCTCTTCAAAACCTCTGAGGAAAAATCTAGGGCACTGGAAATTAAACTACAGACCCTAGAAACGGAGCACGCGCTTCAGATTCGGCGTCTCGAGGAGAGAATCCAAGAGCTAGCCTCTAAACTAGAGGCCCAGTCAGCTCAAGCTCAAGAGGAAACTCCCACTGACTTGGGTGGTTTCGCCGATGAGACTCCAAGGCAAGGAGCTGAAACTGCATTGGCAGTGCCACTTCAGCCATGCGGAGAAACTAAGAAGGGAAAGAAAAAGAAGAAAAACAACGACCTTAATGCAGCTCACCCCAGTGTAGAGGATTCGAGCGTTTCTGGTGGGCAAGGGAAAGTGGAAATAGAAACAGAAGAAAAGACAAATGAAGATCGAAAAAAGGGAAGAAGAAGAAGAAAAACAAGGGAAATACGAAAGAGAAAAGAGAGAAGTCTCTGGCAAAAGAAAAGTGCAGTCAAATGTGCGTGGGTCAACCTTATTGGGAACTCTCAAGCACGGGCCCTGCAACTCCTGCTAGCAGCAGGAAAGGAAAACCAGCAGATCAGAGTAGAGGCGGAGAAATCTCAGATTTCTGAGAACTCAGTCGTTGCCTTAATGGTAAGTGGCAACGACCTCTACCTCAGAGGAGAAAGGGTAGGCCCCACAGAAAAGATTCTCAACACAGTCATGGGTGCTGTGGACGACTGTGGGCTGAAAACACCCAGACGTATAGTGGTCGGGATGCTCCCGAGAAGAGGTCCAACCCGGACCGCTCACTCGATGAGCGTCTCCCTTAATCGACGCCTGGGAGATTTGTGTACGACGGAGGGGGTCTTTTTTGTGGACCCTTACCACACCTTATATGGTAGAAATGATCTCTACCAAAGGGATGGAGTACATCTTTCCTTTAAAGGAAAGGCTGTACTCTGCAACATGATACAAGATGTCGTGGAATGGACCCTAAGTAGTGTCAGGCCTAGAGTGAAGGCGGACGTACGCCAGTACGCCCGTGTCACTCCTGGAACGACCTTCTCGGAGGTCGCAAAGAGGAATGGCACCGCTCCAACAAGCAAGCCGGGAAACGGAAGAGCGTAGGGAGTCCTACATTCGGGGACTCCCTCAAAGTTCTTCTATTCAATGCGAGGTCAATCAGGAACAGGTTTCTTGAGCTCCGTGGTCTCGTAGCAACAGAAGAACCTGAGATGGTGGCCATAACGGAGTCGTGGATAAAAACCTCAAGCCGAGATTTTGAAGGAGAATTCACGATTCCCGGTTACCAACTCTTCCTGAAAGATAGGCCAGACAGAAAGGGTAGCGGTGTGATGTTGTATGTCAAGGATACTCTCAACTCGACGGATTGCAACATCGTATCCGACCATGAACTACTAGGTGTTGACCTAGAAATAGGTCCTGCCAGATACAGGACCCTGGTCCTTTACAGACCCCCTGCCCAACTCTTAGAACACGACAGGAGTGTGTGCCAGCTGTTGGGCGAACTTGTAATAGACAGTGTGTGTATCACCATGGATGACTTCAATACCCATGTTGACTGGGAAACCAGAGAAGGCACTACTCCTGGAGTTCGCGAACAACGAGTTCCTGACTCAATGGGTGAGAGAGCCAACGAAAGGAGACAATATCTTCGACTTGGTTTTCACCTCTGAGGATGACATCGTTGAGGACCTCTCGGTGGCAGTGACCACCGACTAATTAGATTTTTAGTCGAAAGTCCCCAAGGCAGGGCCTGCAACTAGTAAATCGAGGAAACTTGATTTGAGAAGAGCAGACTTTGCAGGTTTTCGTGCTGGACTGACTAACGCGAGGCTAGAAGTGTGCGAGGTTGTTGAAGACTCTTGGAACAGTTTCAAAACCACATTCATGAGAAATGTGTACCGGCAATCGAAGATCTCGGGTGACTTGATGAATACCGGAGGCTAGCCAGGAGAGTGAAGTCCAGCATAAGGGCGGCTAAGCGGTCTGAGGAACTCCGAGTGGTGACAATTTGTAAAGTGAATCCCAAGGAGTTTTTTGGATATGTAAACACCCGTAAACCAATCCGTCGAACGATTGGCCCTTTGAGGAATGAGGAGGGGACATTAAAGCACTCAGATGCAGAAAATGCTAACTTCCTCAACGACTACTTCTCTTCAGTGTTTACTGAAGAGTGTAGTCCCATTCCCCAGCCAACGGATTCCTACTAGGGGAGGGGGGGGCTGGAGGATATGGACTTCACCGAAGGAGAAATACAAAAGAAGATCAGTGACCTAATGACGAATAAGTCACCTGGCCCGGATGGGCTTCTACCTAAAGTGTTGAAAGAAGTGCGCGATTAAGTGTCACGACACCTGAGCGCAATCTTCAACATGTCAATCCGGACCGAATGCGTTCCTAGAGACTGGCGGGAAGCGGAGTTGACTCCTATTTTCAAGAAGGCAGACCGTAGCCAACCGTCGAACTACCGACCTAACAGTCTGACTTGGATAGTCGGTAAACTCATGGAAAGCATCATGGTGGACAAAATGACGTCGCATTGAGAGTCAAAGCTGCTACTGAGGAGTTGCCAGCACCGCTTCCGAAGGTAACTGTCATGCCTGACGAACCTTGTGGAATTCTTCCACTTCGTCTTCAGTGAGCACGATCGGGACGAGGCGGTGGATGTGGTCTACTTATACTTTCAGAAAGCCTTTGATAAGGTACTACACCACCGCCTTCTCCAAAGTGCGAGCGCTGGGCATAGACGGAAAAGTAGCAGGATGGATAGAGAACTGGCTAAGTGGCAGACGGCAACGGGTGATGCTGAATGGACAGGCTTCTGAGTGGGTGCCTTAAGGTTCTGCCCTGGGACCACTACTATTCATCCTCTACGTCAACGATTTGGACGGTGACATGGTTGCCGACGATACCAAGCTTGGTATGAACGTTGCAAAGGATGGAAATACTGCCCGCCTGCAAGATGATCTTCGGAAGATTGGGGAGTGGTCGGATACGTGGCAAATGCCTTTCAACGTGAACAAATGCAAAGTGATGCATATCGGCCCCTGTGATAGCCAAGACCTCCATTTCAGAGAAAGATCTGGCTGAGGCCGATTCATCCGGCCTAGGGGCAACTACCGGTGGAGGAGAGAAGCGGGTTCATTTCCCACCCTCCTCTCCTAAAAAAAAAAGGAACAAGAAGACGAAAAAGACAAAGAAGACTCGGGAGTTCTCTCCTTTTACGGGAGCCGAGGGGACGGACGGGTCTTCTTACTTGAGTGCTGTCTCAGAAAAATATTTAACATTTAGTAGCTGAGAAAAAATAAACCATTCCCACTCACACACACATTCTTGCAGAGGGAGGAAAAAGGGGTGGGAGAATGGCCCTTCATACACACACATTCGCTCCACCACAACGACAGTTTAACTGTGAGTGAGTTGCGTTTCGCTCTCGCTTCCTGCGCGGTCACCGCCCCTGGTCTGGACGATGTCCCGTACACCATGCTTCGACACCCGGGTGAGCGAATTATGGCCTTTTAGATTTGTTCAACAGGATCTGGTTAGAGGTTATCCTCCCAGACTCTTGGCGAATTCTTTACTGTGCTCGCTTATTTCGCAAACCGGGAAGAGATCACTCTACCCCGGCCCGTTTCCGCCCAGCCTCTATCCTCCTGCATGTGGAAGTGGATGGAGAAATTGGTAAATGTTAGATAAGCATTTTTTCTGGACAGTGGAGGCCATCTGTCTTTTGCACAGTGCGGCTTCCTCAAGTTCCACTCACATCGGATGCTCTGCTCTGACTCGAAAATAGAGTCTGCGAGGCCTTCCTTCGTAGGCATCACTACGCCACGGTGTTTTACGATCTGGAGAACGCCTATGATACCGCATGGCATACGGTATCATGTAGACTCGACACGATGGGTCCGAAAGGACACTTCCTAATCTTTATATCTGATTTTTTGCGAGGTCGATTCCGCGTACGGGTGGAGGGTGGGGCTCTCCTGCACAATGGAACAGGAAGACGGTGTCCTGCGGGCAAGTGTCTTCAGTCTCACACTCTTTGCCCTGAGCATCAACGGCATCACCTCGGTGCTGCCGGATGATGTTCTCGCTACGCTCTACGTGGACGACCTTTCGATCTCTTTTGGCGCGGCCCAGATTTCAACTCTGGAGCATCGACTCCGACATGCATTGAACCGTGTCTCTCGCTATACCGAAGCGCCCAGGCTTCGGTTTTCCTTGTCCAATACTAAGGGGGTTCACTTCTGCCCTCATCCACGTTTCCACCCTGCCCTAAACTTGTTTCTAAATGGAGTTCGCCCTGAAGTGGTGGACTCGCACCGTTTCCTTGGTCTTGTATTTAACCGACTCCTCACCTGGGAGGCTCATATTTGCAGCCTTAGGGTCTCTTGTACCCGCGCCATGGATATTCTTCGTTCCGTGACGATAGGGCTACTGCCTACTTCATTATTCGCCTGTACGCGCGAGCCCGGTGCCTCCCTCAGTCGCCAACTGCATCCGCAGCTGATCTCAACGTTGCCTATACCGCCGAGAGACGCTAGTCATACCCTAAACTCTTAAGTTTAGGGCAAGGAAACTCCTTCGAGAGTTCGGTGTGGCTCTTGGATCGGTGGTAGCTCTGGTTTTGCCCAAGATCCCCCCCCCCCTGGAAGCTACCACTTTTGCCTATTTGTCACCACTCATCTGCTCTCAAAGCTTCCACATCCCCTGCACTATTTCGTTCAACCTTTTTGGAGCACACCTAGTGCCGCGCTGAATCCGTGCCAGTGTACACGGAGGGCTCCAAGTCCCAAGAGTGGCTCTGCTTCCACGCTGTAACCCTTCTGTTTGAAGTCAACGGGTTCTAACAGGCCCTTCGTCTGTCCTCAGCCGTGCTAGTTGCAATATACCGTTCGGTACGGCAAATTCCGCGCCATGCTCGGTTTGGAGACCAGATTGTGATCTTTACTTACAAAGTGCCTTAATTACTCTCGGGGCATTGAAATTTCCTCGCACCTTGGTTCGCATTATACGTTACGCCACGGTTACCGCCAGCAGGTTGGATGTCGAGATTATCTTCTGCTTTGTTCCTGGTTGCCAAAAAGTCCGCGAGAACTGCCCGACCACACCAGTGTTTCGCACTTCCCCACACCCACTAATATGGCAGGGATTAGGACAGCGATCCCGTTGCTTCGCAAAGAAGATGAGACATGATCGAGGGAAACTTAAATTTAGGTGTCATAGCGCCGTGCCGGCTTCTGTCATCTGCGAATTGGGCCTACTCATGAGACACCGCCATTTGATGGACGCTCTCATGCACCTTACTGCGACGACTGCGTTGTCCCCCAAACTATTCGAAAAATTCTTGTTGCTGAATGTCCCAGTCTGGGTGATCTTCGCCCACGTACCTCTCCCGGTATCTGGGCGAGTGGGGTGGCTATCGTTTGTTCCTTGAGCGCTCTGGACTAGTTAGTGCACACAGACTTGTGGACTTTTTGGAGGAGGATTGTTTCCATATCATTCGACTCTTTAGTGTTGGTCACATGGTCCCGTCCCTGAACTTGTGTCCCTCTTGTTTTTCTTTTTTTGTGTGGGGTTGGGGGTAAACTTTCCTAGTACTAGTGTAGAATTTTATAAGGTGACTTTTGCCCTTAAACGCCTTCGCCAGGTCAGGGAAAAAGAAAAATTCATGTGCAACAGAAGGCTGGAGAGTGCAGGCCTCTTTATAAACGGTTTATTTCTAAGAGTTCTAGCTGGATCTATTAGTTAATTTGCCGCCTCATTTCTGCTGGGTTTACTGCTTCATTTGCACCATATTTACTGTTGGATCTATTACGTCATTTGCTGCATCATTGCTTCTAGATGAAAGAAAGCACCACCTCATGTGAGGAAAAATGCTACCTTAGGTAGGACCACTTATGAGTTGAGGGCTTTAATTGTAGTCACCCTATTGTATGGATGGAAGCTTGTGACAAGCCGTTTTCTTCACTCCGATCCCTAAGATGGAGTAAATTGTTAGCTAAGACAATAAAAATTCCCCTGTCCAATATGACCGGAAAAATCAGTTAGGCGGCATCAGAGGCGCCTAAAAACTATAGGATGTAGAATTTGAACTAAAATAAGATCATAAGTCAGGTTAACTTAGCCAGTACCATACCCAATTTCTTAGCTCATCGGATTATTATATTGTTACCAACCCTACTCTGCCCGTTTTGAGCATATTTGTATTACTCTCACCACAGTGGTGATATTCGCCTTAGAGGCAGGCAGTCTAAAATGCTTGTAATCTTACTTTGCCCTATTGGATGATATTATTAATGTGTTGCCCCAAATGTCCAAGAATAAACCTTGTAACCCCCATTTTTTAATAGGAAGGAGCACAAGTGATCTACCAAATGACAAAAAAGTACTCACAGTCCCAGGAAGTGTGGATTAAAGCGGGTCTCTTCTACTTCAAGGCAAAGGAGTTGGAGCAAGCGAGGGCAATCCTAAACAAAGCTCTAGCTTCATTGCCTGTCAAAGAACGTAAGTCGACTATTTTTTCAATATTATTGCTATACCTTTCTTTCGGTGGGGTTCATACCATTGCATAATATAACCATAATGAAGAAACATTGGGTATTGTATTGGTAATGTGCATGATATATATATATATATATATATATATATATATATATATATATATATATATATATATATATAGTGTGGGGCAGAGAGTGTGAACGTTTTTGAAAAATTCACAAAATCATTAATTTTAGCTTCAAACAAATTTTATTGACATAAATGTGTTCGTATTGAATTAGCATTTGACAAAATTAAGTGTGGAAAACAACATCCATCATGTTGTGTCCGTTTTCATTGATGCATTTCTGAAGGGTTTTCTTGGAAGTTGGCCTCTACTCTTCAGCATTGCACTGTTGATTTTGGTGACTTCCACACGAATAGCTTCCTTCAAATCGTTCAATGTACGGGGCTGATGCTCATATACACGTGTTTTGATGTTTGCCCACAAGAAATAATCACAAATGGACAAATAAGGGGACCGAGGGGCCCAAGGAGTGTCAGCAAACCTGGAAATGAGGCGGTCACCGAAGAGAGGGCGAAGAACGTCCATTGATGCTCTGGTTGTGTGGGCCGACGCCCCATCCTGCTGAAACCACACACGTCGGATAGGCATACGTTTTCTTCGTAATTCAGGCACACAGAAGTTGTTTATCATCTCGATGTAACGCTCTGAGTTCACAGTAACCGCATTTCCATTATTGTCTTCAAAAAAGTAAGGACCAATGACGGCAGCTTTTCCAACAGCACACCAGACTGTCACTTTTGGGGTGTGCAGTGGTCTTTCATGCAGTTCTCTCGGATTTTGAAGAGCCCAATAACGACAGTTCTGTTGATTCACCATGCCATTGGGATGAAAATGAGCTTCATCGCTCATTAACAAAATGAGGTTGTCATTTGCCTCAAAGATTGTTTCCATCTGACGTGTGAACTTAAGCCGCTGTTCATAGTCCCCCGGTTGCAACTGTTGCCCAATGACCAAGTTGTAGGGGTGGAAATGCAGGTCTTCATGCAAAATATGCCTTGCCGATCGATTACCGATGCCTAGTTCAGTTCATTGCCTACGAGCAGAGCGGTTCGGACTCCGCAGCAAAGCTTGTCTAACACGTTCCACATTTTCCGGGATCCGTACCGTTCGTGGGGCCCGCACTGGTCTTCTATTCATTAGTGTACCTCGTGTACGAAGTGCATTAACCCAGCATAAGATTGTGTTACGGGTGGGAACAGCCTCATTTCGGTGAATGTTGAAGTGGCGCCGAAATTCACGCTGAACTGCTGTCACAGACTCGTTATTCTTCACGTAACTGTCGTAGGTAAACACTCGATGTTCTATTGTCCACAGCGCCATGGCTTCACCTGAAAAGAAAAGAAACAAAATGCTAAGACACTACGGGCAGAATGGTACCTGCCTGACATATCTCCCTCCCCCTGGGGCTGAGTAATACTCATTTCGAAAACATCCGTCCTCTCTGCTTCACCCTGTACTTGTGCATATGTGCACAGTACCTGGCAAGGTCCAGCCTGTATTAGGGGCATGTCGCAACTCGAGTTATCCCGGGTACTTGCTCGTCGAGGGCCGCATAAGGTCTACAGGCACTGCGTCCTCTAGATAACCCGTCCCAATAAGTTTCCTCTTCATGCGGCCTACTTTGACTTGGGGAACTTCCGACGAATAGTGGCACGGTTGCCGAGACCTTTTCTCCACGGGGATTTAACGGTAGACACGTTCTGTGGGGTGACCACGATCAATGCCAGGGGTCAGGTCATTTCCGAACTGATTGATAACCTAGAGTTCGATGTCCTAAATGTGGATGAGTTTACGCATCACTGCCTTTGGACCGCTTCATTTTCCTGCCCCGGCGCTCTCTTGATGCACAGCCTGATTTTTCAGTGGGAAGTAGTCGATGACCTTCATGATAGTGACCACTTTCCCATTCTACTGTCAGTGTCGCCTGAACCCCGCCCCCTTTGCTGTTTTCAGCAGGCGCGGTGGTCCGCATTTCAGGAATTGATTGATTGTATGTCCCAGTCGATGAACTTAGCGCAGAACTATTTTACCGTCTGTGAATTTCGTTGTGCTAAGGCTAAGTACCGTTATAATTTGAAACATGTTCACCCCTCTTCCTGGCGGGCATACATATATTCAGTTAACAGGAAGACACATCTTGCATAGGTGTCAAAATGAGTCTAAAAGATTCGGAGCAGAATCTTGCATCACCTAACTCTCAGACTGCCCCCGTACATGGCGGGCTCTTTCACGACCATTTTCTCCACATTTTCTAACCGAGAGGCTGTTCTGCCAGCAGTCAATGCACGTCGTGATGTGGCTGAAAGCCGCTGACTGGAATTTACCTTCAGAGGCAGAGAACCCTTCAACGACAGTTTTAAGTCGTGTCAGTTGCCTTCCGCTCGCTCTTCTTGTGCGGGTACCGCCTATGTTCCGGATGATGTCCCTTTTGCCATGCTTCCAGGCCTAATTGAGCTAGGCATGATATTTCTGCAAGATTTGTTCAAGAGGATATGTACATAGGCTAGAGTAACCCCCCATCTTCCCCTCAATTTCTCTAACCTCTTTCGTATTCAAGTTAATGGAGAAATTGGTAAATGTTAGATTAGCCTTTTTCCTGTACAGCTCTGTCCACTTGTTTCCTGCTCAGTGCGGCTTCCGCAAGTTCTACTAAATGTCGGATGCTCTACTTCGACCGAAAAGTGGTGTATGAGAGGCCTTCCTTTATAGACAGCACTACGCCATGGTGTTTTTCTCTCTGGAGAAGGCCTATTATACCGCATAACGATACATGGCGGCGAGGGTACGCTTCCGAATTTTTATCTTTGAATTTCTACGAGATCGTCGATTCCGGCCCAATGGAACAATAAGACGTCATCCCACAGGTAAGTGTCCTGACCATCAACGGTATCACCTCGGTGCTGCAGGAAAATGCCTCGCAACGCTCTACGCGGACAACCTTTCGATTTCTTTTGGTGCTGTCAACTAGATCATCGACTCCAACATGGTTTGATGGATTCGATCCACCAAACCGGTCTCCGGCTGGCGCCTAGTGCCTTCTGCACCTCACCCATTGAGAGACTACTTAATGCTGGGGATATGTCGCTCAATTTGCGCCGTGCACAGTGCATTATGCGCCTGTACGCGCGAGCCCGGCGCCTTCTTCAGTCACCAACCACTCTCACTGGATCCGCAGCAGATCTCGACTGTGCCTATTCCGCCGAAAGTCCAGTCATACCCTAAGCCCTTTGAGTTTAGGGTTAGGAGACTCGAGAGATTGGTATAGCTCTCGGGCTGTGGCGCCCCTGTTCTCCTCACGACGCCACCCTAGAGAGTACCACCTTTGGCTATTTGTCGCCACGCCCCTTCCCTCCAGACTTCTACAGCGCCGGGAGTATTGAGTTCACCTTTTAAGAGCACACTTCCCGTGACGTTGTACATGGTACGATTCCAAATCTGAAGAAGGAAGTGTGCTTCCACGCAATGTCCCCCTTGTTTGAAGTCAGTGTGGCTCTACCAGTCGCTGCGTCTATCTAATCACGACCCGGTTTGGGCACCGTGTTTTGATGTATAGCTACTCACAAAGCGCCCTGAATGATTTAGAAGCAATGAAGTTTCCGCACACCCTGGTTCGCAGTATTCCTGACGCCACAGCTGCCACGAGCCTGGTTGATTTCGAGATTATGTTCTGCTGGGTTCCCGGACATGTATGAATTGCGACGAATGAGTACCCTGATGATTCTGTGAGGACGAACTTGGGATCAGACCAGTTTTTCGCTCTTTCTCACATTGACTACATGGTTCGAAGGCCAAGGGGAACTCGCGCATCATCGCGCCACGACAATCTCGTGAACCTACCCCTAATAATGCCTTGGCGACTTCTGGGCGCTTTCTGTCGTCCTTTACTTTGGATGAGTTCCTGTACACCTAACTATTGCTTAGAGATTTGGGAAAATTCTGGCCTCCTCCCTTTTATTTAACTTTTTGGTGTTTATTGCATGCTCGGGCGCTGGAGGGAGGGCCTCCCTCCTACGCAGGAGAGTGCTTTTTCTTTTTGTTTGTTTCCTTTTCTGGTGTGTGTATGGTTTTGTTTTTTGTTGAGTTGTTTTGCTTATATTTGTTTTTACTATTAGCCTATTTGTAAGGCTAGAATTTTAAAAAATAAACTATATTGCCCCTTTTCTTTTTTCCATTAATAAATTATCCGTGTCGCTTTTATTTTTAGTATAGTCCCCCCTTGCAGTTCACTATTCAATGCCCTTTTAAGCATCATTCAACAGTTTCATTTTTACATTAGTTCGTAAATTTTGGCCTTTTTCCTTAAATCCTTATAATTGTGAATTTTTTTGTTTCATTGGAATTTTGCCCATTTATTTAGATGTCGAAATCATCAATCGATTTGCTCAGTTCGAATTGAAATATGGCGATTTTGAGCGAGGTAAAACTATCTTTGAAAAGTTGCTGTCCAATTTCCCCAAACGCCTCGATGTCTGGAACGTCTACGTCGATATGTTACGCAAACATAACGACATCCCTGGAGCAAGGTAAGCTTTTTGTTCTTCCTGATATCAAGGGCGTTTGGATACGAATATCCCATCGGCAGTTTTGGGGGGAACAAAGAAGAGTCGTATGTTGTGTTTTTAAGGTTGGCAGGGAAATGATAGCATAGCTCTTTTGTGATTGCCTATGTGCATGATGGTGTAATGGCTAGTCCCAGCGCATCAACCCTCTAGGCGATTAGTCCCTTATACGCAGACTTATATTTCTACACTTGTTTGTTTTGAACCCTGCACCTCTACGCCATCAATCCAATGCCGTATCCCCTAGCAAATAGTTTGTAATGAGTGCCTGGAGCCCAAACCTTCGCAACGAGTCTCCTAACCTGAGTTGACATTGATATTTGCTATTTCTTTCCCAGGAATATCTTAGAACGTATGACTGGACTGAAATTGAGACTGAAAGCAATGCGAAGCGTCTTCAAGAAGTTATTAGAATTTGAGAAAACCTATGGCACTCCACAACGAGTCGAGACAGTTAAACTGATGGTCGAGAAATATGTTGAGCGTGAATTAAGAGATCAATAAAGTCTTCACCTTTTTCAGTCTTACAATTACTTGTAATAACAAGTCCTGCCCCACAGATCACCCCAAGTTCTGACCACCACCAATTTTTTATAATTTAAAAGCCTTCTCCCCATTTTTAAGAGGTGTCTTAAAAATTTCCCTGTGCCATTTTCCAAACTTATAAAGGATGACAAATACTTTAAACGAAGTTTAAAAAAAAAAGAAGCTCCTAAACAGAAATAGTTGCCTTGAAAATGTCTTTACTTACAAAGCAGAGAGACTAATTTAAATAAAAAGTAAGCAACCAATGAAAAATATACGCATCGCCAACAAAAAACGTTTTAATGTGCATGATCCATGTTGGGCAGAAATAAAATAGCTCCATCAGTGGGTCCTGCTCTGCCTGCCTCTCGAATAATAATAATCCCATAATAATTAATTTGGCAGGAGTTTACCATCACTCGTTTTGTGTTCATTTCTCAGTGAGGGTCGTATAGTATATCGCAGGAACCTAACCACTGGTCTACACGTATTGCAGCCACCATAAGGTCTACCCCAATTGGGACTCCACCCGGCTACTTACCGCGACCATTGTAATGGCAAGCGGTGCTTCCATTCCGCTCTTTATGGTCGAATTAAGAAAAAAAAAACTGCTAGGCCGTAGCCCAACTTAATTATTTGTCCCCAGGGCCAGTATCATAGCCATCCCTTGTTCCTGAGGAAATCCAACACCGCGGTAGGCGCCGGACCTTCGGCTCTATACGTTGTGATTGTCGGCGATGTTCGAAGTTTTGAACTGTTCTAGTAGGTGTTCGGTGTCATGGTTTCATCTTCGGCGGTTTGTGTAGCTGGATTGTTGTGTTTGTGACACTTAAGAGATGGTTAATGGCCAGATTTCGAGTCTGGATAAGATGACGGACGTTCTTCATCTATTGTAGGCGTGCCAGTAATACTGGATTGTTTGGGAGATTGTGAAGGTATACTATACCGGGTGTCCCAGAAAAAAGTTAGTCGTACTTTGAATTAGTATAACTCAAACACTATTTGAGATTTTGGGGTCCTGCAAAAAGTGTTTGATTTAACAACTATTTATCTGTCGATTCTGGAAATTTCATCAAATTCCCTATTCTGATGTTGATACACTAATTGGTTTAGTGGAGGCTATAAAAAATATGTTTGCGCAAGGAGGTTAAATAATGAAACGAAGCCTAGGAATGCTAGGCCACCGTGCACTTTCAAGAGAAGCGTAGGTAGCCTAGGTCACTGTGCCATTCTTCAAGCAAAGCCTAGGCCATTTTACAGTGGTTTTTCAGCCACGCTGTGGTATGGTCTCGTTATTACTGCTTACTAAGCAAATCAAAGCGTTTCTGTGTAAAAGTTTACTTCCAGAGAACCTTTTTAATCATGCGGTTAACAAAAGATCAACGCATATTTGTAGTCACAAACTTTATTAAGACTGGCAGTATTAAACAAGTACAAGATTCATTTGAACAACGTTTTCCAGGTAGGCACCCACCAAGCAAGCCCACAATTTGGAAAAATGTTCGTAAGTACCAACATGAAGGAATATGCTTAAATCTAAATAAAGGTCGTTCGGGTCGTATGAGAACCATAAGAACAACAAAAAATATCGAAAATGTTCAGATGACGCTTCTTCAAAATCGACATGTATCACTTAGAAAGAATGGGTTACAATTGTTAAAGTCATCATTTAACCGCATTAATAAACAACTTAAAATGGTATCCCTATAAGATGCATGCAAGAACCAGCTTCTTGAAACTGATGTTCCTCGTCGTAGACAATTTGTCGAATGGGTTCTCAATAAACCTACTCGTTTCTTGGAAACGTGATTGGTAACGAGGCAGCCTTTTTCATGAATGGAAAGGTAATTAGCCATGATATTCGGCAATATGCACCGCTTCCCCACTCCCCAGCATTCAACTGACGCACGTATTTGTCAGCAGAAAGTGTGTCTGCGGGAATGGCTATCTTGTCGGCCCATTGTTTTACGAGAATAACTTGAATGGTGCTGCCTACCTGAGCATGATCAACGAAAGGATCTTCCGGGAACTCCGCCAGATTTATGTCAATTAATTCAATAGACTTTGGTGGATTCAGAACGGCGCACCAGCTTATAGACAGCTTGCTGTAATAACAAAACTAAGAGAAACGTTTGACAACTGCATTATTTCTTCTTGCGATATCTAAAGAATAAAGTGTATTCTACTCCACCACAAAGCATCAACCAGTTAAGAGATAGTATTATGGGGGGATGGGGGCTTTCTTATAACTTTATTTATTTATCAATATCGTATCTATGTATTATTTCTAGACTGAAGATGCCCCTTCTAACATTGACTCCATTTATCTGACTTAATATTCTTGTAGGCTGAGATTCTTTCTTCAAGTTGGTTGGGTTAATTCTTGATCTTCTTTTTCTTGATGTATCTTCCTTTTTAACGACGATGTGATGATTCCTTCCAATTCTGATGACGTGATGACTTCTGCTTTCATGATGACGTGATCATTTCTTGAGACGAGTTAGCCCTTGAAGTCGTTTTTTCTTTCCGTTTTCCTTGACATCGGTTTTCTCTTGAGTCGATTTCTTGAGTTGTCCATAAACGTTTTCCGTTTTCTTCTGGGATTTTCTCCGTAAAAATTGTGGACTTTGAGAATCGATCGCGGGTCTTTTGAATCCCGAGGCTAGCACTCTACCGTTACCCTACGGCGAAGTCCGTCCTGACTTGGTAATTTAATAGGCTATTTATATTCTCGCTTTGGAAGGAAGTTTTTCTCTTATACATCTTCGCACCCCTACAGTAACACACGTGGAGTCAATAGACTTAAGGAAAATCACAAGTTAATCCAAAAAGTTGTTCAATCAATGCCATCAAAGGCGCAACTGTGCTTGTAAAGAAATGGAGGACATGTGGAAGGAAACGATGCTTAGAAAATTAAAAAATGAATTTGTATTACTCATATGAAAAGGTATTTTTGTTAAAAATGGATTTAAATATATTGTTGATTTTAAACTTCGAAGTTTCCTTATTTTACTTCTTTGCGCAAACATAATTTTGATCTCCTCCACAAATTCAAAGTACGGTTAACTTTTTTCTGGGACACCTTGTATAACAAGGGCATGCATGGGGCAAGGGATGAGGGAGTGTTTGTTTCTTCATGTCTGTAATTGATTTGTTTCCATTGGGTTGTATCCCCTTGATTGTACAGAAGGCTATTTCTTTTTGTGTGGAGGATTCCGGAACTGGTGAGTAATTGTGCCTTTATTTTTTAGATGCTTTGCTTTAAGGTGTCGGTTATTTGTTATGAAAAGATAATGTGAGGCGGAGAAATGCTGGATGTTTTATCCAGTGGTATGCGGACATTTAGTGTGATTCAGTGAATACTGGATTCTTGTTTGTTAGGGGGTGAGCAAAGTTACTGATGATTTGGGAGATGATGCTCATTCTATTCTCCATAAATAACCCCATAGATGCTTTCGATGCTGTGGGATCCCATTTTGAAAGGAATTGCATTGTAATATAAGTAGTAGCATTTGCTTCCGCTCCACTTTTCCCAGCAGTGTTTGCTACTCTATTATTTTTCTTTTATTTTAAATTTTGTTTTAATTCATCAGTATTCTATGATAGGTGGTGCTCCAAGACCTTTCAGAGAGAGTGGTGGGTGCCTATCGGTTCTTTTGTTAGTCATCTGAGAGGTTGGAAAATCACCAAGTGAATTAATGTCTTGCTTGTCTCACCAGAAGTTGATCGACTTCAGATGAGAAATGGTAAATACAAATTGCTTTGTACCTTGAAAGCGAAAACTAAATTTGGGAATGCTGCTCTATTTTGTATAATCCCAGGATAATTGTTAAACAGCTAAACTTTTGCCCAATGTGCTTGTTTCGTTAAACTCTTTCCAGACTTACGAGTATATCAGAGTGAGTACTTACAGCTTCACATGGAATACCAACCACAATTTACAATTAATTATTGACGCACTATGCAATATTGCTAAATTTAATGACAAAAAAATATAAAACAAGGCATATATGAAGTGAGTTTGTTGGGGAGCGCAAACCATTAAAACTTGAAAGATTTCAAATTTGACAGAATTATTATACAAGGTGAGATTTTGGCAAAATGTTCAATAATTAATTTTCAATATTTTGAATTCTGAAATGAAACTTGGGCCATATACAAAGCCTGCACAGGCTGCAGTTTGCCCACCTCTGATCTAGCGGGAGCTGTTGATTCGGTGGGGGGGGGGACACTTTTTTAAGTCATATATTGAAGAATTTGTTTTCTGGGTCAGTAGGGTTATTACAAGATGCGCTCATGGGTGGTGGGTTCTTTTTATTTTCTAGGAGTTGGTTGGAATGGTGAGGGGGGGTTTAACATGTTTAGGTGCGTATAAAATCGGGAGAATTTTGGCTTTCGTGTGGATTAGGTTTTTGTGCAGCCATTTACAATGCAGAGGGTAAAGATTCTATATTGTCTAGATGCGTATTGATATTTTTGGTGGCCAGGTTAGTGGAGATAACTATAGAATGATGTTTCTGTGTTGTCTAAAGATAGTGTTTGTTAGTTTTCTAAGGGTGTGTTGTCTTTGCTTATGGCCTTTGAGGTAGTTTTTTCATGTTTAGTGATGGTCATATCTGGGTCTAGAGTTGGATAAACAAAAAAATGAAGGCCCGGCTCCCTCCACTGCCTGGGCGTGCAACCAACATCAAACAACTATATACAGTGAAGGCGGCCAAACTACAAGTCCACAATTCGGTGTACAACAACCCGTCCCGAGTAAAAGTGACAAGCGGTTGCGATCACCCTCCTCCCAAATTGGTTCACTCAACAAGAATGTCCCAGGCATTCTAAGGAATCACACAGTCGTCGCATTAAGGTGAGAGCAGTGCTCCATCAAATTGCTGTGCTTCCCGCTAATGGTCCCGATTCTAAGACTACAAAAACCCACCTGAAGCTGTCAAAGCATGGCAGGGGGGTTGGTAGATCCACAGAGCGAGTGGTGACCCCATGGCTCCCACCTTTAAGTTTCCCTCGTCCTTCCTTCAGTTTACTTCCCAGGAGGCCAGAAGAGCTGACTTAATTCCTGGTATATTTGGGAGGAGTGAAAGGGTGGTCGGGTACCAAACTCATCACAGATTCTTTGGCACTCTCATTTCAGGCAATACTAGCTGAAGACAATCTCAACGTCCACCAGACTCGCAGCGGCTATGTCGTCACGAGTACAGCACACCAGGTGGTGCGGACAATACAAAGCCTCGAAATCACTCAGGACGCTCTCTGAGTCTGTCTAAATCACTAACCGAGCACATGCTTAATACCTGTTTTTTGAAAAGTTCTGTTACACTCGTGTTTTTATCTTTCGAGAGGTTTACGTGTGTGATAGAAAAAGTTCCGTCAAAACAAATTTATACTTTTCCAACATATCATTAAAACGTCTTGTCCATTGTGTGCAGGTGTGTCGAGATGGAAGTGAAAAGAATCAAGATCTCTGCTCTCCTGCGCGCGGGCTACATGTCCGACATCGCCAAACGATACAACGTGAGCCGGATGACCGATCACGGAGTCACTGACAGGCTCAAAGATCGAGCTCGTTCAGGCAGACCTCAAGTTGTCAAGCGTTTTGCTGTGAGAATGACCTTCAAAAGTGCTCCAAAGCTCAAAATGACTGCGCTCGCGAAGAAGAACATCTCGGTAGCCACAGTGTTCAGGGCCGCCAAGGAGGAGGGGAGAGCTTGAGGTGCGTGTAAAGGCCTCTGCTCACCTAACGTATGCGAAAATAATAACGTCGGGAGTGCAGTCTTCGACTTCTGAACAACTTAAAGAGCCATGGCAATCGAATTCTCATTTTTTCTGATGAAAAAACAATCACGGTCAATCCGGTCATCAACAAGCAGAATTACTGCGTGGTAAGTTTCGGGTAGGGCGTCACTGAGGTTCGCTACGTGCCCACGACCAAGCACGTGGCTTTTGTCATGAAGCCCGGCATCGTGGCTTTGAATTGTGAGAAGATGCCGCCGGTGTGGTTCGCGGCTAGTTACAGGCTCACCGCGACCCATTACAGGGACATCTTGAGCAGGAAAGTCTTGCCGTGGGTGAGAAAGATAAAAAATAAGGCGGACTAAGTCTTTCAGCAGGACGTTGCCCCGGCCCACACCACAGCCAAGACAGTGTAAGAGTGCTTAGGGTCGAAGAACTTTTGGCCCCCACAGTCGCCCGACCTTCAATCCCGTCGACTATACTATGTGGGCGCATGTCGAGGGTTAGGCTTGCAAGCGCTTCTCCCCCCTCCACATCAATATCGACCAGCTGAACTCCTCCTCCGCCAATTATGTGTGTGCCTGCATGAGGAAGAAATTTTGCACCCCACCCCCCATAACCAGGGGGAAATTCCACACAGTGTATTGCTTTCGAGTCGGCACCTCGTGTCTTGAGTCACAACGGACGCACGGCGCGTGCGCTTGATTCGCTGACCAGTCGGATCGCGCATCCTGACCCACACGCCTGGCCCTTCCGCTCTTTGTCAGCTGACCTAAGCTGGACATATGCTCGCTGGTTTCTATCAGTTTCGCAACTAATTCCAGCATCCTCTCTCTCCTTCCTCGCAACTACACCAGCATCATTTCCGCGTAATCCTCTCTTTGAAACACAGTAGTGCAAAGTAAGTGATTTTTGTTTTTATTATCTATTGTTACGGACGTTGGGTGATGTGAGCAGCTGGGCTTTTCCATTTGATGCCTTAGTTCCCTTTCATTCACAGGGCGTGTACCATGAAGCGAGCCGGCGATATAAAGATCACCTCGTTCTTCAAGACCAAAGTGGCCAAGACGAGTGGTGATTGCGGGCGTGATGTCAATGAGCTGGAGCTACAGCCAAGCACTTCGACATCGGCAGTTTGTAGATTCGACACCGAAGCCGAATCTCACCATGAGGAGGGCAAGGAACCTACTTCTCTTTTTTCGCATGGCACACTGACACTCCCCGCAGCTCCAGTGGACGTTCCCAACTTCATTGGGAACAAGGCGGCCACAAACTCCGAGCAAGTGGCCTTAATCAACCAGACTGCCCTGTCTGTCGAATCGCTACCCTTCACTGAAGAAGGTGATCATAAGAGGCGATTCCAACCAAGTTGGTGCATCACATACCCCGGGCTGAAATACTCGTTCCTGAACGAGGATGGATACTGCGTTGCATGTGTGCTGTTCGGCGGAAATACGGGCGTAGTTGGAGACCATAGTCTGGGCACCTTGGTGTTAAAGCCGATGTGACTGCTCAGCAGTCACAATAAGCACGGATATCACGCGACAGCTATGACGAAAATGGAGGGGTTGTCGACACTTTTCGAAACCTGACAAGGGCTGTCGACACCATGCTACAAGCGAAAGGGGAGCAAATTGAGACCAACCGGCGCATGTTACTTCCGATCATTGAGAGCATCTTCTTACCTGCGGACGAACTATGCTACCTCTCCGTGGGCATCGAGATGACGGTCCATTGGACTTCTCTATTCCGAGCAAAACGGAAGTAGGAATCTTCCGAGCGCTTTTGCGTTATCGAGCCCAGGGAGGAGATGGCAACGTCTCCTTCCCAATCCACCCTCATTAGCAAAACCATTCAGGACGAGCTGATCGATATCACAGGTGGGTGACACTGCAACTTCTGTCCCAAAATAGGTCTCTCATTCCAAAAGTAGAGTTCATGCTATTTTGACATTATGAACAAGTGTCACCATAATCATATTTCGCTTTACAGGTCCATTGGTGTTGGAAGAGGCCTTAGCTGGAGTGTCAGGGGTATTCGCAGTGCTAATGAACGAAACCACGGACGTCTCAGGAAAGGAACAAGCCACCATTATCCTTCGACACGTCGAAGAGGGCATCAAGGGGGAATTCCTCACTTCCATTGCTGAGAACCTCACCGGTGAAGGCCAGGCCCAACTGCTCATTTGTACCGTACTTGGCCTTGGTTTGGACATGTCAAACTTCCGGGGCTAAGGCTTCGACGAAGCAAGTGTCCCACCGGATGGGTTAAGCGACATGATGCAGTCCTCGTGTTCATCGAGTTTCTGTCTCACATCGCGGTCTTCAAGGAAGAGGAAATGAAGCTGGATGCCAATGCTGTCATCTTACTCGTTTTCTCATTGGGCTGGTTGTTGCGGAGTCAGTTTTGGCCAACACTCGAGCCGAGCAGGAACCTGCAGAAGAAGGACGGTGACTTGGCATCTGCGTACGCACTGATCCGTGAGATCGAGACTTTCCGCGAAGTTCAGAAAGAATGCCGAGGTGCACTTCCACACTGTATTTGCAAAGCCAAGGATCTCCTGATTAAAGTGGACTCAGCTCACGATGACGACCCTGTTCCCCGAGTCTGTTTGCCACAGACACAGCACGCGAATATCCCGGCCAGGCTGCTGAAAAGTACTATCGACGCTCGGTCTATATTCCGTTTATTGACCAAATGATCGCTGAGTTGAAAAGAAGATTTGAGGAAGATACCGTGTCAGTTCTCTGGTTCAAACAGCTTCTCAAGGGCTCAAAAGCAGACGTGGATGCCGTCCTTAATGCCGCTAAGCTCTACGAGAACGATGTTGAGTCACTGGTGCTCATGGCGGTGGAGGCACAGTGGTGGAAAAATTCCGTTCCGATCTTCGAGACTGTCAAGAATGCGAAGGAGTACGCCGAGACCCGTATGTTCCAGAACATTGCGAAGCTCCTGACCAACTTAATGACTGCCGGTCTCAAATGCAGAGGCCGAACGCTCATTCTCCGCCTTGAAACTGCTAAAGACGTACGTGAGGAGCACCATTGGCCAGAATCGACTCAATGGCCTCGCACTACTCGTCGTCCATAATGACATTGAAGTTTCGAATGATCAAGTGATTGGTAAGTTTGCGGAGAAAAACCGCCGTCTCCTCATCGCTTAGGCAAATGAAGGAGGACATTGGGCATGGGTGGACCTACTATTTTAAGCGCCTACATCGTAAGGGGCGCTGCAATTTGCCTTCCTGGCCACTGTGCTGACGGGACTCAGCGCCCCGTCGGCCCCAGCTTAGCCTCTTCTCTTTCTTTCAGACAGCCTGTATTTCTCCCCTACTTCTCACTTCCCCTACAACTTTCTCTGGTCGGCCTCTATTTTCACAGGGTTGATGCTGACCTTCTTCCTAGCCAATTATGCAGATCGGGGCTGGGAGGCAGGGGACAATGTTCCCTAACTTCTGCGCTCCGGTTTGGGATGGTGGGTTTTTAACAACCTGCTTCATTCCCACCCATACCTTCCTCACATCCCTTTTCCTTCTCACTTCACTATCTATTTTTTTCGCCGTACCTAAGGTGGAGCCGCCATGCCGAAGGGCTGCTAGGTCACCAGGCGGGAGGAGTAGCCCTAAATGGCGGCACCTGGCTCTCTCAACCCCATACGACCCCTCAAAGAGCAGGCCAATGCGAGGGGTGATTCGCGTTTGCTTCCCGCAGAAACAATAGGGTCCCCATGCCCGATGATGAAAATTCCCGCAAAAAATATCTTAGTATCTTCTTCTTCTTCCAGGCAGCCTGTATTTCTCCCCTACTTCCTCACTTCCCTTACAACCTCTCCCACAACTTTCTCTGGTCGGCCCCTAATTTCACAGAGTAGATGCTGACCTTCTTCTCAGCCAACTATCCCGGATCGGGGCTGAGGGGGTAGTGGAGAATGTTACCCAACCCCTGAGCTCCGGTTTGGGATGGTTTTTAACAACATTGCTTCATCCCTACCCACATCTTCCTCACCTCCTATTCCGTTTTATTTTAAATAATATCCATTTTACGCCGCGTCCAAGGTGGAGCCGCCATGCTGAGGGACTGTCAGGCCACCCGGCGGGAGGGGTAGTCCGAAATGGCGGCACCTGTCGCTGCCAGGCCTGTACAGACCCCTTGCAGGGCGGGCTACAGCGATGGGGGTGATGAGCGTGTGCATCAAATGAAAAAATTAGGGTCACAATGCCCAATGATGCAATTTTTTTTTAAACCCCATTTCCCTCTCACAATCTATGGAACCGCCTTCGGGAAGCTCCACAGAAAATAATGGAGGTTCTCCCTCCCCTGTGCTCTCGCAGGGGACCCTCCAAATCTCGCTAAGCGGAGAGAGGGCTTACTCCTCTCCTTCGCCTACGGGTGTAGGGGACTTCCACGGACACCCTTGTCTGGAGGTGCCTTCGGTCACCTCCCTCTTTCCAGCGGCCGTCCCCCGTTGACTTTCAAAGGGGACTGCCAATAGCCCGACGAAATTCACTGACGGTGAAATCATTCGGGGGGCGCTTATAGCGCTTCTGCTTGAGGGCCGTCTCGCACTCAGCTGACCACCACGCGAGTGGTCGGCGTGCAAAACGGCTAGACCTTCTAGAAATAGTAGCTAGGCCCGCGGCGATGAGGTTGCCAGAGAAGAACTCAACGGCTTCATCTACCGCCCCAAACTTCCCTACTGAGATAGAGAATTCAGTCATTTCCTGAAATGCAGACCACCGCGCCCGCGCCAAGCACCACCGGGATGGGCTCTCGGGCGGCAGCGGCCCAGAAAATGATATTTGAATGGGAAAGTGATCACTATCATCGAGGTCATCGATCATTCTCCAATCAAAATCGGGCTGTGCATCCGGAGAGCACAAAGATAGATCGATGCAAGAAAATGAAGTGGTTCTTGGGCAGTGATGCGTAAACTCATCTACAGTTAGGTCACCCATCTCAAGATAGTCGATCAGGTCGGAAAGGACTTGACCCCGGAGAATTGATAGAGTAGTCTCCCCAGAGGGAGTGTCTACCGGTTAGATCTCCGAGCAAGATATAGGTCCTCGGCAACCGTGCCACGACGCGGCGGGAATACACCGCGTCGAAGTCGGGTGACGGTGGAATGTACGTGGAAATAACAGTATACCTCCTATCAAGGTGCAGCTACATAGCTACTGCCTGAAAAGATGTATCTAAAGCGAACAGGAGAACGGAGACATCATGCCAGGTGTAAATCGCAAATCCTCCGGCCAGGGCCCATCCCGTGGTGGTGGGATCGGAAAACCCTTATACCCCGTGAGGTTGGGTAGAGGGCATGCGCCCAGCATGGTCTCCTGCAAAAAGTTAGCTAACGGAGAACGGTAGGAGACGAGCCTCCGCAGCTCCTCCCAGTTGGCCCTGAGTCCACGGCAATTCCATTGAAGGAATATGCCCTACAGGCCAAGCTCGAAGGAGACTCGGGGACCCTCTTCGAAGCGAAGACCCTCGCAAGAATGGCCGTACGCTTCCCGGATGCAGAACCCCGGGTGCTGTCGCCTTCGACGACTTATTGGGGGAGGTTGGACTCGCCTTAGGTGGGTGTTACGGCTTCGGAGGTGGAGCGCCCTCTTTTCGAGGATCCAGCGTCTCCGACCCACCCAGCCCACCACTAGGCGTGGGCGAAGGATCCGAAGCTCCTTTCGGGGGGCAGCTTTAGGAACCCCGAAGATGGCCTGGTGACGAACTTAAGGAGTGTTGCATCCTGTGAATCTAACGACTTGATGGAGGTGTGTGGCCTTTTCGCCTTACGGGAAACGGTCACGCTGGGATAATGGGAGGAGCCCTGTCTTTAGCCGAGAGTGGGTGTGAACTTTTTGTGCCGCCAGCTTTACCAGGGCAGCGCCCGGGTTGAGTAGAACCCGCAGAAGGGCTTCGAATGGGCGCGGAAACAACCGTACTCGCTGCCCTGGATGGGCCAAAAGCAGATGGTGTCTTTCTACGCATATGGGCCTGAACGGCCAGGATTTATTTCTCAAGGAGATATGGACCACATTGCTTCGAAGAAGCGTGGTGCGGCTCTCCGCAATTGACACACTCGGCCACACACGATTTGGACTTATCGTGTGCGGCCTTGGAGCAATTTACACATACTTCGGGTGACCCCGACTCTGCACGTCTACATGAGCGATTCATATGGCGGAAGCGGTGACAGTATTAGTTCTTAGCCAACATGGTGCCATCAGTGGAGAGAATAACGAGGAAGCGTTTGAAGCCAGTGAGCTCTAAAATGCTGCATAATCTCTGAATGAGGAGCCCAAGTGTAATCAAGGCTCCGCACTGCGCTCTAGAACTTTTGGTCATAGTCAGGGGCTCCGCACCCGGGCGGCAGAGGGGCCAGATGGGCTGATCTTGGCTTGGTCGCTTACCGTAATGGCAGCAGACCCATCCGTCCCGTCCCTGCACGCCTCAGGCATGGAGAAGCCCCCCTCCCCTTCCTCCCGAGTCTTGTTTTTTCTTTTTTTTTCTTCTTTTTAGGAGAGGATGGCGTGAAATGAACCCTCTTCTTCCCTTCCGCTGTCAGGAGTCCCAGGCCGGATGGACCAGCCTCAGCGAAGTCCTCCGAGATGGACAAGGTCCTGGCAGTCGTAAGAGCACCGGTCGGAGGAGATCCCTCCCCTCCCTGTACGGCCTTGGAAACTCTAGCCGTTTGAGGAGGACCATGCATAGGAGCGGACTCGAGTTCGGTGCTTGGCGCCCAGCCCGGATTCGGTCCCATGGAAGTATAGCAATGCCTCTGGGCATTCCTATAATAAAAACCTCCTGGGAAACTTAAATATGCATATACATCCATTATTATGTAAAATTCATTATGCATTACTTTAACTTGTCAATTTAATCATTTAATTATTTTACTTTAACTTTATTAATTTAATCATATAATTATTTTACTTTAACTGTTAATTTAATCATTTTACTTAACTTTATCTATTTAATCTTCCAAATTAAATTACTTCAACTTTTGTAAATCAAATCATTATGTTAAACTTAATAATTAATTCATTCATTTATTTTCTTGCCAATTCACTTAACGCATACTGTTCCAAACAACATCTCTTACATTTCACACACAAACGAACAAACACACGTTCCCAGCTCGACCAGATAAGCACGCGAATTTTCCCACTTCACTCGCCGATCTCGTCGTCTAAAAGTCTGTAACCATTCTTTCTACAATCATTCTTACCTCCAAATACATCATACTGAGTTAATTCCACTCACATTCTTTGCAAACGATAATACGAGAGTAAGTCCTAATTATTTTTAATTCTCCTTGCAGTCCCAATTCACAGTCCATTATAGATACTTTAAAATACTCTAAATTACGACACTATACATATTACTTACAACTCAATATTATTTACTATATCAAAGATACTCTATTATACTCTATATTACTATATTATTATTTACTCTATCATTCACTCTATATTGTTTCACCATATTATTCACCATATTTACTTAACCTACTTATCTCTGTACATTCGTTGAATTTTATAAATATATTTATTTGTGTAATTGTCTTTCTTAAACCAAAGTCTTTATTCCAAAATTTACTTCATTGTCACGTTAGGCCTAAAGCTAACGGCAGACATCTTCGATCTAACGAAATTTATAGTTATGGTTTTCGAAACGCTATCTAGGGTGATTTATTAACCGAAGATAAATCACATTGATAACTATACCCTATAGAAGGCCCTACCGTCTAAGGCTGGGTTGCCTTAAGGACCATGTCTATCTCGGGTGGGGCCTCCATTTGGCCATCCCCTCCCCATGACAGCACAGGTCCTATTGGCAGCAGTATCATTAGTCTTCTCTTGGAAGGCACAGGCTTTGACCCTTGCCCTACCGTGCCGCTTCAATGGGGAGCGGTCGGCTATGGGCAAGGTTCCCGTATATTTCGAAGCACGCACGCCGCTCTTTTTGGCAGACATACGTGTCTTCACTTAAAGGGAAGACCCCTCTATCAGAGGTGTGGAAGCGAGTCAAAAGGATTCGGGGCGAGTTCTCGCAGGACCACGCCCCCCTCCCGTTCTCCAGGAGAATGGTACAGCCATCTCGGACCCACGCGTCCGTGGCGGAATCCTCGACCGCTTTCTCCACATTCGCTAGACGGGATGCTGCTACGCCAGCTT
The DNA here is from genome assembly GCA_963969495.1 of Ceratothoa steindachneri. Classification (NCBI taxonomy): domain Eukaryota; kingdom Metazoa; phylum Arthropoda; class Malacostraca; order Isopoda; family Cymothoidae; genus Ceratothoa; species Ceratothoa steindachneri. Next base: position 97,671,089 of record OZ018319.1, read on the forward strand.
TCAATGCACGTCGTGATGTCGCGGAAGGCCGCCGGCTGGACTTTACCTCGAGAGGCGGGGAACCCTTCAACGACAGGTTTACTGTGATTGAGTTGCGTTCAGCTCTTGCTTCGGGCGCGGACACCGCCCATGGTCCGGACGATGTCCCGTATGTCATGGTTCGACACCTGGGTAAGCGAGGCATGGCCTTTCTGTTAGATTTATTCAACAGGATCTGGGTGGAGGGTCTCCTCCCAGATTCCTGGCGAATCGCTACTGTGCTCGCCTTTTGCAAACCGGGGATATGTCACTCTACTCTGGCCGGTTTCCGCCCAATCTCTCTAACCTCTTGTGTGTGCAAGTTGATATAGAAATGGTAAATGTTAGAGTAGCCTTTTGTCTGGACAGCAGTTTCATTTGCAGTGTGTACTGACGAAGTACTACGAGACGAACATGGACCGACCAAGGGCTTATAGTCAGTAAAAATGGTAAATTCACGCCCTTCCAAATGATGGGGGAAAGGGCGAACAGCGAGATATATTCTGAGGAGTTCTCGAGAGAGCGTTGAATATCTCTTTTGAGAGTTTGTAAGAGCGCGAGAAAAGAAAGCAAGAGGTTGCCATTGGTCACCAACTTTTTGCTGCAAGGTTGCACCAACGTGGGTTGAGGATGCATCAGAGGCGACGCTGATGGGGGCTCCTGGAGAAGGGTGATCCAATTCCACAGCGCGGGCAATAGCCTCTTTGGTGCAAAAGGATGAATCGCACGCCTCAGCGGACCATTCAAGAAGAGAGTTCTTTTTTGTCTTGGTGAGCATAGAGTAGAGAGGTTGAATGACTTGGGCACATTTAGGAATGAATCTGTGGTAGAAATTGACCATGCCACAGAAACTCCTGAGTTGTTTGCGTGATGTAGGACGAGAAAAGGTTCGCATCGCGCTAACTTTATCTTCGAGTGGGCTAATCCCTGCACTCGAGACATGGTGCACCGAGAATAAGAGTTGCGGGACACCAAAGAGGCACTTGGAGGTGTTTAGTACGATACCGTACTCCTGAAGACGAGAAAAAACTTGGCAAAGGTGAGAAAGGTGTTCCTCCAGCGAGGAAGATGATATTAGGAGGTCATTGATGTAGCAAAATACAAACGGAAGACCCCTAAGGACTTGATCCATAAAGCGCTGGAAAGTTTGCCCAGAGTTACGCAATTCATATGGCATCTTGACCATTTCAAAAGCACCAAACATAGTGGTGATGTTAGTCTTTGCGACATCATCTGGGTGAACAGGGAACTGGTTGAAAGCACGAACTAGATCCAAGCGAGAAAAAAATCGTACAGCCATGGAGAGAAGAGGTAAAATCGGCTAAGTACGTCAAGGAATAACGATCAGGAATTGTAACAGCGTTAAGAGCTCTGTAATCCCCAACTGCTCTGAATACCCCCAGCGTGGATTCGGACACAATGTGAAGTGGAGAGGCCCACGGAGAAGAGGAAAGCCTACAAATGCATGAATCAATCATGAATTGGAATTCATCACGCATAGCAGAGAGTTTATCCGGTGCTAGACGGCGTTGCCGTGAGAATACAGGACCTCCTGTTGTCTCGATCCGATGCACTACACTATGTTTAATGGGCCTGTCCTTCTAAGGTGGAAGGGTGAGCTCAGGAAACTCCTGAAGAAGGTGCTGAAACGGTGGCTCGGTGGACGGGAGACGAATAGAGGGGAGGGAACTCTGAGAAGGTGAGTACGAATCTAAGACAGTGAGGAGAGTTTTGCGGTCAACAAGCTTGCGTTGTCGAGAATCGACCAGGAGGTCGTGAGCCGAAAGAAAGTCGAGGCCCAATATTGGACAATCTACCTCGGCCATGATGATAGTCCATCGAAAAACCCGATGGAGACCGAGTGAGACTTGAAGGTTACGCCTTCCATAAGTCTTAATATTGGTCGAATTGGCTGCCTTCAGAACTAAATCTGAAGGGGCAGAAGCTTTGTCGGCCTTAGAGATTGGTATGACACTGCATTCAGCACCAGTGTCCACCAGGAATGAAAATTAAGAAAGTGGGTAAAAAATACGAAATGGGCGAGCTACTTGAGGAAATGAGATGTAGGCAGGGGATGTAGACCCTTTTTGTCCCATGCCTTTCTAGTTTAAAGTTTGTGATTGAGAGACTGGAGTGAGAGGAATGCCAGAATTTGAAGTTTGGGGATTTGGAGAAAGTGGTTGAGTTGGGTGAAGTGAGAAAACTGGAGGGTTGAGATTTGAAGATACTCGGTCCAAATATGTGCAGGGTTGCAAAGCATTTTAGAGCTTGTGCACCATATTTGTTGTGGTACCAGCACCACTGATTTGGATGAGAGGAAAGGGAAAAGTTATGCTTCGGGAGACTACTTGGCGAAGTATGTGAAGAAGCATAACTGTGGCTACAATGCTGTGTACAGTGTACTTGTGCCCGTACCTTTGATGATACCAGCATAGGCCCTGATGGTGTGGAAGACGGTGAGAAAAGTTGGAAGAATGAGGGTGAAAATTTTGCTGTCTCTCACCTCTTGCATCGGGATGCCCTCGCTGGTTTCTCTTTCGTGAACCAGAGCGGGACCTGCGCCTTCGATCGCCAAACCCGTGTCCGTGCTCGCTTTGTGGTTCACCCTGCCTTTTAACCGCTGGATGTCGACTCCATCCTCCGTATTGAAGCCTCAAGGTCTCTCGATAGGGAAGATGGAACCCTTGAATGCTCGGCCCGTTCGCAGAGAGCTTGACGTGCCTTGAACCTGCGAAATTGAAGCATTATTAAATGGGCTGTGAGTTTGGCCGTTGGTTTGGCTGTTGCCCCAATTCACATAAGGACTTTGATACAATTTATCTGCGGCTGCAGCTACCTCACCAATGCTCGTGGGGTTCGAGCTTAGGATTAATGGCCTAATACCCTCGGGGACTCCTCTCGTGAAAATTTCGGTGAGGGGAGGGTTAAAAAGATCGATGTGAGCACCTTTTACCCTGATAAGGTCCTTCAAATGAGACAAAAAGAAGTAGGAATCTTATCTCATATTTCCTGAATATTCAGGAGCTCTCTCAGGTCATCAATTTGGGACCTACCATATGTATTGAGAACAGCCTCATTCAGGCGGTCTAAAACATCAGCCTGTTCCCCGTGAATTAACACTTCCCTGAACTGAATAAAGATACTTATGGGTAACCGATGGATGATTGCTGATACTTTCTTCTCCTCAGTGATGTTTTGTGGTTTAAGGAGGAGGGATGAGACTTCTAACCATGCAATTGGGTTTGAATGATCATACACGGGAAGAGAGAGGTACGCATGTGGTTGTCTATGCGCAGACGGTTGGTCATGATGAGGTTGGGCTCTAACTGATGTCCTTAGTTTATGTGTCTGGTCCATTATAGACACTGTTTATTGTATTTTTGTGCTAGTTGAATGAAGGTGTTTACTTGAGAAGTAGCTGTTGCTGTGTGCACGTGCGTGTGTGTGTGCGTAAATTGGTCACGAGCACAGGAATATGAAGAAATTAAAAATAAGTGAGAAATCAAGGAAATTGTCCACTCGTTGAATATAAGGGATAATATTAAATTAAAATTGACATGAATTATGATAATTGGAAGAATGATGTTAAAGATTACACGTGATATAAAAAACGAACACGTGAATCAAAAATGTTCCAGCGAGGATTGCGACGAAATGTCGCGTGGAGTCAAGAATTATTTTAACGTTTAAACTTATTTATTGATTCCCGGGTCTAGGCACCAACTTTATAGTATATGGTTATCAATGTGATTTATCTTCGGTTAATAAATCAGCCTAGATAGTGTTTCGAAAACCATAACCATAAATTTTGTTTGATCGAAGATGTCTGCCGTTAGCTTTAGGCCTAAAGGCAACAGCGAAATAAATTTTGGAATAATGACTTGGGCTTTAAGAAAGACAATTACACAAATATAAATATATTCATGAAATCAACGAATGTACAATGATATAAGTAGGTTAGGTAAATATGGTGAAACAATAAGGTGAATAATATATAATGTCGTGTAGTAATGTAGTGAATAATATAGAGTACCTTTGAGCAAATAATATTAAGTAACTATGTTAATATAGTAAATAATTTAGAGTATCTTTGATGTAGAGTATCTATGTAGTAATTCAGAGTATATATGTAGTATCTATAATGGACTGAATTGGGGCTGCAATGAGAAGTAAATATAATTAGGACTTACTCTTGTATGGTCGTTTGCAAAGCAAAGAATGTGAGAGTGGAATTCACTCAGTATGATTTGTTTGGAGGTAAATTAATAATTGTAGAAGGAATGGTTACCGACCTTTATACGAAGAAAGCAGCGAGTCGATTGGGCAGGATAGCGTGCTCTTTTGATCGAGCTGAGAACGTGTGTTTGTTTGTTTGTGTGTGAAATTTATGAGATGTTGTTTGGAACAGTATATGTTAGTTGAATTGAAAAGAAAATATATGAATTAATTAATTATTAAGTTTAACATAAAATGATTTAAATTACAAAAGTTGAAGTAAATTAATTGAAAGATTAAATTGACAAAGTTAGAGTAAAATAAATGAATGATTAAATTAACAAAGTTAAAGGATTACATGAATTATTTAAATAACAAAACAATTGAATTTTATGCATAATAAATGATGATATATATATATATATATATATATATATTTAAGTTTCTCAGGAGGTTTTTATTATAGGAATGCCCAGAGGCATTGCTATACCAGGACCAAGTCCTTAGCCTCGCGAAATGAGAGACGATCCTGGACCTGAACGGCTAGGATTTCCTTCCCAAGGAGATGCGCACCACATTGCTTCGAAAAAGCGGGGTGCGGCTCTCCGCAATTGACACACTTAGCCACACACCATTTTGACATATCGTATGCGGCCTTGGAGCAACTTACTCAGACTTCGGGTAACCCCGAGTTTGCAAGTCTACAGGAGCGATTTCTATGGCTGGAGGGAGAGGGGCGGGAATAGTAGCACATCCACGGTAGAGTTCGGCATCATACTCACCGGCGTGCCATCAAGTGTCCGAAGTACATTAATCTTGGCTGCCTCGGGGGGATCAAACGCATTCACCGGAATGCTCCCGTCCTAAAACGGCTTACTTTAGGCTCTCTACCAATCATGTTAGCTTGTGCTCTCCTCTGATGGAACATGTTACCGTCCAAAATGCTGCAACCAGTGGAGTTAATAACCATTAAGCGTTTGAAGCCAGTGGGCTGGAAAACACAAAAGTAGTCTCTGAATCAAGAGCCCCAACGTAATCGAGGCTCCGCTTAGCGTACTTTTGGTCTTAGTCTGCGACTCCCCACCCGGCGTAGCACTGGAGCTGGCCGTACCGATCTTTGCTTTGTCGCATACCAAAAGGGCAGCGGCCTCGTGTCTCCCACGGAGGGAGAGTAGCCCAGTCATTTTTGTCTTTCTATTAATTTTCCCTTTAGGAAAGGAGGGCAAGGAATGAACCCGCTTCTCCCTTACGTCCCCCTAGATCAGATGGACCGATCTCAGTAAGATCCTTATCTGAAATGGAGGTCTTTTCTGTCACAGGGGCACTAGCCGGGGAGGAGATCCTTTCTCTCCTTGTAAGGCCTCGGAGGCCCGACTCGTTTGAGGAGAAGCCTTTACAGGGGCGAATTCTGTGCTTGGTACCGAACCCGTGTTCGATCCCATGCAATATTTCACCGTCTGGTGCTGGCTCATCTCAGGGAAGGGGGGGGGCGCTCCATGTGCCCCCCACCCCCCAGACATCACACGTCCTTTACGAGGTACCTTTCGTCCTATCCTGGGCGCCGAACCGGCATCCGTCGGGGAAGAGAGGGGGCACGTACAGCGACCCCTTGTAAGCTCGATATGCGCGCCAGCAGGACTTTAGAGGGCACGGGCCCTTTTTGTAGCAGGGGACGCATACGCTAATCACCCTGCCAGAGGTGAATACGGGGCCGACAAAACCAGCTGCCACTATTTGAGGCCACTCCTTCCACCTAGTGGCCTGGCGGCTCCACCTTAGGCTCGGCGTAAAATCGAAAAACATTGAAAGGAGAAAGGGGATGTGAGGGAGGTTTGGTTGAAGATGAAGCAGGTTGTTAAAAACCCACTACCCTAAACTAGAGCTCAGGGGTGAGGTGTCATTGTCCCCACCCCCCTCGGTCCCGATCCAGGATTGTTTGGTGAGTAAAAGCTGGTCGGTAACCGCCCTGTGAAATTAGAGGCCGACCAGAGAAAGTTGTATGGAAAGTGAGGAAGCAAGGTAAGAGGACAGGGTGTTACAAAGAAGGATAAGAGGCTAACCTGGGACTGGACGGGGTACAGGAATCCCGTCAGCACGGCGGCCAGGAAAGCATATCACCGTGCCCCTTACGAGGCTCCACTCGGCACACTTGCGACTTTGGTCTTTGTCTGGGACTCCCCACCTGGGGTAGTACCGGGACGGGACGTGCCGATCTCGGTTGGGTCGCTTACCGAAACGGCAGCGGACCTGTCCGTCTCTGGGCCTCCCGCGAGGGAGAGGAGCCATGTCTTTTCTTTTTAGGAGGAGGATGGGGAATGAACCCGCTTCCTTCCTCCGTTAGAAGGGGCCCTTAGGCTAGATCGACCGGTGGTCCCAGAAGCAGCAGCCGGGAGAGGAGATTCCTCCTCTCCTTGTGAGTCCTCGGGGACCCGAGCCGTCAGTGGAGAAACTTGATCAGGGGCGGACTAAGTTTGATGCTTGGCACCGAGCCCAGGTTCGACCACACCTTCTGGAATTTGGTCACCTCACCTCTGGGACAATGTCCAGCTCACAGGGGGTTCTCCATGTGCTCCCCTCCCCCTTGCCAAGAGAGTACGGATCCCATTCAATGTTCTTTCTGTCTTGTCTAATGACGGTGAACCTTCATCCGCGGATAAGAGAAGGGGGCAGATAAGGTGACCCTTTGTGAATTGGAGATGCACACCAGCAGGACTTTAGCGGGCATGGGCCGACGGGACCTGTCATTTATTGGCCCCTAGGGAGTTGGCTCTATCGAGCGCTCCCACCGAAAGCAGTGAATATTGGACGGCCTGCGTGATCTATTGGTAAGTCTCCTGTGAAAAGCAAAGGAGGGACTGCCGCTGGAAGAGGGAGTCGCCTCCAGAGAACGGGGTGAGCGGGAGATCACCGCACCCATAGGCCTAGCAAATGAGTAAGCCTCCTTTCCAGTAGAAGTTTGGAGGGTACCCTGAGAAAGCACAGGGGGAGGGGGGGGGGGGGACCGGCTCCGATGATACCGAAGCGGGAGTTAAAATGTTCTTCATTGCTAAGCATGGTGACCCTATTATTTCTCGGGACGCAAACGCTAATCACCCCGCGCAGCAGATTGGCCTGCGAGGGGTGAATAAGGGGACGGCAAAGACAGCTGCCACCGATAGAGACTACTACTCCCGCGCAATGGCAAGGCAGCCCATCAGCATGGCGGCTCCACTTTGGACTGGGCGTAAAATTGATAGACTGTGAAAGGAAAGGTAATGGGTATTCGAGGAAGGAGAGGGGGGGATGAGGCAGGTTGTTACTCAGGGGTGAAGGGGCGTTGCTCCTCCCCCCTCCGCCTCGAACCGGGATGGTTGGGCGAGAAATTAGAGGCCGACCAGAGAAAGTTTTCGGAGAGATTGTAGGGAAAGTGAGGAAGCAGGGTAGGAAGAGATGGTGTCAGAAAGGAAATAAGGCTAAGATGGGGCCGGACGAGGCGTTGAGTCATGTCAACACGGCAGCCAGGTTACGGGGTTTCTGGGACCAACCCCTAAAGAAAGAAAAGGTTTCAGAACGGGAGGGGCCTCCATTTTATTTGACTTTCTTTGTGATGGGTCGTATTTTTCTGCGCCGGGTTAGGCAGGCTTCTCCCCGACGCAGGGTCGTGCTTCTTTATTGTTTTTCCTCGTTCGTTTCTTTTTTTTGTTTTGCGAATATTAGAATAGCCTAATACTGTGTTAGACTTTTCATTACGGTGATTTATGCCTTTGAAGCCAATCGCTGGATGGGCGAATTAAAATAATTCCTTTTCAATTGGTCATCCTATAAGTAATCTGGCATCTGATGGCTCGGGAAACCGCTAGCCTCAAAGATAAAGCTTGTTCAAGACCAGTGGAATTTGATCAAGATCTTTTAAAAGTAACAGTGGAATATAGTTTGATTGTGACGGTTGAACAATTGACTGAAAAGCTGCATTCAACTCATTCCACTCTTCACCGCCATTAAAGAAGATAGCAATGTTTCACGATTGGGCCAATACATTCCTCACGACCTGTCAGAGGTGCATTTGCTTCAGGGATTCAACACATTTTCATCTCTCCTTTCTCGACTAAAAATTGATTTTTTTTTTTTTTTTGTAGAATTGTTACAAGAGAAAAAAAGATGGTTGTGTACAATATTTTATTTTTTTTTTTTTTTATAGAGCCCATCTGGCAACTACCCACTTGGGCATAAGTCGCCGAAAAACACGACAGCCTAGAATTAGGCTACTTTAAAGTTAAAATATGAAAACTTAACAATCAATATAAATTTGAAAAACTTAACAATCGAAGCAATCTCCGGCAGCGGGGGGAGGTCCCCCTCACCCCGGTGCAGGAGAGTGCAATCTAAAACAAAACAATAACAAAAAAAAGGAACCTTAAATAAAGGGGAGAAGGCCGGCCTCCCCCAAAAAGTCAATAAGTCCACCAGTCATGGTGCACGCACTCGTCCCGAGTACAAGGGACAGGCGGTAGCGACCCCGCCCATCCCGGTACCGAGACAGGTATCGTGCGCGAAGATCACCCAGACTGGGACATTCGACAAGAATATGCCGAACAGTCTGGGGGACGACGCAGTCGTTGCAATAGGGCACATGCGAGCGCTCCACCAAGTAACGATGCGTCACACGAGTGTGTCCGATTCGAAGACGACAGAAAGCAACCTGAAGCCGCCGCGGCATTGGGGGATAGGTCCATGGGAACAGTCGCGGCGCAATGGCACGCAACTTTAAGTTCCCCTCGACCGTCTCCCATCTTCTTTGCCAAGCAGTCCGAAGAGCTGCCCGTATTCCTGCCATGTAGTCGGTGTGAGGAAGAGCGAAACGCTGGTCCGGTCGCAGAGTCCTCGCGGACTCTTTGGCGCCCTCATCGGCGCGCTCATTCCCCGCAATTCCTACATGTCCAGGAACCCAGCAGAAGATAATCTCGACATCTGCCCGGCTCGCCAAAACCGTGGCGTCACGGATTTCGCGAACCAGGGGATGCGGAGATTCCAATGCCCCGAGAGCACTCAGGGCGCTTTGTGAGTCGCTATAAATCACAATCCGGTCTCCGAACCGGGCACGTCGCGTAATCTCCCGTACCGAGTGGTGTATTGCCACCAGCTCGGCCGTGAAGACAGACGCAGCGCCTGGTAGAGCCCCGCTGACTTCAAACAGAGGGGATACGGCGTGGAAGCCGACCCCCTCTTGGGACTTGGAGCCATCCGTATACACTGGCACGGTACCAGCGTGACACGATGTGTGCTCCAAAAAGATCGAACGCAATACTCCCGGCGCAGTACAAGCTTTGGGAGCAGAGGCGTGGCGACAAATAGCCAAATGTGGTACCCTCCAGGGTGGCGTCCTGGGCAGAACCAGGGGCGCCACCGGCCCGAGAGCTATATCTACCTCTCGAAGGAGTTTCCTGGCCCTAAACCCAAAGGGCTTAGGGTATGACTGGCGTCTCTCGGCGGCATAGGCACCATCGAGATCAGCTGCGGATGCAGTGAGAGCTGTTGGCGACTGGGGGAGGCGCCGGGCTCGCGCGTACAGGCGAGTGATGCACTGCACGCGGCGCAGAGCGAGTGGCATCTCCCCAGCATCGACCAACAGGCTCTCAATGGGGGAAGTGCGGAAGGCACCGGTCGCAAGGCGAAGGCCGGTGTGGTGGATCGAATCCACCTTCCGCAATAAACGCTCGGCTGCGGATGCATAAAACTCGCATCCGTAGTCGAGCTTCGAGCGAACAAAGGATCGATAAAAAAGTAAGGCGGTAGCCCTATCAGCGCCCCAAGCGCTGAACGTCACGGAACGGAGAATGTCCATGGCGCGGGTACAAGAGACCCTAAGGCTGCGAATGTGAGCCTCCTAGGTGAGGCGTCGGTCGAATACAAGACCAAGGAAACGGTGCGACTCAACCACATCCAGGCGCACCCCATTAAGAAACCAATCTGGGTCGGGGTGAAGCCGTGGATGGCGGCAGAAGTGCACCACCTTAGTCTTGGCCAAAGAAAACCGAAACCTGTGCGCTTTGGCATAGCAAGAGACGCGGTTCAATGCCTGTTGGAGTCGGCGCTCCAGAGTTGGCATCTGGGCCGCGCCAAAAGAGATCGAAAGGTCGTCCACGTAGAGCGTAGCGAGAACATCTTCCGGCAGCACCGAGGTGATGCCGTTGATGCTCAGGGCAAAGAGTGTGACACTGAGGACACTTCCCTGCGGGACACCCTCTTCCTGCTCCTTTGGGCCGGAGAGGGCTCCCCCCACCCGTACGCGGAATCGACGATCTCGCAAAAATTCAGATATAAACATTGGGAGGCGTCCCCTCGCCCCCATCGTGTGGAGAGTCTCCATGATACCGTATCGCCATGCGGTATCATAGGCTTTCTCCAGATCAAAAAACACCGTGGCGTAGTGCTGTCTACGAAGGAAAGCCTCGCAGACGGCATTTTCCAGTCGGAGCAGAGCATCCGACGTGGAGTGGAACTTACGGAAGCCGCACTGTGCAGAAGACAGATGGCCTCCGCTGTCCAGGAAATAGGCTAATCTAACATTTACCAATTTCTCCATCAACTTGCACACGCAAGAGGTTAGAGATCTGGCGGAAACCGGTCGGAGTAGAGTGATCTCTCCCCGGCTTGCGAAAGGCGAGCACAGTAGCGATTCGCCAGGAGTCTGGGAGGAGACCTTCCACCCAGATCCTGTTGAACAAATCTAATAGAAAGGCCATGCCTCGCTCACCCAGGTGTCGAAGCATGGCGTACGGGACATCGTCCGGACCATGGGCGGTGTCCGCGCACGAAGCGAGAGCGGAACGCAACTCACTCACAGTAAACTTGTCGTTGAAGGGTTCTCCGCCTCTGGAGGTAAAGTCCAGCCGGCGGCCTTCCGCGACATCACGACGTGCATTGAATGCTGGCGGAGCAGCATCACGGCTAGAGAATGCGGAAAAAGCGGTCGCTAAGGATTCCGCCACGGACGCGGGGTCCGAGATTGCGGTCCCATTCTCCTGGAGAACGGGAGGGGGGTCCTGCGAGAACTTGCCCCGAATCCTTTTGACTCGCTTCCACACCTCAGCTAAAGGGGTCTTCCCGTTAAGTGAAGACACGTATGCCCGCCAAGAAGAGCGGCGGGCGTGCTTCGAAATATACCGGAACCTAGCCCTAGCCCGACGAAATTCAGCGACGGTGAAATCGTTCGGGCGGCGCTTATAGCGCATGTAGGCATAACGCTTCTGTTTGAGGGCCGTCTCACACTCGGCCGACCACCATGGGAGTGGTCGGCGTGCAAAACGGCCAGACGTCCTAGGAATAGTAGTCAGGCCCACGGCGATGAGGTTGCCGGAGAAGAACTCGACGGTCTCATCTACCGACCTAAACTCCTTGACTGAGATAGAGAATTCAGTCATTTCCTGAAATGCAGGCCACCGCGCCCGCGCCAAGCACCACCGAGGTGGTCTCTCAGGCGGCAGTTGCCCTGAAAATGATATTTGAATGGGAAAGTGATCACTACCATGGAGGTCATCGACCACCCCCCAATCAAAATCAGGCTGTGCATCCGAAGAGCACAAAGATAGGTCAAGGCAAGAAAATGAAGCGGTTCTCGGACAGTGATGCGTAAACTCATCCACGTTTAGGACACCCATCTCAAGCTCTTCGATCAGATCGGCAAGGACTTGTCCCCTGGGATTTATGGTGTAATCTCCCCAGAGAGGATGCCTGCCGTTCAGATCTCCAAGCAAGAGATAGGGCCTCGGCAACCGTGCCACGACGCGGCGAAAGTCCCCCGCGTCGAAGTCAGCTGACGGTGGAATGTACGCAGAAATGATAGTATACCTCCTATCCAGGTGCAGCTGCACAGCCACTGCCTGAAAGGAGGTATCTAAAGAGAAAGGAAGAACGGAGACATCATGCCGGGTGTAAACCGCGCATCCCCCAGCCCGGCCGTCCCGCGGTGGTTGGGTCGCAAGACCCTTATACCCCGGGAGGGCAGGCAGGGGGCACGCGCCTAGCATGGTCTCCTGCAAAAAAATAGCTAACGGGGAACGGGATGAGGCGAGCCTCCGCAGCTCCTCCCAGTTGGCCCGGAGTCCACGGCAATTCCATTGAAGGAATATGCCCTCCAGGCCTAGCTCGGAGGAGACGCGGGGGCCCTCCTCGAATTGAAGACCCTCACGGGAATGGCCGTACGCTTCCCGGGGGCAGAACCCCGGGCGCTGTTGGCCGGACAGCGCTGAAGGCGCTGTCGCCTTCGAGGACTTATTGGGGGAGGTTGGGCTCGCCATGCGAGTCTTTTCCTCCCTCCGCCTCGAAACTTTAGGCGGGCGTTGCGGCTTCGGAGGCGGGGGGCCCTCTTTTCGAGGAACCACCGTCTCCGAGCCACTCGCTCCACCTCGGGGCGTGGGCGAAGGGGCCGAAGCTCCTTTGTTGCTGTCCTCCTTTCGGGGAACAGCTTTAGGAACCCCGGAAGATGGCCTAGCGACCATCTTCAGGGGTGTTGCCTCCTGTGAGTCTAACGACTCGGTGGAGGCGCGTGGCCGTTTCGCTTTACGCGAAACGGTCACGCTGGGGGAAGAGGGGGGAGCCCTGGTTTTAGCCGGGGCAGGGTATGAACCCTTTTTGCCGCCAGCTTTACCAGGGGAGCGCCCAGGTTGGGTAGAGCCCACAGAAGGGCTCCGAATGGGCGCGGAAACAACCGTGCTCGTTGGCCTGGATGGGCCAGGAGCAGAGGGTGCCTTTCTAACTATTGAGGCATATGACGTCCCAGGCAGAGCCGGGCGCGCCAGGACCAAGTCCTTTGCCTCGCGGAATGAGAGTCGATCCTGGGCCTGAACGGCCAGGATTTCTTTCTCAAGGAGATATGCACCACATTGCTTCGAAGAAGCAGGGTGCGGCTCTCCGCAATTGACACACTTGGCCACACACGATTTGGACTTATCGTGTGCGACCTTGGAGCAATTTACACAGACTTCGGGTGACCCCGATTTTGCACGTCTACATGATCGATTCGTATGGCCGAAGCGGTGGCAGTAATAGCACCGCCGCGGCAGTGGCACGAATGCCTTCACGCGGTAGCGGTACCAACCGGCACGCACCGACTCAGGGAGCTTGTCACAGTCGAACGTGACGAAGAGTGTAGGGGTGGGTCTCGAGGCCCCTCCCTGTTTTCTCATCACACGTTCGACCTTGACCGCCCCATGGTCGGCCAGCTCTAGGGTGATGTCCTCAATGGAGTAGTCAACGAGTTCCCTCGCATAAACTACTCCTTTCACAAAGTTCATGGTAGAGTGCGGCGTCACACTCACCGGGGTGCCATGAAGTGTCCGAAGAGCACTTATCTTGGCCGCCTCGGCGATTCGCCGCATTCGCCAGAAGGCTCCCGTCCGAGAAACGGGTTACCTTCGGCTCTCTACCAATTGCACTAGCTAATCCTCTCCTCTGATGGATCATGTTGCCCTTGGACAACATGGTGCCATCAGTGGAGCGAATAACGAGGAAGCGTTTGAAGCCAGCGGGCTCGAAAACGCCAGGTAACCTCTGAATCAGGGGCCCCGATGTCATCGAGGCTCCGCCCTGTGCATTCTTGGTCTTAGTCATGGGCTCCGCACACGAGGGGGTAGAGGGGCCGGATGTGCCGATCTTGGCTTGGTCGCCTACCAAAGTGGCAGCAGACCCATCCGTCCCCGCAGCCCCCGCGGATGGAGAGGAGCCCCGAGTCTTCTTCTTTTTACGAGAGGAGGGCGGGGAATGAACCCGCTTTTCACCTCCGCCGGCAGAAGTCCCCAGGCCAGATGGACCAGCCTCAGCCAGGTCCCTCTCCGAAATGGAGAAGGTCCTGGTTGTCGTAGGGGCACCTGTCGGAGGAGATCCCTCCCCTCCTTCTACTGCCTCGGAGCCCTCAGCCATTTGAGGAGGACCTTGCATAGGGGCGGATTCGGGTTCGGTGCTTGGCGCCGAGCCCGAATTCCCCCCCATGGAAGGCCCTACCGTCTGGGGCTGGGTCTCCTCAAGGACCATGTCTATCACAGGAGGGGCCTCCAGTTGGCCATCCCCTCCCAGGACATCGCAGGTCCCCTTGGCAGTATTGTCACTAGTCAGGTGGTGTGGGGAGGCACAGGCCTTGACCCCAGCAAGGTTCAAAATTCTTGCCAGCAGGTCTTTTGAGGGAAGCGACCGAAGGGGCCTGGCTTCCCTCTCCCCCCTAAGGGGGTTTGCCCTACCGAGCCGCTTGCACGAGGGGCGGTCGGCAATGGGCTGCCTGCTGGCTTTCTTGGCAGTCCCCTTAGAAAGCAAAGGAGGGACTGCCGCTGGAGATAGGGAGGTGCCCGAAAGCACCTCCAGAGAATGGGGTGAGGGGGAGTCCCCTACACCCGTAGGCGTAGGAGAGGAGTAAGCCTCCTCTCCGGTTAAAGAATTATGGAGGGTCCCTTGCGCAAGCACAAGGGGGGGGACCTCCATTTTCTCGGTGGAGCTGCCCGAGGGCGGCTCCGTAGATGTTTTTGGGGAAGTTGGGGGTTGGGGTTTTTGTTTTTTTTCATACATGGGCATGGTGACCCTCTTTTGATTACGGGACGCAATAGCTCATCACCTCTCGCAGTTGCCCGCACTGCGAGAGGTGCTTACAAGCCCGGCAGAGCCAGGCGCCGCCATTCGGGACCACCCCTCCCGCCTGGTGGCTCCACCTTGGACACGGCGTAAAAAATATAGGTTGTGAAGAGGAGAGGAAAAGGGATGTGAGGAAGATGTGGGTGGGGATGAAGCAGGTTGTTAAAAAAAACCCATCCCGAACCGGAGCTGAGGGGTTAGGGAACAATGTCCCCTCCCCCCCTCAGCCCCGATCCGGGGTGGTTGGCTTGAGAAGAAGGTCAGCATTCTACCCTGTGAAATTAGAGGCTGACCAGAGAATGTTGTGGGAGAGGTTGTATGAAAAGCGACGAGGTAGGGGAGAAATCGGGCTATCTGAAGGAAGGAAGAGAGGCTAAGCTGGGGCCGGACGGAGCGCTGGATCCCGTCAGCACGGCGGCCAGGATGGCAAATCGCCGCGCCCCTTACGGGGTGTGTACAATAATAATAAACGTTTTAGACAATGGATTAATGGCAGGAAAAAATCATACCCCAGCCAAACAGGGGCATTATCCACACAAGATTCTCTTGCGCAGTTGATGGGATATGAATGGCATGATCTATTTCGAACTTCTTCACATTGGTCTATCACCAAAGAGGTTTACTGTGCTCAGTTAGACCAGTTACTTGCAGCGCTTGAAGAAGAAAAAGCCTTTATTAATCAATAGAAGAGTGAAGTTTCATCAAGAGAACGAGAGACCTTATATCGCTTAACAATTTCGAGTGGTAACTAATGAGTTATCCGATCTAGCTTTATCAGGTTACGGTCTTTTTATGAGTTTAACGAATCACCTGAAAAGAATGAAGTCAACGACAGAAGAGTTCGATACAACCTTATTTTAAAATCAAATACAAACGTTTTAAAAAGTTAGTAGAAAGATGGAGAATAGTGGTAGAAGCTGGTGGATATATTAATTATTAAATTAATAAATATTTAAATATAACAGGAGTTGTTTGAATTCAATCAATAGAATAATTCGCAACATGCAAGAAAAATGCTGCATTACTTATGGGATCCATCAATATTATAACCAACAGGTTTTCTATTAAAAACGGCTACTTTTTTATGATTCAGTTATGTATATTTAAGATTCATTATGTCTATTTTCCTAACCGACAATTTCTTCTTAAGTTTAACAATCGTTAAAATCCCGCGAATTGGGCAAGATGTAATAATTTCATTGGCATTATAATTTTCAGGTTCAGAATTATGCGGTTTTGGCAGTGCAAAGTTTCTAAAATGATTAGGGTTCATAGTTCTTGCTCGAATTATTTTCTGTGGCAGGCTCTTTGAGTTTGTTACCATAGTTAATAAAACTAACAAAAATCCAGTTTTTAGCTAAGTCTGCGGCGCTGGTTCGCTTCACCAACGAAATTAAGATAGTGTGCAAGAGAATAAAAAGTAGTTTTATTTTGCAACACATTCAAAATTGGTGAGCAAGATAAAAAAATCCCCTTCTCAATTTTTTTTGAGTACACAGACGGACATACACACACGCTAGGATGATTTTGAAATGTTTTGGGCATGAGTAAAGTAGGTAGATATTATTTTGCAGTTTTTTCCAGTCTCAGGATTTTTTTTAAACCTTCTGCTTACCTGCATCATATGCCAGCAATGTGCTCTATCGCTTATGTTTTGTTTGGTTTAATAAAAAAACAACTTGAAGCTAATGTCACTATTGATTGGATGGAATAAATTGAATATTCATTTTAATTTCTAATAGTTCCATTTATTGCTTAAAAGACGTGCAGGAAAGTTCATTTGTATGTAAAAAACAAACTAACCATTGGAGAGGTTTATAAAAGATACATTTTAATTGATTTAATAACCACCATTACATTGAGACTGGTGTGCCATCAGATACTGTTTTTAAGGCTTCTTGACTACCTGAATCGAGTAAAAAGTGATATTTTCTTCAATACAACGAGCGGTTCCATTATCAGGAATTAAATGATCTATGTAAACATCTCGTGGCTCTTTAACGATAACGTAATGTTCTTCATATTCCATAACCTTTCATTGCTTCTTGCATCAAATCCAAATGCATTCAAACTGGTTTTTTTTTCAGATTTCATTTTTCTCACATTTTTCTTGCCAATTCGTTTTTCTCTTTCAACTTTATTTTAACCAGCATAGTATTCTTTAAGTCAATCTGTTCTAGCGATTTTCCCTCAGTCCCGAATCAGGAATAGTGTTGCATGCTTTTAAATTAAGATGAAAACTGTCGTTTCATTGTTTAATAGAACTTTATTAAATTTGCTGGCATTATCTATTACTCGTTTTATTAGAGTGGATACGGCGTTAGTCTTCCAACGTCGCGCTACCGGGTTCGATCCAGGCATGAGCGGACAAAAAAACAGCGTGTAGTGCCCAATTACAAGGTGGAGTAGAGTCAACAAGAAACCTCGCAAATTAAGCACCAGGTTGGCACTATGAAATCTTGAAATAGGCACACAAACCAAACACTAAAATAATATGCCATTGGTCAATAATTAAGCAAACTGTATACTTGTAATACTAAACCGATAGTGAGCATCTTACAATCCAGTAACTCAGCAATTTTCCTTGCCCGAAACCAAAAGGCGGCAAGACTAAAAATAACCCTACAAAACCGCCATTTTTCTAATTTCTTTACCTCGTCCAAGTAACAAGTCAGTTACCGTTAGCCCAGCCTATAAGTGGATAACCAGCGGGGGCATCTTGACCTTTCAATTGGAGTCAGATAGAATTCTACGGCATAAGCAACTGCAGCCGATAATCCCAAGCCAAATCGCACATATCCCGCATAGAGATCTGGCTACCAATTGGTGGATGCGCTGCTTATCCGTACAATGGAAGTGGGTAGATCTTACACATTCTCATCACACATACAGCCAAATTACAACACTGTTCTTTTCTCTCCCATCTCCGCACCAAAAACACAAACAATCTCTGTTCTATGGAATCCTGCCGATGGTTATCTATATTCACATACCTCTGACGCGAACATGACCCCTTGTACAGGGGCGACGAAGGTTACTATCAGTACGGTGTTTGGTATAAAAATAATACCGTCTAACACCCCCTCTCCAAAGAAGACGGTCTCTTGGTGCCCTCGGGTTAACCGGTCAGTGTCATACTAACCTTTATATCAATTTCATTATCTGGGCGGGATCCGCCATGGCCAAGGGAATATGGCGAACTACTACTACTCTTTCTACTTTGAGCGCAATTCATTCAAATGCAATCTCTGGAAAAGCAAGATGTTGCCAAATATTTTGCACATCCTTAGCAACAATTCTATAGCACTCCTTTGTTGTCCTGGAAACTTTATTATAAATAAATAAGGTCGAAATACAGGAGATTTTGAGGGAGTCATGGATGCTGGAAGTTTTGTAGATTGTCCAAATACAGAATTATGGGTTTCGCTTTTGGTTGTCATTTTATTAATACTCTAAATTTTATGTACTTTTATTATTTATAGACGCTGTAAACAGACTAAAAAAATAATTTCCTTGATAAGAATTAGCAAAAATTTCAATTTTCTTGAATGAGCTACAGAATATAAGAATAGGGTTTTTCTTTTATTTTGTCAGTGCCCGGATTTTCCTTAATCGAACCTAGCAGCTCTCAGGAAGGCTAACACGGCATGTGGTCTTCTCCTGAAATAGTTGAGGTTGGGGGAGAAAATAGGGGATTTATTAGTTGAGGATTGGGATGATGTGTGCGTGTTGCCAGATAGGAAGGGGAGGGATGATGTGTAATCAAAAGTAGTTAAAGATGCCCCTGAGTGTAGATATTGCTGTGGGGCAGGTGTTTTAGGTGGATATTTCAGATTTGGTTTGGTCCTTCAGCTTGAGATTTTTTTAGGGATTTTATTGTGAGAGTAGTGTTATGGGGGAGGTGGGGGTGGCGAGTGGGGTCTATGTGCGTTTTCGTAGGTTTTCGAGTGTTTCGGATGGCGGGTAATTGGCTAATTTTGGAGAAGTGAGTAGGAGCTGGTTGCATTGCTTGGATAACCTTGGGATTTTCTTGTCTCTGGTGTGGAAGGATTCATGTGTGAGAGGGTGATTTTTTTTATTGTTCGCTAGAGTTGGGAGCTGTTTATTATGTGATTGATTGTTTGGATGTATTGTTTCCAGTTTTCTTGTTGTTGGTTGTGAATGAGAGTATTGATTCGCCTGTTGAGGATGTGGATTTTTTGCCTATAATTTTCCCAAACTAAATTTTGATATTTATGCGTTTACTTTTACAGTACCTAATTAATATAAAATTTGTATGTGTATTTAACCATGATAACATGGCATAGCTGTACCTAAGCCTTATTAAATGCACTAAATTGGGTGAGGAATGAGAGGGGGTAAGGTTGGTCTTAATATGTCTATAATATTCATAATGTAAAAATGATCTTTCTAAACCCTTTGCATAATGCGAAATAAGAAAATATAACCTTTGTGCAGATTTAGACCGCTGCCAAATGTCCAAATGCAACACTTTCTAGCACCAACTTGGAAAAGACAAAGAAACTAACAAGCATATAGAGAGAAAAAGTGTGAAGACTGAACTGCGCATCCCGAGTCTGGACACGAACCACAGCTAATAGACAACTTCACAATACACAAAATGTGTAAAATAGTCCTCTCTGGCTGTAAAAAAAATACCTCAATACACACCCATCGCGAAACTAAGTCCTCCCAACATGATAGACACACAACTCTTCAGTATGCACAAATCTGAAGCAACCCCATCTGCAATCAGGACGACACTTCACCCTACATGAATGAAAAAAAGGATTAGACCTCAACACCACCCACCCTCCCAAGACTGTCCCCGCTGTAACCTGAAAACACTGCTCATGCTCCTGACTATCTTGATCAACTTTCAATATAACCTCTCGAGGAGATCCTTGGCAGCCTTGGGTTCGATTGAAAAGAACCCGGGCGGCCACAAAGCGGGGAAGTGTTATATCCAAATGGGGCAGTTAATAAGTCTGCATATCTTTGATATTATTCATTCGAAGAAATTGCAATCTCAGGGATGCATTGCCTAATGAGGGAGTAATAAAATACTAAATAACAAGCTAAAAAGCCACAAATTAGTTAAAATTACCCAATCTCAGGTACACAAACAGGAAAAAAAAATAGTTATATATTTCTTTGTTTTTTTTATAGCATGTTTGAGGATTTACTTCGCAAGTTGTGAAAATGTTGGCTTCTTTTTTTATATTTAAAAAGTGTGAATATCACAAAAGAGATAAATAAACAAAATAGTCACACAGCACCTAATAAGCCTAAATGAAATATTCACACATCCATTTAGAGATCAAAAGTTTATTTCAACCACATTTATCAAGCAAGAAGCTGGTGTAACTAGCAAGGAAGAAACAGAGTAGGAGTTTATAAGAATGAGCAGTGGGCAAAAAGTTAAAGAATCAAATGTTCAGTAAGAATCAACTGCATCCACTGTATCCTGAACGGGCAGAAAAATCTTTGTGTAAGGATAACAGCAACTCCTCAAAAGCGTGACCTTGAATCAATCTTACTAAAAGATCCTGGTTCTTCTAACAAAATATGATGTCTCTGTTAGAGTCACGCATGAAAATATGAAACACTGTCCTCGTTCCAACATCATGTGTGTGGTAACTCAATCTGAAAGATGTTTTGATATGTGCAACACTGAACTGTCCTAGACATCAAAAAAGGAAGTAACTGCATTTTGTCAAATGAACAATTATTTTCTAGCCTAATTCTTGGCTATGGTGATCATCAAGATGCAAGGATTTGACAAGGTCATCATACTCCCCAATACAGTCCTCGAAACACTTAATCTGCTCATTGAGGCACAATGAATTCTCGATGACAACATCCTTGGACGGCAATGGCTGCTCGTTGTTACCCTCAGAAAACATTCGGAGAGGCGGCGCGGCTTGCCACTCCTTGAAGAAGGTGCTCAGTTCAGAATCACCGGCGCCTGTTCCCACAAAGGGAGTTTTCTGTCAGAGAAAAATAAAATGTCAAACGTTCCCATAAATTAATGTCGGCGCGCATCAACGCAAGTAAAAATAATTAACCCCTCTTGGCCTTCATAACACCGAGGTGCTACATGCTGTAGAATCTCTTTAGGTTCTGGGTCACCCCTGAGCA
The DNA here is from genome assembly GCA_963969495.1 of Ceratothoa steindachneri. NCBI lineage: Eukaryota > Metazoa > Arthropoda > Malacostraca > Isopoda > Cymothoidae > Ceratothoa > Ceratothoa steindachneri. The sequence goes on from OZ018319.1 coordinate 97,692,059, forward strand.
TAAGGCGCAAAGCAGAACTTCTCACAAAACCCATCAGCTTGTTCTTTGGTCAGCCCTTCTCTATTCTCTATCTTACACATTATTCGAACAAACCCACCTTTGACGCGGCCTTCCGCCCCTTCGCACACCTTGACACACTCTCGTATATGGTCTTGAGAAATGGATTTCCATCCCTTCTTCATACACATCTTGTAGGTCATCAACATTTCCAAATTGGTCAGTCTCAACAAACCTCCAACTAAGACAGTAGAATGAATGAGGCAGGCACACGAACCAATCCAGATTAGAAGGGACGAGCAGTAGCGACCCCGATCGTTCGGGTACCAGTCAGCTAGATCTTCGGTGATACCTTCTAAGGAGTAGTCCACGAGTTACCTCGCATAAACCACTCCTTTCACGAAGTTCATGGTAGAGTACGGCGTCACACTCACCGGAGGGCCATCGAGTGTCCGAAGGGCACTAATAATGGCCACCTCGGAAGGGTCCACCGAATTCGCCAAAAGGTTCACGTCCGAGCAACGGGTCACTTTCGCCTCTACCAGTCAATCTAGCTAAAGCTATCATTTGATGAGCATATGGCCTTTGGCCAACTTGATGCCATCAGTGGAGTGAATAACTAAAAAGCGCTTGAAGCCAGGGGGCTCAAAAACGCAAGGTAATACCTGAATGAAGGGCCTAAACATAGTGGGGACTATGCTCAAGGCACTGAGATTTTGGTTTTGGTCTGGGGCCCCCTGCCCGAGGGCGCTTCGGGACCGGATGGGCTGGTCAAATACTCGTAAAATGAAGAAGGCCAGCCTCCTCCAAAAAGTGAGAGTCAACAAGACTGCGTACACGAACCCATTCAGAGTAAAAGGGACAAGCGGTAGCGACCCCGCTTATCCAATACTGGGAAAGGTAACATGCGCGAAGATCACCCAGATTGGAACATTCAACAAAAATGTGCTGAAGAGTCTAGGGGACAACGCAGTAGTCGCAATAAAGAGTAGGAGAGCGCTCCCTCAAAAGGCGGTGTGTCCTGCGAGAGGACCAATATCGAAAAACGACAAAGCGGCATTCGTGGGTAGGTCCAAGGCAACAATTGCGGCGCAATGGCACATGAAATATTAAGTTCTCTTCGGCCGTCTCCCATCTTATTTGTCAAGCAGACCTCAGGGCTGCCCTGATTCTTGCTATGTAGTCGGTGTGAGGGTGAGCCAAATGCTGGTCTTGTCGCTTAGTCTTCGCTGACTCTGGCGTCCTCATCGGGTCTCCGAACCGGGCATGACGCCTATTCCAGTACCGAGCGGTGTATTACAACCAGCTCGGCCGTGAAGACAAACGCAGCGCCTGGTAGAGCCCCGCTGATTTCAAACAGAGGGGATAAGGCGGGAAAACTGACCCCATCCTAGGACTTGGAGCCATCCATATATACTGGTATGGATCCAGCGTGACACGAAGCATGCTCCAAAAATGCCGAAAGCAATACTCCCCGCGCTGTGAAAGTTTTGGGAGCAGAGGCGTAGCGTCCTGGGCAGAACCAGAGGCGCCACCGCCTCGAGAGCTACACCGAGCTCTCGAAGGAGTTTCCTAGCCCTAAACCCAAAGTCGTAAAGAAAAATGAATGGTTAGAGGGTGCGAGGAGGAAGCGCACCAACAACTTGTCCCAGCCCAAAGTTCAATTAAACCCAGTGACAGGCTGTCCCTAATTTGCACTCTTTACGGGTGAGAACGGTTCCTCCCGCTACCAAGTGCAGGTATACAAAACGTTGAGGGGAGAGTTGTAGAATAAAAAAAAATTTAGTGCTAAGAGGGAGCGCACCGCCAACTTCCTCAAGCTCCATCAGAGTGTTAAGTCAAGCCAGTGGCAGGGCCCCCCTAATTTGCATTCAGTCCAGGAAGATATACAGCTGCTCTAGATAACAAATGTAATAGGCTAGACCGGGTACTCCTCTGCGTGGATGGCGTACAGGAAAGTATGTGAGACAGCAGAACGAGTATATTTTTAACTCTGCTTGCTCTATTACCCTACACAAAAACAATCGACGATCTCAAGTACAAACATAGACCATGCTTCAAGTGGATAACAAATAAATGAAGAGAACAAATGTAGGTTCGTCAGGAATACAAGGAGTAGCAATTTGCTAGTGTTGACCTGTCAGTAAGTATCAGAGTACTTACCAAATTTACCAAAACATATTCATTTTCATCTTTGGTCGGATTTGAAGCAAAGGAGTGAGTGGAATGAGTTGAAGTGTTCATTTGTGGTTCGTCCATGATCCTTCCAGTTTTGGTTATTTTATAATTTGACTTTATCTTGGATATTCGTGGCTGATTAATAAAAAATGCAATTAATGAGATCTCAAGGTGGGAGGAATGAGAAATTAAATTTCTCATTAAAAAGCCAATTAAACATACCCGAATGAGGACCAAATAATTTAGGACCTCGTGTGCTAGAAAGGTAAAAACCCTTCAGCCAATGGATGGCTACTGAGGTAAGGAAACCTAAGCCAAAAATGCAGTTGATCAGAGATATAAAAGTGGTGATACTCCTGAATGAAACTAGACTAACCTTTCCCTCGTTCGCCTCCCTTGTGCCCAGTGCTGGCTCATCCTTCTTCTCAGTCACAGAAACCAGGAGGTTGGAGAAAGGGATGTCATCAGACATGACGAGTTCTTCAAGCGATGGTGCCCGGTAATTGGCAAAGGGAAGAAAAATGCGCTCAGACGGAGTATAGAGCGGCCCCCGGTTGCTGCTTTCACTTTTGAGAGAAGAAAAAAAGATTGAGTTGAGTTTGTTGCATTGAGTTAATTAAAAAAAAAGAATAACAGGAGAACCAAAAGAGGTGAGTCTGTGAAAGAGAGGTTCTGATATGACATGGGACAAGGGGTGAATAGAATTGAGAATGGATAACGATTGATGGTTATATGAGATATGAATGGAGAAATAGGTGATAGGATGAGAGAAAGCAGCACTGGAGCAGTTGGTCCACCCAAAGAATAATAATGGAGAGTGTGGTAGGGTTCTGTGCAGAAAGAACCTTGTGTGGGGCAAAGGAAAGTAGGGGAATGGAGGAGTATGATTAATCTGTGCTCAGCAATAAAGAATATGTTCTGGGATGTATTTGAAGCGAAAATTGTATGTATGGCTATGGGACTAACGGAACCTATAATTGTGCTGTATAAGATTAAATTGGTGAGGTAGAAAGGAGACTTAACATTTATGGGATCTCACTTGGTGACTGCACTCAAGGGTAATAAGCCACCGAAATTAATGTTTAGTCTATTCTTAAAAGATATTAAAACAAGGAGAATAAAAAAAATTGATAAGAGAAAAACTAATAATAACCCACACAAAACAAAACCCAGCGAAGGCTAAAATGGGAAAAGCTCTGCTCAGGTGACGAAAGGCCCGAATATGCAACCAAAACAACTACTAAATAGTGGAGGAGGCCTGCAGCAACTGAGAATTCAACTGTTACAGTCAACTGTGTAAGAATCCATCCTCACAGAGGGCAAACGGTGGTAACCACACTAGTCTCGGTCACTGAAAAAGGTAACACACAGAAAACTTGCAAAGAATGGGACATTTTATAAGGAAGTGCCCAACTCGGGTATAAAACATTTTTTTGGCACCAATTTGTCGACTGCCACCAAGGGCACAAGTCACAGTAATTATCATTTATAGCTTATTACCTAGCAGAGACCCGCTGACTTCAAAAAGAGGGGATACGGCGAGGAAGCCGACTCCATCTTGGGACTTGGAGCCATCCGTATTCAATGGCACGGTTCCAGCATGACACGAAGTGTGCTCCAAAAAGGTCGAACGCAATACTCCCGGCGCTGTAGAAACTTTGAAGGCAGAGGCGTGGCGACAAATAGTGAAAGGTGGTACCTTCAAGGGTGGCGTTCTGGGCAGAAGCAGGGACACCACTGGCCACCAAGCATAGGCACCGTCAAGATCAGCTGCGGATGCAGTGAGAGGTGTTGGCGAGTGAGGGCTCGCGCATACAGGCGAATAATGCACTGTGCACGCCGCAGAGTGAGTGGCATCTCCCCAGCATCGAAAAGTAGGTTCATAATGGGGTACATGCAGAAGGCATCGGTCGCAAGGCAAAGGCCGGCGTGGTGGATCGAGTGGACCTTGCGCAATACACGCTCTGCTGTGGATGCATAAAACTCGCATCCGTAGTCGAGCTTCGAACGAACAAAGAATCGATAAAAAAGTAAGGCAGTAGCCATATCAGCGCTCCAGGCCTTGAACGTCATGGAACGAATAATATCCATGGCGCGGGAACAAGAGATGCTAAGGCTGCAGATATGAGGCTACCAGGTTGGTCTAATACAAGACCAAGAAAACGGTGCGAGACAAACACTTCCAGTGATCCCCATTTAGAAACAAGTCAGGGTCAGGGTGGAGCCCTGGATGGCGGACTAAGTGTACCACCTTAGTCTTGGCCAAGGAAAACAGAAGCCTGTGCGCTTCAGCATAGCGAAAGATGTGGTTCAATGCGTAATTCGAGTAGACGCTTCACAGTTGGTAATAGGGCACGCCAAAAGAGATCGGAAGGCCGTCCATGGAGAACGTAGAGAGAACATCTTCCGGCAGCACCGAGGTGAGCAGGAAGAGAATATCCCTGCGGGACACTCTCCCTGCTCCATTGGGCAGGACAAAGCTTCCCCGACCCATAGGCGGAATCGAAGATCTCAAAGAATGGGAGGCGACCCCTCGCCCCCATCGTGTGGAGAATCTCTCTGATACATTGCCATGCGGAATCATAGGCCTTCTCCACATCGAAAAACACCGTGGCCTAGTGCTGTCAACAAAGGAAGGCCTCGCAGACGACACTTTCCAGTCGGAGCAAAGCATCCGACGTGGAGTAGAACTTGCGGAAGCCATACTGTGCAGAAGAGAAGTGGTTGCCGCTGTCCAGAAAAAAAAGGCTTATCCAACATTTACCATTTTCTCCATCAACTTGCACACGCAGGAGGTTTGGGAGATTGGGCGGAAACGGGACGGGGTAGAGTGAACTCTCCAAGGTTTGCAAAAATCGAGAACAGTAGCGAGTCTTGAAGGATACCCTCAACGCAAATTCTGTTGAACAGAAAGGCTATGCCTCGCTTACCCAGGGGTCGAAGCATGGCATGGCGTACGGGCCATCGTCCGGACCAGGGGTGGTGTCCGCGCACGAAGCGAAAGCGGAACGCAACTCACTCAATGTAAACCTGTGGTTGAAGGGTCCTCCTTCTCTGGAAATAAAGTCTAGTCGGTGTCCTTCCGCGACATCACGACGCGGATTGAGAATGCTGGGGAAGCAGCATCCCGGCTAGAGTGCGGAGAAAGCGACTCTGCACGGAGGTGGGGTTCGAGATTGCGGTCCCATTCTACTGGAGAACGGGAGGGGGCTCCTGCGAGAACTTACCCCAAAATCTTTTGACTCGCTTTCACACTTCTACTAGAGGGCTCTTTCCGTTAAGTGAAGACACGTATGCTCTCCAAGAAGGGCGGCGAGCGTGCTTCGAAACATATCGGAACCTAGCCCTAGCTTGATGAAATTCACCGACAATGAAATCGTTCGGGCGACGCTTATAGCGCATGTAGGCATAACGCTTCTGTGTTTGACGGCCGCCTCACACTCGGCTGACCACCACGGAAGCGGTCGACGTGCGAAAAACTGTCAGAAGTTCCAGGAATAGTAGTTAGGCCCACGGCGATGAGGTTGCCAGAGAAGAATTCAACAGCCTCATCCACCGACCTAAACTCCTCGACTGAGACAGACAAATCAGTCATTTCCTGAAATGGGGACCAGCGCGCCCGCGCCAAGCGCCACTGGGGCGGGCTCTCAGGCGGTGGCGCCGAAGAAAATGATATAGAAATGGGAAAGTGATTACTACCATGGAAATCATCGATTATCCCCCACCCAAAATTAGGCACTGCATTAGAGGAAAATGAAGCGGTTCTCGGGCAGTGATGCGTAAACTCATCGAAATTTCGGACACCTATCTACAGCTCGTCAATCAGGTCGGCAATGACCTGACCCCTGGGATTGATCGAGTAATCTCTTCGGAAAGGGTGTCTACCGTTCAGATCCCCGAGAAAGAAAAAGGGCCTCGGTAACCGTGCCACAACGGGGCGGAAGTCCCCCGCATCGAAGATCACTAAGGGTGAAATGTAGGAGGAAATAACAGTATACCTCCCATCAAGGTGCAGGTGCACAGGTACTGCGTGAAAGGAGGTATCTAAGCGAAGAGAAGAACGGAGTCATCATGCCCGGGTGTAAATCGCGCATCCTTGCGCCCGACCCCCAGCCCGTGGTGGTGAGGTCCAAAAACCCTTATACCCCGGGAAGGTGGGCAGGGGGCACACGCCCAGAATTGTCTCCTGCAAAAATATAGCTAACGGAGAACAGGAGAAGATGAGCCTCCGCAGCTCCTCCCAGTTCGCTTGGAGTCTGCGGAAATTCCATTGAAGGTATATGCCCTCAGGCCTAGCTCGGAGTAAATGTAGGGGCCCTCTTGGAAGATAAGTCCCCTCACGGAAATGGCCATACGACTCCCGGAGGCAGAACTCCGGGCGCTGTAGGCCGGACACTGCGCTGTCGCCTTCGAGGACTTATCGGGAGAGGTTGAGCTAGCCATGAGAGTCTTTTCCTCCCTCCTCCTAATAACTTTAGGCAGGCGTCGGTGGCGAGTCTCTCCTGTGGAGGGCCCACCGCCTTCGAGTCACCCAGACTAGCACTCTATGTGGGCGTATAGCCAAAGCTCCTTTCGTGGGGCAGCTTTAGGAACCTTGGACGATAGCCTCAAGACCAACTTCACGGATGTTGCCTCCTGCGAGTCTAACAACTAGGTGGAGGCGCGCGGCCGTTTCGCCTTACAGGAAACGGTCACGCTGAGGGAAGGGGTGGGAGCCCTGATTTTAACCGGGGCTGGGTATGAACACTGTGCCGCCGGCTGTACCAGGGGAGCACTCAGGGTGGGTAGAACCCGTGGAAAAGAAGGTGCTCGTAGGCCTGGAGGGGCCAGGAACAGAGGGTGTCTTTTTAACATAGAGGCATAGACGTTCCATGCAGTCGGGCGCGCCAGGACCCCAAGTCTTTAGCCTCGCGAAATCAGAGACGATCCTGGGCCTGAACGGCCAGGGTTTCCTTCTTAAGGAGATGCGCACCATATTGCTTCGAAGCGAGGTGCGGTTCTCCGCAATTGACACACTTAGCCACACACGATTTGGACTAATCGTGTGCGGCCTTAGAGCAACTTACATAAACTTCGGGTAACCCCGACTTTGTACGTTTACAACAGCGAGATGTATGGCAGAAGCAGTGGCATTAGTAGCACCTCTGCGGCAGTGGCACGAAACTTCACACAGTTGCGATACTAAACGGCACGCACCGACTCAGGGAGCTTGTCACTGTCGAACGTGACGAAGAGTGTAGGGGTGGGTCTCGAGGCCTCTACCTGTTTTCTCATCACATTCGGCCTTGACCGCTCCATGGCCAACATGTGCCCTGAGTGGAGAGAATAATAAGAAAGCGTTTGAAGCCAGGGGGCTCGAAAACGCCAGGTAATCTCCGAATGTGGGGCCCCGACGTAATCGAGGCTCAGTTCTGCGCACTTGCAATTTTGGTCTTTATCTGGGACTATAAACCAGGGGGAGCACCGGGCCGGACGTGCTGATCTTGGTTTGGTCTCTTTCTTACCAAAACGGCAGCGGACCCGTCCATCCCTGTGGCTCCCGCAGATTGAGAGGAGCACTTAAGTCTTTTTTGTCTTACATTTTCTTTTCTTTTTAGAAGAGGAGGGTGAGGAATAAACTCGCTTCTCTCCTCCGCCGGAAGGAGCCCTTAGGCCGGATAGACCGATCTCATCAAGATCCTTCTGAGATGGATAAGGTCTTGACTGTCAAAGGGGCACTAGCCGGAGGAGGAGGCCCCTCCTCTCGTTGTGAATCATCAGGGGCCTGAACCGTTTGAGAAGCTTGCACAACTTGGGTTCTGCACTAGGCACCGACCCTGGGTTCGACCCCATGGAATATCCAACCGTCTGGGGCTGGATCACCTCAGGGACCATGTACATCTAGGGTCAGCATCCATGTGGCTATTCCCTCGGAGATCCCATTCGAGGGTCCTTTTTACTCGTATCGTCTAATGTCAGCGAATCGGGAGCATCGTGGAAGAGAGGGGGACAGGTACAATGACCCCCTGTAAACTTGACATACATGCAAGCAGGACATTAAGAGGGCACAGGCCTCCTAATGTCCTGCCACCATAAAAGAGGGTGAGGGGAAGTCCCCTGCACCCGTAGGTCTAGGAGAGGAGTAAGCCTCCTTTCTGGTAAAAGAAGTTTGGAGAGTCCCCTGAGAAAGCACAGGTGGCGGGGGATGGGGGGGGGGAAGCTCCTTTTTCTACTGTGGAACTACTCGAATGCGGCTCCGATGATGTTACAAGGGAAGTAGAGGTTCTTTTTATTAAATTGTCATCATCGGGTATGGTGACAGTATTAAATTCATGGGACACTAACGCTAATCACCCCCACGAAGTAGCCAGCTCTGCAAGGGGTGAGTACGTGGCTGGCTAAGCCAGCTGCGGCCATTCAAGACCACTCCTCCCACCCACTGGCCAGGGAGCCCTTCGGCATGGCGGCTCCACCTTGGGCTGGGCATAAAATTGATAGACTTTGAAAGGAGAGAGAAAGGGTATTATTAAAAACCCACCACCCCAAACCGGAGCTCAGGGGTGAGGGGGCATTTCCCCTCCCCCCTCAGCCCTGATCCGAGATAGTTGGGTGCGAGGAAGATGGTCGGTGTCTACCCTGTGAAATTAGAGACCGACCAGAGAAAGTTGTGGGAAAGGTTGTAGAGAAAGTGAGGAAGCAGGTTAAGAAAACAGGGTGTCCGAAAGAAGGAGAAGAGGTTAAGCTGGGGCCGGATGGGGTGCTGAGTCCAGTCATCAAATCGAGGTGAGCCTTACGGGGGAGCTGCCCGAGAACCGCACCAAAGATGGCAAAGGGTAAGTCTCTTTTCCGAGTTCCTCCACCAGGCGAAAAATAAAAAGGGGGGCTCATGGAAAGTAGATACTATGACCTTCCAATGATTTGGGAGGTCAGGAAAAAAAAGAAGTCTCCATAGAATCAGAAATTCCAGAATGAGATAATTTACACATAATCTGTTCCGGTCCAGCATGGATAGGCTTTGCCAACCCAGCCCATCATTTAGGAGAAATTGTCCTGGAACTTTAACTATAAAGGATGGTGCCGGCGCAGCCACCTTAGATGAGGAAGATGAGCAGAGTCGAAGGCCCAACCCACCCTGTACCCAATACTTGTCCTAGCCAGCGGGCTTCAGCCCTCGCAGCAGTTAGGGACCTCACGGTATACACTGCCACTCAACTAAGGCGCATAAGAAGATCAAAGAGCACCAGGCAACCAGAACCATTATGGGTCGAAGAGCAAGTTTAGAAAGGGGTGTAATAAAGAAAAGTAGAGATAAGCAGATCAACTAACGAGTAGGGTCGGTGATCACCTATTATTATTATAGCCTGTTCCTTATGTTAGGTCATCCCAAGATAGCATGTAGGACTGAATTCTGTACAGGTGGAAACACTCCTGGTACAAAGTGCGGGTATAAAAGGTTGATGGGGGTTGCTTTAATGATAATAAATACTTATAATAAATAACTATAAGACATAATAATAATAATATATACTAATAATAATTATAATATAAATACCACTAATAAAAATCATAAATAATAATACTAAATAATAATAATAAAATAACAATAATAATGCTAATTATACTACTACTAATAATAAAAAGGTAAAGTAGTGCTGAGTGGGGATGAGGGAAGAGCACACTAACAACTTTCCCAGTCGCCATCAGAGAGTTCAAATGAGCCCAGTGACAGGGCCTCCCAAATTTGCACTCAGACCGGGAGCCTGTGATGTTAAGGGAGAAAGAACCATGTCTTGTGAGTGGCGTTTGTCAAGCACTCATGCTTAAGGGATTGCCTATAGGTGCGGGCCACTTAAATTGTCTAAAAATATACGACTTGGAGTGGGATAGAAAGCAATTCTCCAGGACCGGCCCAACCTGTAAGAAATACATGGATGGTATCAAGATTCTCACAGATGGTATAATGTGGAGGTCATGTTCCTTTATTTTTAGGGCAATTGACTTCACACAAGTCGCGCAAACAGGTATAAGGTAGCTTTGTCCCAATATGAGTATAGCACTGAATGATCCTTTGTATTTGTCTTTGCATTATGGTAAATGGCTCCTTATAATGGGAATTGGATGTATTAATTATAAAACCTTGTTTCAAATTTGGAAAAGTGGTTTGAACAAACATTACCAACACCACGGAATGCAATAATTTGTAGGTGAGGGAGTAAATACCTGCTTGTCCTAGAACGAGGTGAAGCAGCGTATAGTTCCAAAGGAGAGTTGAAGGGAAGTCCAACTGCTTCTTGGCTTTCATCTGATGTCGGGACTGTGTCACTGCTATCAGTTGCTCTGTAAACGATAAGGCAATTAAGTAAATCTATGGGGTACTCACGAAGTAATGTTATGGATGCAATGAATGAACAAATTTCGGACAGGAAAATGTTCTCTCATTCCTGCCGGACAATTTTGCTTTGTGAATTAGTTATAAGAAAATCTGCAGGAGGGTCCAAATTTATACTTAGTAGGTGTCTGTGCTTATGCACAAACTTCAATGGGAGTTTATAATTCAACAGACCAGGATGCAGTATTGAAAGTTAAGAGAGTATCCTAGTCATCTTTCACAGCTCTTTTTAATGATTCCTGCTATCTATACCTACCCCATGAACTTTGTTTCAAAGTAAAGGTGCTTAATTGGGATGATATAACTGGGATTGAGAACTCAGGCCATAGGTGGGGCAACTTAATTTAAAGAAAAATTATGAGTTGCCAATGCTTCTTTGATCATCATCGTACAGTTAAGTAGATTCAGGAAGTTGAAGGGAAATCCTTTTCACATGAAGTTACTTCATAGAGTCCCTTTTCACTTTAGGAATTTGGTCATTGTTTAAACCTTTAACTGCTGCACACCTCATATGTGGCTGCAGCGATGAGGACTCTTTGGTGCCCTCATTATCCGCACTTCCCACATGTCCAGGAACCCAGCAATTTATTTTTATAATTTTATCAGGGCATCTGGCAACTGATTACAAGGGCATTGTCAGCGTAATCAAGCTACAACCTAATACTAGGCTAGATGAAAAAACAAGTAAAAACATACAAAAAATTGAAAAACAAAACAAAGGCAAAAAACAAGTTAAAAGGCAACAAGGAGGAAGCACATTCCGTTGTCGGGGGGGGGGAGGCAGGTCTCACCTCGGCACAGGAACATGCGACCTACAACAAAAAGAGTCAAATAAAATGAAGGAGGACGGCCTCCTTCAAAAAGTCATATAGTCCACAAGTTTGTGTACACGAACCCGTTCCGAGTACAAGGGACAAGCGGTAGCAACCTCGCTCATCCCGGTACCGGGACAGGTAACGTAAGCAAAGATCAACCAGGCTAGGACATTCAACAACAATGTACCGAACAGTCTGGGCAACAATGCGCCATCACAATAAGGCGCAGGCAAGCGCTCTATCAAATGGCGGCGCGAGTGTGCCCGATTTGAAGACAACAGAATCCAACCTGAAGCCGTTGCGGCATTGGGAAGGTAGGTCCATTGGAACAGTCGCTGCGCAATGGCATGCAACTTTTAAGTTCTCTTTGGCCGTCTCCCATCACCTTTGCCAAGCAGTCCGGAGGCCTGTCCGGGCTCCTGCCATGCAATCGATATGAGGAAGAGCAAAACGCTGGTCTGGTCGCCAATTCCTCGAGGACTCTTTGGCGCCCTCATCGCCGCAATTCCCACATGTCCAGGAACCCAGCAGAAGATAATCTCGACATCTAAACGGCTCGCCAAAACCGTGGCATCACGCATATCGCGAACCAAGGGGATGTGCAAATTTCAATGCTCCAAGAGGTCTCAGGACGCCTTGTGAGTCGCTATAAATCACAATCCGGTCTCAAAACCGGGCACGACGCGTTATCTCCCGTACCGTGCGGTGTATTGCAACTATGTCGGTAGTGAAAACAGACGCAGCGCCTGGTAGAGCAACGCTGATTTCAAACAGAGGGGATAAGGGGTGGAAACCAAGCCCGCCCTGGGACTTGGAGCCATCCATATACACTAGCACGGATCCAGCGTGACACGAAGTGTGCTTCAAAAAGACCTAATGCAATACTCTCGGTGCTGTAGAAGCTTTGGGAGTAGAGGGGTGGTGACAAATAGTCAAAGGTGGTACCCTCCATGGTGGCGTCCTGGGCAGAACCAGGGGAACCACCAGCACGAGAGCTACATCGAACTCTCGAAAGAGTTTCCCAGCCCTAAACCCCAAGGGCTTAGGGTATGACTGGCGTCTCTCGGCGGCATTGGCACGGTCGAAATCGGCTGCGGATGCAGTAAGAGCTGTTGGGGACTGAGGGAGGAGCCGCGGTCGCGCGTACCGGCGAATAGTGCACTGTGCCCACAGCAGAATGAATGGCATCTCCCCAGCATCGACAAGTAGGCTCTCACTGGGGGATGTACAAAAGGCATTGGTTGCCAGGTGGGGGCCGGTGTGATGGATCGAGTCCACCTTCCGCAATACACACTCGGCTGTGGATGCATAAAACTCGCAACCGTAGTCAAGCTTCGAACGAAGCCCTGCCAGCACCCCAGTTGCTTAAAGTCACGGAGCGAAGAATGTCCATGACGCAGGTAAGAGAATGAATGAATGGTACATAAAAGGTGAATGCTGCGTAGGTAGGCAGGTGAGAGAGACCCTAAGGCTGCGATTATAAGACTCCCAGGTGAGCGTTGGTCGAAAACAAGACCAAGGAAACGGCGCGAATCCAGCACTTCCAGGAGAATCCCATTTAGGAACAAGTCCGGGTTAGGGTGGAGGGGTGGATGGCGGCAGAATATTTTTTTCTAAGAGCCCATCTGGCGACTGCCTACTCAGGCAAAAGTCGTTATAATCACAGTACAATTTAATACTAGGCTAGATTAAAAAAAAAAAAATGCAAAAATCAATATACAAAAACAAAACAAAAAAAATAAACGAGAAGCAAAAAAGCCAGAAGAAGAAAGAAGCACATCTGGCAAGGGGGGTGGGGGAGGTCAGCCTCCCGATTCAACCCATGCCAGAATGATGTCTAGCTCCTCCGGGAATCAAGTCTAACAGGCAACACAGGGTAGCCACCTGCATGGTCCACAAGAGGGTATGTCGATGTGAGTGCCACTAGAGGTGACACATACTCAAATGGCAGGGTTCCAAAATACAGAGGACAGGCAGGGAATGATAGCAGTATTATGAGTGACTGCTTGCAATGATGTATGTGGAACTACTTAGCCCCTACAGGGGTAAGTTTCAGTGTACCTACCAATGAGTGGTGATGCTGCTGATAATTTTGTCTCAACACTCACTGGAATCCAACTCATAGCTTGACACTAGAAATCCAATGCTGTATCCACTAGGCGAGTGAGACCTCCCTGAAAGTGGTTAATATCTTGTTTTACAAACAATGGTTTTCATGCTTTGAATACCCAAAACTGTTTCACATCCACCTTGCAAAAAGTTGTCACCTGTCACAAGTTTTCAGATGGACAACTTGCAGATTCCAATCCACCACCCATTACCCTCTGGCTAAAGAAGAATGAAGTGATTTACCGTTCAATCATCTGACAACGGTGCTTTGGGGATGAATCGGCCTTAAAATGATCACTTTTGACCATCATCTGGTCATGTGGCAAATTCTGCTTTGATGGTGGGAACACTAACTCTGTCCGATAGGCTAAATGAATACTCAAAAAGGCAGACTGGATATTTGCTTGACCCACTCTTACTCGCTCCCAATTTTGCCCTGAAATCAACAAATATATTTATTAAAAAGAGAATATAAAGCAAAAACAAGAATATTTCTGCTTTCAAAATTTGAAAGGAGCATTTCTAAAATAAGTGAAATTAAGTGATGTTAAACTTCTAGATTTCATTTTGAGAAACGTTTAGTGCTAAAAAAAAGTGCATTAATTATGGCACATTTTTGGCAAAAAAAAAGTTCTAAGAAGGGGCTAGAGCAGTAGAGGCTGTGAGGTAAAAATCAATCTCATTAATAGGAATATTGAAGCTTCAGTTATCAATAAATAAGGGTACACAATTAGTAAAAGTTAGAATAATACAAATTCAATGAATCTGAAAAATAAAAACACTCATTTCAAGTAGTATGATCCAATTATTTCAACCCCTGATTAACTTTAGCAATACACATCTATATATTAATAGTGGTGCTTCTGGCAGTTGTGTCAAATGACCTGTTTTCTCTTATTGTAAAAGCACATTTTCAGACTTTCTCAAGAATTTTATTTCATATATATACAGTGCTCGACAAAAGTTTAGGCCGGGTGCGTGTCAGACAAGTTGCAGCATGATAAAAGTGTCATAAAAATATTAATCTTACCTTTAATACTTTGTTGGGCATCCTGTGCGTTTCTTGACATCCCTCAGGCATCGTGGCAGGGACATAGCAAGATCATGTAGCTTCTGGGTAGGTATAGCATCCCAACAAGCCCTAATTTCCTTCTCCACCTTGGGGAGAGTGCTGACGTCCTCCCCTTGTAACTGCCTCACTTTCCCCATAATAAGGCCACAAACACTCCCGAACTACAAAAACCCAGTCAGGAAATGGCGTTGGTCAGGAGAACACAACAGCACAGTCCTCTCACTACTGCGGAGAAGTCGACACTGAGCACATACTGGAGGGCTGAGCGGGGAAACTAAGGGATGTAGCGACGTCATGTAGCTGGCCCAAACTTCTGACTAAATTAAATCACCCTCATCTATACCATTCTTTTTTAAACATAAGTTTAGTCCACCCCACTCACCCGGCCTAAACTTTTGTCGAGCACTGTACTTGCCTTTCAATGCAACCCTCATGCTATTTTATAGCAAATAACTTTTTTCCCCTATTCAAGCAGTCAAAACTTTGAAGCAAAAGATTATAGATGTTGATCCCAGATATTAATCAGAAAAGGCAAGTTAGATGAGAGATCAATGAAGTTTTTACCACCTACATATTTTATGAAATTTTGAATAATAATTAAAAAAGTAAAAATTTATTTAAACTTAATTTATTCATGTAACCTTTTGCATTCAATAAAGAATGTTATACCTTTGTTCATTTAAATTATCCTTTTATCTCAGATTAAATCTAAGGGTTTTTGCTACTCAGTAATTTTGTAATAAAAGTGAAACCTAAAAAATTGTTTCATCTAGCAAAGACATGCAAGGAGGAGAGTCCATTTGAAATGCTCAGAAATTAAGATGGGAGGGGGAGGGGAAGAAAATGACGATTCAGCCACTGGTCCACAACCCTAGCAAGGGTAAGAAGTGAAGAAAGCATGGGTCAACCCCTTTCTGTCTCCACTCCCCTCCTCCCCAGGTCTAGATGGGGCTGGAGTGAGAAGGGTCAGCATAGCTTGTGTAGAGAAGATAGAAGTTGACCTCCATCTTAGTGGGATGGAGGAGGATAGAATGGAACAATTCCATTGTTTTGGGGGGGATTAATGTGGAATCTGAGCCATAATTTGTTTGGTCCAGTTCCATTCTATTCCTTTCTATTTTGTTGTTTCTTTAGTGGAGTGTAATTGCAACTTATTAATAGTTGTCAGTTGAAACAACTAATTTATCCACTTATTCATTCTATTGAGTGAAAATTTGCACAAGTTACTACCCAGCTGTGTAATGTTAATTATGTCTGATGTGTTTATACTGAATGTGTAGTTTGCATGCATTGTTTGTTTTGTGTATGTTTGAAGGCTTTATTCCTTCCACTTTACTTACTTTGTTTTACTTATTATACTCTTTACTTTTCACCACTTTTGTGTCACTCTTTCACTGATTTCATTTTGATTCATTGAATCTACTTTTTGGTTTTCATTATTTCATTTTTGTCAGTATTGTAAACACTTTGAATTAACCACCTATATTGGGCTATTATTGGGTTGCACTTTTATTTCATTTTAGTTAGTTGTTCATATTAATTTCTTGTTTAGATAGTCACTTTCTTGGGGACTCGATTGGTTAATTCAGTCAGTTGAATTTCTGAGCAGTGAATATACCTCCAATAAACACTTTAAGAGCTATTACTTTTTTGATATTTAGTCTTGTTTATAGCTGTATTCACTTAAGTGTACAATGGTGCTTCCACTATTCCCTATTGAATTTTCCCACTAGGAAATTTGAAGTTGAAAGGAGCATTTGCCCTGGTGTTATTATTTTCTGCAAAGATTGGAAGAAGAGAGTTGATCTTCCAAATATTTTCCCCTCTTTTTCTTATGAGAATGTTGAGTGGTTCAATCTTTGTTTCTTGATGTAGGACTGTTTGGGTTCTCTCTTTATTTTGGTTAAAAGGTAGAGCTATATTTTGAACTTTTGGTGTTCTTTCTTTGATCTTTATAAGCTGTTTAGGGGGATAGGAAGATAGATGAGCACCTCCCTCACTAGTGTATGAGAGATCTTTCTTTTGTTCTTAGCGCTTAAGCCTCTAAGTAGTATACGAGGCATAGCACTGGGGTAGCTTTATATTCTTTTAACTACATGTTGTATAAGTCTGCTAGTTTTAACCCCAGTACTTTGCCTTCTGGATGATATTGGGAGATTTGTTCTTCTACTTCAATATCCACTACCTTATTTCTTGAGATCAGAACTATGGTGAACTTTTGTTTGTTTGCTATTTTCCAGTCTCTCTGGAATTGGCTGATGTTAGCAATCTTGATAGCTGTCATCTTGGCTTGAAATTCCTCATTCCTGTATTGACTGATATTGTCAGTGAATTGAATATTTAAGCATTCAGGCAAAAAGGTGGTGGCATCTCCAATGTATAGACCTAATACAGCATGGAGCCGAGGCAGCTCACTGAGCTAGGCTCCCAGTTCACTTTGGATCTTTAAATTTATTGATGACCACATATGCTCCTGTGTCAGATAGGCAGAGAATTTTCTAAGGTTGTTGTTCATCTGGAGATTTAATATCTTCTGTTCCTTGCCTTTGGCCCAGACTTTGCCAAAAGCTTTTTCTACATCTAGCGGGACCAGATTGATGTATTTTTTCTGATTTGGCTTTGGCAATCTTTTCAGTGATGAAACCAAGTGCCATTTGTGGTCTCTACTCTTACAGAATCAGCATTTCTTACTCGTTATTAAGGTTATTTTCATTCACATATTCTCTTATGCTAAGGATTTTCTCAAAGACTTTTCCAATAAAGTTTAGAAATGATATAGGTTGGTAACTGGAGAGAATATCCAGTAGTTTGCTTGGCTTGGGGATGAAGATCATTTTGGTTAGGCGTGGTGACGAATAATCAAAGGTGGTACCCTCCAGGGTAGAACCAGAGGTGCTACTGGCCTGAGAGCTAGACCAAGCTCTTGAAGGAGTTTCCTAGCCCTAAACCAAAGGGCATCATGGGCATAAGCACTGTTGATATCAGCTGTGGATGCAGTAAGTTAAGTTGTTGCTGAATGACGGAAGCACTGGAGGCACTTTCCCTGTGTATGGCACAGGATGAGTGGCATCTCTCCAGAATAGCCAATGCATGGGTACAAGAGGCCCTAAGACTGAATATAAGCCTCCCAGGTGACCTATCAGTCAAAGAGGAAACCAAGGAAATGGTGCAAATCCACCAGTTCCAGGGGAACCCTATTTAGGAGCAAATCTGGGTCAGAGTGGAGCCATGGATGGAAGCCGAAGTGCACCAAAAGAGATTGAAATGTTGTCTATGTAGAGTGTAATACGAAAATCTTTCAGTAGCACAGAGTTGATACTGTCGATGCTCAAGGCAAAGAGTGTAACACTGAGGACACTTTCATACAGGAACCCCTCTTCCTGCCCCATTAGGTCAGAGATGGCTCCCCGACCCATATGTGAAATCAATCATCTCACAGAAATTCAGATAAAAAGTGGGAGGCATTCCCTAACCCCCATCGTATGGAGGGTCTCAGGTTTGAAAAATACTGTGGCATAGTGCTGTCTATGAAGGAAGGCCTCGGCATAGTGCTGTCTATGAAGGAAGGCCTCGCAGATAGCCTTTTCCAGTGAGAGCAGAGGATCCAAGATGGAGTAGAACTTGCAGAACCAGCACTGTGCAGAAGAAAGTTGGCCTCTGCTGTCCAGGAAAAAGGCTAATCTAACATTTACCAATTTCTCCATCAACTTGCACATGCAGGAGGTTGGAGAAATTGAGCAGAAATCAGACATGTAGAGTGATTTCTCCCCAGTTTTTAAAAGCGAGCCCCATAGCCATTTGCCAAGGGTTTGAGAGAATACCCTCTGTCCAAATCCTGTTGAACAAACTTAACAGAAAGGCCATGCCTCACTCACCTAAAGTTCTCCACTTCTGGAGGTAAAGTTCAGTTGGTGGCCTTCAGTGACATTACAATATGCATTGAATTCTGGTGGAGCAGCATCCCAGCTATAGAATGCAGAGAAAGTTTCACAAAGGACACCGCCACAGATGTGATGTCTGAGATTGCAATCCCTTTCTTCTCAAGAATAGGAGAGGAGGGAGTTCCTGTGATAATTTGCCCAGAATCTTTTCAACTCGCTTCTCTACCTCTGCAAGAGGAGTCGTCCCATTAATTGAAAAGCAGCGGGCATTTTTCAAAATATACTGGAACCTAGCCCTTGATGAAATTCACTGACAGTGAAATTGTTCCAGGTCTAGCTCACAGGAGATGTGGGGACCCTTGTTGAAGAGAAGATCCTCCCCAAGAATGGCTGTGCACTTCCCAGATAATGAACTATGGGTGCTGTTAGGTATACAAAGTGCTGGAGGAGCTAATGCCTTCAATGACTTACCAAGGAAATTAGGATCGCTATGTGAGTCTTTTCCTCCCTCCACATTAAAATCTTTTCTAGGAGCAGCTTAGGAGGGGGGGGAATCCCTCTACTGTAGGATCCTGCATGTCTGAGCCACCCAGTCCAGCTTTGGGTGAGGGTGTATGAGCTGACACTCTTTAGCGGTCCTCCACTTGGGGGATGCCTAGTGTAGGTCTAATGGCTCAGTGGAGATCAAGTGATTTTAAACAGAGGCAATACAGCATGGAAGATGATCCCCCTCCCCTCACTTCAGACTTGGAATCAGCTGTGCACAGGGGCATAGATCAATCATGGAATGAGATGTGCACCCTAAATGTAGAATGCAATATTCCTGACAGTGTAGAAGCTTTGGGAGCAGATACAAAGACAACAAATAGTTAATGCTGGTACCCACCGGGGTGGTGTCTTGGGCAGAACCAGAGGCACCACTGGCCTGAGTTACACAAAGCTTTCAAAGGAGTTTCCTAACATAGGCACTATCAAAATGGGATGTGAATGCAGTGGGAGCCCTATCTTTTGCTGGACAGCCTTAGAAACACTGGAGATCTGTACCCATTTTACCTTGCAGGAAATGGTCACACATGGGGCGGAAAGGGGAGCCCTGGTTTTAACAGGGCAGGGCATGAGGCCGAGTAGTCACCAGGGCTACCAAACCAGAGGAGCAGCCAAGGGTTGATGGGCTATATCCCACATCCAGCCCTTCCTGCCTATCCAATCTTAGGTTTTCAGAATTTTTAGGTCTCCCCCCCCCCACTGCGTGTGCTAAAGAATGTTGTTCGCACCTATGCAATGATGCACAATGGACCTGTCACTACCTAATGAGCAGCCATAGAGGCATGGCAACAGGGGAAATTTCTTTACTAGATCGTACTAATCATCGAAAGGACAGCCAAGATCTGAAGAGATGAGACCTGAGACTTTTTGTGGCCTGGCAACCACCATAAGCAGTCCAGCCTTATGCACCAACAGAATCTGATTATTTGTTTGTCATAGCACGAACACATACAGATGGGGATTATTTTTTTTCTCTTGAATTTAGAGTGCAATGACAACAAAGGCATATCAAGCAGAAAGTTTTTAAAGAGAAATTTGTAAAGAAAGTGAAAATGATTGGAAGACAAGCAGAGCTCTTCTTGTGGGTTTGGGGCTAAGAGATAATATTGTTGGTGTTGGAGTCTGGAAGACACATAAGCTTCTAGATGTCACCTGACATCTCCTCGTGGGTATGTAAAAGGGTAGATAAGGAAGATGTCGGATGTGTATTACCTTTATTCTCATAGCAGTCACATCGTTTGGGATGGCTATGGAACACTGGTCATCACTGAGTAAACTCGTCAACTCTCACTTGCGGCTCAAGTGCCACACCCCAGTACACCATCTCGACTGATGGACCAAGCCAAGAGAGGGGGGCCTACAGATATGTGGGCTTTTAGCCACAGGATGGGCTAAGAGGCATTTCCTCTTTCAGGAGGTTATACCAATCCTATGCAGCCCTACACTGATCCCAGTCATCTTGAGTTCCCTTCTTGCCACTGAAAACATTTGTGGTGGGCCAAGATGGTGTGACTAAGGAATGCACATCCATAGTACTACCTTAAACAAATCATTGTGCAGGTTTCTCCCATTAAAGCTCAGTAGGAAAAAATATGTGGGAAGAATGTGACTAGGCCAAGGATGGCTTGCCTGAACCAGGGTGTCTTGGGGCAGAAGAGACAGATAACTATTAAAAAAGCAGTCACAAGGTGAGTGGAGTAACAGCAACGTCAGAGACCCTAATGGAGAGATTGCCCAGTGAGTTTGCATGTTAAATACCACCACCACAACCTGAACCAAGAGGAGTGGGTGAACCAGACTCCCTCCCTCACAGTCATGATCAGGGATGAAAGTGAGTGGGCAAATAGCCTGCAAAATTAACCAATGACCAAAAAATGTAGTTGAGAAGATGCAAGGGGCACTAAGGCTGGGAAGACATGCCATTCCTCCAGGCCCCCTTGAGGGTAGTAGTAGACGTGATGATGGAGAAAGGTGGTAATGGGGGAGAAGATGGTAGTGGAAGTGGAGGTAGGGATGCAGAAGGAAGGGATTGGGGTTAGATATTAGAAGTTTGGGCTCTGGGTTGAGTGGGAGAAATGGAATGTGATTGGGACAGGGTATAGGGATGGAAAGTGTTGGGGAGAGTTGGACCATGTGTTTGAGTAGTGTGGCTTTGGTGACGAGTATTGTACATCTCAAGTAGGTTCAGCTATTGCAAGAGCTGCAGTGAACTGAATCTCTTTAAGTTTGTCATCTCAGTCATGGGTTGGGAGCATGGTGGATGTGTGTCCAGGGCTGTTCTCAAGGTCTTTGGCTAGAAGGAACATCTTATTATAATGATCCTAACATGTGTGTGTGTGTGTGTGTGTGTGTATATCTGCATTTTTTTTAATGTTTATAAAATGATTTTTTTCTTGCACATTAATTTTGAATGTGTTGTGAAATAAAAAAACTTTTTTCTCGCACACTTTCTTACTTTTGTGAGAGAAATGAACAAGCACCGCAGGCCTGGCAAAAAATGGCTGCTGGGCAGATTTTTGCTAGTCTGAGAAATGACAACTGGGGAGACAATTCTGGATGTTGAAAAAAACAGGTAGTGTGTACATTGTGGCGAGGTATATAGCAGTTGCCCAGGACCCTAAAGCTAGCAGGAGGGTCTCATGTTGGGGGACTGTGGATAGGAGGGGGGGGGGCAGTAGTTGGGCCCACATGTCTTTCTCTTGCATCTTTGAGTGAAGGTAGGAGGGTGATACAGACACCAACACCTAAAATGTCTGATTGAAGAGACAAGGACTAAACAAGGCTTGGGTAATATGGCTGAACTTAAGTAAAATTAATAGTTATAATGAATATTTTGGGTGAAGTTCTTATGCTTGTAGTTCAACATTGGGTTGATCTTATAATTTGCCCTTGTGAATTTGGGGGGTGGGGGTGGAACAACCTGTTTTATGGGAACCCATTTTGAAGGTGTTTTAGGCAAATATTTAAGGTTTCTGGAAGCTGTGCATACTGAGGTGGATTGCAAAGTAGGGAAGAGGTATGCATGAATAGATTAATGAGGATTGAGGAGAGAATGGCATCCACAGGGGCCGCATTATGAAGTCTTTCTTTTTTGATTGGACACTGTGCTGGAGGACTTAGCCATGTCTGTTGGAGAGGAATTTTGCTACTTATTTCATGTGCTTGGTGTGGCAGGGGATGCCAAATATTTTTTCTAGGATAATATGGGTAACAGTGATGAAGGCTTTGATGATGTGCGTAATGAGTAATAGTCTTCATGTATAACATGGTCCAAAAAGCACAGGTGGAAGCCCAAATAAAATGAATAAAATAATTTTAGTGTTGGGGAATGGGCATTATTTTTAGCTTAAAAAACAAAATTCCTGGATACTAATATATGTTAAAAGCTGAGTATATTGAACATTAAAATAATACAAATTAAAGGAAACTTTTACTTGACTTACCAAGATGACTATGGTCAGGTTTCCCAGTATACAATTTATACAATATTATGAAGGTCTCAAACCCTTGTCTAAATGATAAGCCATAAGCAGGAGTAATTCTTGAAATACAAATGGCAGACTTCAACAATACCTAAAAAGTAAAATCATTTAATAAATTTAAGGAATAGAAGAGAGAAAGTAAACTGGTCACATTTGAATTTGGCTTTATTGGGGAAATAGGCATTTACTAAGAAAAAGAACTTTAGTGGTGGGGTAAACTTCAATATACATGACTGTGATTAGGATGACTAAATGGGATGATTGAGGGGAAGGGAATAAATTAATTGGCATCGAGCGACTCTAGATGTTTGATTTATACAGATGAGTATGAATGCATAAAAAAAGGGGCATGCAATGAGAGCACTGGAGAAAGGTTGGTAAGAAATTGATTGGTTCTCATCTTTGAGAAAATCAAATTAAAATAAGTTGTATAAATAGATCTTGAGAAATAGAGGTAATACATCCCAACTCCCATCCAACTTTCACATAAAAGCTACATGTTTTTGTAAGTCTGGGTATTCTCTTAGCCACTAACACTTTCTCAATCATTTGTATGGATTTTATGGTAATATTTCAATAAAATAAGTGAAAATATTATTATTTTCAATATGAAAATTTGAAAGCTCAGTTACTACACACAGCAAATACAATTTTGGAGGGGAGAGCCCATCTGGTGACTGGCTACTAGGGCAAAGGTCACTGTACTTAAGTCACAGCCTACTGCTAGGCTAGATTAAAAAACAAATAACAATATGTAAATAACAAAGATAAAGGCTAAGCACAGGATAAAAACCAACAAATAAAAACAGAAAAGAAATCAGAAAGGTAACAAGAGGGAAGCGCACTCAGGTGTCAGGGGCAGGCCCGAATCCCCCGAGTGCAGGAACATGCAACCTACAAAAAACGGTCAAATAAAGTGGAGGAGGCCAGAATCTTCCAAAAGGTCTCATAGCCCACAGGTCTGTGTGGATGAACCAGTCCCAAGTACAAGGAAGAAACGGTAGCGACCCTGCACGATCACCCAGAGTGGGAAATTTCACAAAAATCTGCTGAACAGTCTGGGGGACAATGCAGTCATCACAATAAGGCACAAGCGAGTGTTCCATCAAATGGTTGTGTGTCCCACGAGTGTGACCAATTCAGAGATGACAGAAAGCAACCTGAAGACATCGCGGCATTGGGAGTTAGGTCAATGGGAACAGTTGCGGCTGTATGACAAGCAACTTTAAGTTCCACAAGACCGTCTCCAATCTTCTTTGCCAAGCAGCCCGGAGAGCTGCCCGTATTCCTGCCATGTAATCAGGGTTGGCAAAAACCCAAAATTTTGAAAAAGCTCAATAGAAAAAGAATAGCTATCTCTATTTTTATATAATATTAATAATTATATTATAGTAAGAAAAGATCACAGATTGAGAATTGTGGGTACCCATGATAGCCATAAGCTGTAGGAGAGATGAATTATGAGTCAGTATCAGAGAAATAATCTTAATTTGATACATATTTGTTTAAATTCTAAACATAAATATGAATTTTGAATCAAATAATGATAAGTAGCATTTATTTCATGAAAAAACAAAACAAACCTGTTTTTTTTTTTAAATTTCCTTTAAAAACGCTAAAAAAAAATGGGTATTTTGATTTGCCAACACTGCATGTAATCGGGGTGAGGAAGAGTGAAATGCTGTTCTGGTCACCCAGTCCTCATGGACTATGGTGCCCTCATTTCCTGCAATTCCAGGAACCCAGCAGAAGATAATCATGACATCCGCCCGGCTTGCCAAAACTGTGACATCACGGATACCGTGAACCGGGGGATGCAGGCATTCCAATACCCAGAGAGAACTCAGGACCATCATCAATTCTACCGTACTGAGCAGTGTATTGCAACCAGCTCAGCAGTGAAGACAGATGCAGTGCCTGGCAGAGCCCAGTTGCCTTCGAACAAAGTGGATACAGCATGGAGGCTGACCCCTTCTTGGTACTTGGAGCCATCCATATCCAGTGGCACAGTTCTAGCGTGACATGAAGTGTGCTCTGAAAAGGCTGAACGCAATACTGCCAGTGCTATAGAAACTTTGGGAACAGAGGTATGGCAACAAATAGTCAAAGGTGGTACCCCTCATGGTGGTGTCCTGGGCAGAACCAGGGGCACCACTGGCCCGAGAGGTATACTGAGCTCTCGAAGAAGATTCCTAACCCTTTGGGTTTAGGGTATGGCTGGCGTCTCTCGGGGGCATAGGCGCCGTCGAGATCGAACGCAGATGCAGTGAGAGCTGTTGGCAATTGGGGAAGGGGCCGAGATCGCGCGTACAGGCGAATAATGCACTGTACACGGCGTAGAGCGAGTGGCATCTCCCAAGCATCGACAAGTAGGCTCTCAATGGGGATGTGCGGAAGGCACCGGTGCCAGGCAAAGGCAAGTGTGGTGAATCGAGTCCACCTTCCTCAATACACGCTAGGCAGCGGGTGCATAAAACCCGCATCTTATATCGAGCTTCGAACGAACAAAGGATCGGTAAAGAAGTACGGCAGAATGCCACGGAACGAAGAATATTCATGGCGTGGATACAAGAACTCTAAGGCTGCAAATATGAGCCTCCCAGGGGCGAGGGTACCACTTCCATGCGAACCTAATTTAAAAAATAGTCTGGGTCAGCGTTCTGCTGTGGTTGGCGGCAGAAGTGCACTACCTTACTCTTGACCAAGGAAAACCAAAGCCTGTGTTTTGGCATAGCTAGAATCGCGGTTCACTGCATGTTGGAGTCGACGCTCCAGAGTTGGCATCTGGGCCGCGCCAAAAGAGATCGAAAGGTCATCCCCATAGAGTGTAGTGAGAACATCTTCTGGTAGCACCAAGGTGATGTGTTGATGCTCAGGGCAAAGAGTGTGACACGGAGGATACTTCCCTGCGGGACACCCTCTTACTGCTCCATTGTGCCAGAGAGGGCTCTCCCCACCCATACGCCGAATTGACAATCTTGCAAAAAATTAGATATAAAGATTAGGAGGCATCCCCTCGCCCCCATCGTGTGGAGAGTCTCCATGATACCGTATTGCCATGCGGTATCATGGGCCTTCTCCAGATCGAAAAACAGCATGGTGTAGTGCTGTCTATGAAGGAAGGCATCACAGATGGCTTTTTCCAGTCGGAGCAGAGCATCGACATGGAGTGGAACTTGCAGAAGCCGCACTGTGCAGGAAGGGTTGTGTTAAACAGTGCATGCCTGTTGATTGGCACTCTAACTCTAAGGCATGGGTGATGCAGACAGTAATTCAAGATTATATCCTGAACTAACTTTGTTGCTCATCGACATTGCTGCCACCCTCCAGCCATGGATTAGGGTGGAATACACACTTTTAAAGCCTATTACACCTAGAAAGAGAAGGCAAAGAAAGATGGCAAGATGACAATAAAGGAATTCGGTAAGAGCTTTTACATCAACACACTGTTGAGGTCATCAATCTCTTGTGCGATGAAATAGCACTCACCAACAGTGTAAACTACAGCTAATAAAACAATGCAATACCCCAAATCTCAAAGCATGGACTAATCATCACAATCTTTAAACCCAACAAAGACCTTATACTACTTTCCTCACACTATCCAATCACTCTCTTCTGCATTCCCTGAAAAGTCATAAATTGTGTCATCCTAAACCACATCACTCCACATATTCTTTTAACATTTATGCAATATGGTTTCAGACAACTAAACCAAAGCTTTTGATGTCATCCCCCACATAACCTCACTAACAAGATATACAAACAACATATACAAAAACACAACAATGTGGCTCATCATCTATCGGGCAAGTAGATATACCCATGTGGCTAGCCATCTATCGGGCAGGTAGATATACCCATGTAACATTTAATGGTTAGATATAAAAAATTTCATAAATGGTATCCACAAAGGTCCATAATGTCCTCAACTTTCTCTATCCTCTTTATGCATGATAAACCCACACAACACTCACCCTAGATACAAAGATCACATAACTTTCACAAGCATAAACAAAAGCAAAGACACAGCTAAATATTTCCAACCCTACCTGGAAACACTATACATGTGGTTCACCTCAAAAAGACTCAAAATAGCTCAAACCTAGTTCACAGCTAACCTCCTCACCACGATACATGAGAACATGAATAAAAGTTTCAGCTAATAAATAACACTGTAGTGGGCCGAAAGCAACACTAACCCCACGCTCCAACCTTATCCTAGAATTTATGGCCCTTGAGAACCCCGAGGAAGAATTGATACAAATTAATATACAGTCCTTTACTTTACACACAAAAAAAGTTTTAATTACAGTTTATATTTACAAAAAAATAAACACCGGTGGGCATTCAAAATAAATATTCTATACAAATTTCAATTCTCCCAACTGAAAACAAAAATAAAATATGACAGGCTACACAACAAGGTCCACACAACAAAACAAAAAACAACACCCGAACGAGAAGGGGCACAGGGCTATCACTTGTGCGCAGGGGGAAGGGGGGGTAGTAGTAGTAGTTGTCCAATAAGAAGGGGAACAGGCTCGTCAGCCAATGCAGGTAACGCCCTCTGTTCCAGGGCTGGGCTGGGCGGAGCACTCGCCTCAAGGATTTCTCTCACAGTCCGCTGAAGCTTCCCTCTTTGAAGACACAGGATGCAATGCTAAAAAGAGCCAGAGAAATTTTGGTATAGCGTTTCCAAATAAAAATCTGCTGATGAACTTTGCTATCCCTCGTTGTTAAAATTAATGTTGAGTCTATTAGTATTACCTCATTCTTTGGCCTGTTTGTTAAAATAATTTTAGCAAAGAACCAATCTTACCTAGGGTAACATCCCAATGCGCTGGACAAATAAATTTTAGGATACTCCTAACTTTTACAAAACTATATAAATATTTATATAGTTTAAACAAAATATATCGCTGAAAGAGAATACAATGGTTATTATTCGTATTCATAATATAAAAAATCGGAAGGCAAATTATACCTACACACTCACACAAGGGTAGGGAAAAATATATGTAAAGGGGGATGGGAAAATGGCCCTACAGACACACACACACACCGCTCCCCCACAACACCACCACTATACCACCCCAAAATGGCAACGTATCCAATATGGCAATGATTTTGTTTAAAGAGCCCATCTGGCAACTGCCTACTAAGGGCAAAAGTCGCTGTGATATGGCAATGATATTTTTTTTAAAGCATGACACAAACAAATATACACAGATTTCACCCCCTCAAATAACTTGCATAGCTAACATTCAGGTAAAACAAATAAAAACAATCAAACTTTATAAACAAATCATAGTAATGGACTATACAAACCCTGCTTGGGTCCCTAACCTCTCAGATTCCTCCAAACTCTACAAACCATACAAGCCACGCAGTTATTGCACCTGCAAACCACCTCCACTCAGATACCAAAGTCCTCAGGGTAGAAGATCACCCACTCCCACAAGCAATAAAACAAAAACTAATTAATACACATCAATGATAAAATGTAAACTTTCCCACCTTGCACACACAAAAAAACTTCCAAAACTCATGCACAATTACTCAATACTCTTCACCTAGAAAACTTGAGGATCAGCAACAACAAAAAAATTACAACATCTAAAGGACAAACAAAAACAACAACAAAAAACAAAGGCGGTTGGCACCTTTCAGCACCAATTAAATCTCCCTGCCTATCCAACCCTTGTTAGGCTTTAGTAAGCACAAAGTCACCCATCAATTTTTTCACATGAAATTGGCACTTCAGCGATGGGATGCAATGTGTTGTAACATCTTCTTAACCAGTCAAAGTTCATCTATGCACACTATCATACACAATATAATCCACTTCATCCTTGGTCATTCCTTTCTCTCATAAATACTCAAATCCACTTTCATCCTTCGTTAGTCTTTTCTCTCATAAACACTCATTCACAAAATCAGCCCACCTGCATGCAGTCTTCCAAGTCTTCTCACACCCTGACACTCATATATTCTCTTTAGGAGTATATTTCCATTCATTCTCCTTTCATGCTGATACCAACTCAAAACAATTTCAGTTACAACCTTCTTCACACTTTGAACACCTACACCAACATACTCTCATGCAGGTCCCTGGCACACTCCACACTCAAACTCTTAGCCTTCACTAATGCTCCAATCACCTCAAAGACTTTCCTACTATTTAAGACTGTGGCTGCAAGCTGCTTCATCTGTACCACCATTTATTACAATGCATCCCAGATACTTAAAATTTTTCACTCATTCAAGTGTGACACCACAGACTTCTTTGTATAGCACACACCACCAATTCTCACCTCTAAATACAATTAGATTACTCTTTTCTGCATTCACTTTTAGACACCTCCTCTCACACACCATGTCAAAAGCTACAATCAGCATTTCCAAATCACTCATGATCCACCAATACCAGCCTATCAGCATATATATCAACATAGAACCCATCTTTCATCAATCAGAAACCCTTTCCCACAGTCAAGTATGTACTTCTCTAATTACAGCATCAATAAATATATTAAACAACCATGTTGATCACAAAACCTTGTTTTACACCCACACATATCTTGAACATTTTGTTTTTTAGTCAATTTTGATTTTAGATAAAATGCCATTTAATTAATTACACACCATTTAGTAAAATACTAAATAATTCAAACAACAAAATATTCAAATAGCAAAATACACATTATTATCATCATACATATTTATATTATAAAATTTAGAAGGTTTGCTTAGAGATATTAAATATATAAATCTATAGGAGAAGCTTTATTCTTTTGGCTAAGGTATATTTGTATGTATGTATATATGTATATATATATATATATATAATATATATATATATATATATATATATATATATATATATATATATATATATATTATATAATATATATAACTATATGCGGTTAGGTAAGAATTCCTTAATCTGCAAGAAAAGTCTGCTGGAGTTCCTCAACCCTATTTAGGAGTGTCAACTGGGCCCCCTCTCTAAAAAGAGAAATTTCAAAAAGCCTTTTGTATAAGATAGCCAAGCTAGAATAGATAAAAGTAAATTTTCCATTCTCTTTGAAAGCAGGGATAACAATTAAAAAGGCTGAGTGAAAGACAAATTTTTGTTTGTCTTTGAAAGGCTGGATTATGCGTTATCTTCTCATGACTGTCAGAAGACTTGGTGGAGGCATGTGGCTGTTTCACCTTACAGGATACAGTCATGCTGGTGGAGATGGACCCTGGATTTAGCTGAGGCTGAGTGTGAACCCTTTGTACTGCCAGCTCTGCCAGAGGAGCAACTTGTGGTGGGTAGGGTAGAATCTGAAGAAGGATTCTGAATGGCTGCTCAAGCGACCGAGCTCATAAACCTAGATGGAACAGGAGCAGAGGGTACCCTCTTTTTAAAATTGAGGCATAAGATGTACCAGGCAGCACTGGGTGAGCAAGGACCAAGTCCTTAGTCTCATGAAATACCAGACGATCCACATTTTAAATGGACAGGATTTCCTTCTCTAGAAGATACACACATTGCTTTGGGGAAACAGGGTGTGGTTCTATGCAATTAACACACTTGACCATACACGACGGGGAATTATCATTTACATATGCCCTTGGAGCAACTTACACTGACAGGACAAACCCAACTTTGCATGTCATCAGAAATGATACATATGGTTGAAGCAGTGACAGTAGTAGCAAGTCTGCAGCACAAATGCCGTCACACGGTAGTGATAACAACCAGCATGTACCAACTCAGTGAGCCAGTCACAATCAAATGCGACAAAACAGGGTGGGTCTTCCTGTTTTCTCATCACATGTTAAGACTTTGACTACTCCCTGGTCAGCAAGCTCTTCAATGAATTCTATAAATAGTAGTCCACGAGTATCCTCACCTAAACCACTCCTTTCACAGAGTTCATGGTAGAGTGTGACATCACTCTCACTGGCAAGTCAATGTGTCTGAAGGGTACTAATCATGGCCCCATCAAAAAGGTGTGACACATTTCCTAGAAGGCTCCCATCCAAGAAACAGGTCACCTTCAGCTCTCTACAAATAAGTTAGCTAATGCTCTCCTCTAATGTAGCATGTAGCCTTTGGCCAACATACTGACATCTGTGAAATGACAAACTAGAGAGAGTTTGAAGCCAGCAAGCTCAGAAACACCAAGTATTCTCTGAATGAGGGACCCCAACATAATTGAGGCTCAGCTCAGTGCATTTGGGCTTTGTCTGGGCTTTCCCACCTGAGGGTGCCTTGGAGCCAGATATGGCAGTCTTGGCCGAGTCACTGGCTGAATCAACCATGTAGGAAAAGGGACTGACTCCTAAACTTCCATTTCTTTTTTTTTACTTTCTGCTTCTCTCCACCCTTGGAAGGAGCCCTAAGGCCTCACAGACCAGTCTCAGCAAGATCATTCTCCTTGATGGGGAAGAACTTGGCTGTCAAGAGAGTACCAGTCAGGGAAGGAGGTTTCTCCTCTCTTTGTGAGTCCTAGGGGGCTTGCACACTCTCAGGAGGAGCTTACATAGGTTCAGTGTCTGGCACTGGGGCAAGATTTGCCCCCATGGAAGATCCTACTATCTGAGGCAGGGTCATCTCTGAGACCATCTCCACCTCAGGATGGGACTCCAACTGACAAAATAGCAAAATACCTCATAATAAGATGAAAAAGTGACTCTTAACTAAGAATTGAACCAACTACCTTGCACCTGCAAAGCACAAGGTTACTACTATGCCATGATGGATAAAAGGAAATGCAGCTTGCTATCATTTATAAGCTACAAGTAAAGACACCACACATGACCCTAAAGTGATGTTAGCTGGGTATCAGTCTCAATGAAATTGCCCTCATTGATAGTGTCAGGGATTTAACCTAGGCATATAAGAGGTGGAAATTGGCTGTCTAGAGCATTTTGGATAAATGAAAGCAAGAAAGAAATGTGGAATAGTATGGGAATTGCAAACAAAAACTGATAGAGGAAGAGTTGGAGTCAGTGGGAGGTGAGATAGGAAAATTTCCGAGACTTTTGAAGAGAATAAAAAAGGAATTAAGGGGTTATATACATTAAGATAATTGTGTTACTGAGTTCTGGGAAAACTAGCAGAATTATAATGATATGATCAGAAGATAGTTGAGTATGAAATTGATGCCCATAATTTATATTTGTATGAAAGAACAGAGCTGGAGTAATAATCTATGTAAAAAATATTTATACCTGCTTTCAAATTGATATCAAAGATAATAATAGTATTTAGCTAGTTTAAGTGGATATAAGAAGTTTATTGTAGGCCCCTTAACCAAAGTTATCCATTTGAATTTTATTATGGGGCGGGGGGATTAAAGTGATGTAATACAAGAGTGAAGTACTTATCATGGGTGATATATAAAACTTAATGCAAATTACCACTTTTTATTGAATATTTATTGAACAATTTCTTCCTTCAATATATGTAGGATCCAAATTTTAGGAAAGTGATTTAGAATCTTTAAAAATATATCTGTTCACTCCAAGTGTGACTTTTTAGAATATATTGAAAGAAGAGCAAATGTATCTGAATGCCACATGTTTTATGTGACTCATGGAAATGATTTGTTGGCTGAAGTGAGAAGGGATGCAAGTGTACGTATGAAGAATGGGACTGGGACCAGGAGGGTAGAAGATAGGCCTAGAATAGTGACTAGAGAGAAAGAAGTGACTGATGTAAGTGAGTGTCGTAGAATGGACTCTCGACGATATACCATATATAACTATTCGTTGAGGGAACTTCTTTAATTATCTTTAGAGTGCGTGATTGTCTGGCAGCCGATATTATGTATCTTTGATATGCTTAAGAAGTGGAACTGAGCTCAAGGATAATAATATTGCTATCATTAATAAAATAGAGTTTTATTAATAATAACTATCAACAAACACAAAACGGAAAATATTGACATAAACAGAGAATGGAAAGGGTCGTGGGGGCTCGGGCTAATCTGAGGATTAAAGGATTTAAAAAGGTAAAACAAATATAGAGTTAAAGAGATGGGATGGTTTGCTAAACCATTTAAAGCACAGGATAGAATTGACAACAGGGTTAAGTACTCAAAGGTGACATTTGGCTTACGTAACTTTATACTAGTGGTGCAGTGGAAGGCGACGTGAAGGAATTTTCGGGCCGCTGGCGAGTTCCAGCTGAAGGGGGGGAATAAAAGGATCCTGATGTGGCGTCTGGGGAATGAGAACCGTTTCTCGACGAATGGCTTGAAGAACAATAGCTGTTCTACGTTGTTCTCTTCTGAACAACAGGGGGGTGAGAACCGTCTCTTGTCTACGGGCTCAAGAACAATGGCTGTTCTAATGTTGTTCTCTTCTGAACAACAAGGGGGAAGGGTGAGAACCGTTTCTTGGCGAACGGACTCAAAAGAACAATGGCTGTTCTACGTTGTTCTCTTCTGAACAACGGGGGAAGGGTGAGAACCGTTTCTTGTCAACGGGGCTCGAACGAACAATGGCTGTTCTAACGTTGTTCTCTTTCTGAACAACGAGGGGGAAGCCTTTTGGACTCGGCGTCGCAAAGGCTCGAACTTTGGCACTCAAGGGATTTTGTCCTCCTTCTGGACAAGTGATGGTGAATCTCGAGGTCGAGGTCCCTTGGCGCACAAAGTGAGAGAGGGTCGTGGTGATGTTTCGCGCCGAAAATCTGGATCTCCAATCTGATCTTAGTGGTAAAGTTTCCATCTAAATAGTCGAGACACTCCCTTGGCGTGGGGGACAATGGGGTGGGAACTTCGAGGGAATGCACAGCCGAGGCTTGGAACAATGCCTTATCTGCCTATAAGCCTAACTCAATCTGGCGAGGTCGGCGTATGGGGGCGAACGGGGGGACGATAACCTCCTTGTTTAAACATTGACATCCGGTGGCTGCGATAAGACGCCAAGCTTCGAAGCGAAGATGCACATGGGAGCATCGTGGTTTTAAATAATATGTGATAGGAGTTGAAACTAACGCTGCCTCAACCCGTTCTATCACAGTGAGCATGAATCATGCATAGGTGAATATGGATAGAATGGATAGGTTAGGACAGGATAGGTGTGTGAGTAAGAGGGAGATGGAACCTGTTAGGTTGACTAACAGATTTGATGCCCTGAGAGAGGAAGAGGTTGAAAGTGATTTGTCTGATGTGGTTGTGGCAGAAAGTAGATTAAGTGGCAGTTTGAATGAGAACAAGAGGGAGGGTGAAGCTAGGCCTAGGGGAACTAGGAGGATGACTGAGATGCTTGTGATAGGTGACTCTCAGATTAGATATTTAGATAGGAAGTTGAGTGCAAGCAAATGGAAGAGAGTGAGCATTTGTTTACCGGGTGCTGGTGTAAATAATGTGTCTGAGAGGTATGATAGTCTGGTGTCTGGGTAAGAGATGCAGTTGTGATTATGCATGTGGGAGTAAATGATGTAAAGAAGATGGGTTCATGTGAGTTATGACAGAGGTACAAAAGGTTATTTGAAAAGATAAGTGAAAATTCAGGTGTGGTTCTGAGAATGGATGTGCAGATGGAATGGAGGTCTCAGGCAATTAGAGTGAATGACTATATGAAAGGCTTGTGTAAGAAGTCAGGATTAGTGTTTGTAGATGTATGGAACAAATTTGTTGGGAATAAGGCATTGTATGCATTGGATGGAGTCATCTTAAGCCGGGCAGGGGTTGATGTGTTGTAGCAGGAGTTAGATAGTGACATTAGGTCTTTACAGGTGGGAAACTAGTTATTGATAGTGGTCAAGGAAATACAAGAGTGCAAGGTGGGGCAGGGAGAGGAAAGAAATGCTTCAGGGATAGGAGGGCTGAGTTTTCTTTATACCAATGCTGTAGTCTTTAGAAATAAGAAGGAGTTATTTAGTTATATTATTGATGAAGATATAGATATAATATGTGTAATAGAATCATGGGTTAATGAAAATAAATTTAATGACAATGTGAGTGAATTTGAACTACAGGGTTATAATATGTACATTAGTCAAAGGAGAGATAGGACTGGTGTTTCATTGATTATATCAGAAATAGGCTTGCTTCAAATCTAAATAATTCTATAAAGCAAGAAGTTGAGTTACTATGGATAGATATTAGGGTCAGTAAAAATAGGATAATACACTTGGGAGCCTTTTACAGACTACCCGGACAGAATGATTGTATTGATGAGTTAATGATCAGGAAAATAGGTAAAGGATGTGAAATAGATACGTTTATTCTAGGAGACTTTAATTTAAATTCTGTTGACTGGGAAAATATGATAGGAAGGGATAGGTCAAGTTGTAAGTTTATAGAATGCTTTGAGGATAATTTTTTGACTCAATTTGTTAATAAGCCAACAAGGGGTGCCAATATATTAGATTTGGTTCTTTCAAATGATATGCTTTAAAAATATAAAAGTAACTGAAATAAAACATGGGTTCAACACTACCTCCAGGTTGCAAGGAACAATCTTACAACACATGGCCAACTAAAGTGGGACAATTCATGAAGCATTGTGATCATCAGATGGTTCATTTTAACTTGGGAAGAGTGAAAGGTAGAACATCAATAAACTCCACGAAAACTCCAAATTTTTATTGAGATGATTATGATAAATTACGCAGCTTGCTAAATCAGATCAGATGGGATATAGAATTTGGTGGAAAGAATACTTAGGAGATGTGGGACACTTTTAAGACTATATTAAACATAATCCATGAGTAGTGTATCCCAATGAAGGTTATTAGAAAGAAATGTAGGAAGCCATTGTGGTGAAATCAGGAGCTAGCTAGGAAAATTCCTGACAAGAAAAACGCATACCAGAGATTAAAAAAAGTACTTTTGACAATTTAAATCATTATAGGTTGCCATAAATTAGCTAAATAAGATTATTAAAGAAGAGTAAAAGGGCAGCAGAAATTAATTTAGCTCAAAATAATAACAAAGATCCAAGAAAATTCTTTAGCTATTATAGAATTAATAACAAATCTAACAATGATAAAATAGGACCTATTAGATATGAAGGGGTTTTGAAAGAATCTGATGAGGACATAGTAGAGGTTCTTAATGATCATTTTTCTTCGGTATTTACACAAGAGAATCAAGATAGATTAATTGATGATGATTCTAGGTCAAGGGAAGTATTGTTGAATCCCATTAATGTGAACAGGGAAATAATTAAAGGGCTTATATTGGAGTTAAATACTAGTAAGGCATTTGGCCCAGACAACATTCATTCTAGGTTATTCAAAGAAGGTGTAGATAGTATTGCGATAGCTTTTGAGAAGATATATATATACTACACTTTTTCACCCTCAAATTTTAAAAAAAATAACTGCCATGTGCTGTAAGGTTGTACCTTGCAACCTGGAGGTGGTGCTGAGACAATACTTTATTTCAGTTACTTTTATCTTTTAAAGGATACTATTTATGTTTTTCAGAGATCTTTTAATTTTATACAGGTAGAAAATACCAGTATTGCAAATTTGCATTATTAAATATGTTTCCAGTGCAGTATTTGAAAAAATACTCCCTTGGTTACAAAGAGGGTTGAGTTATGCATAACAACAGTAGCTAGAGGTGCAAAAGAGCTGCCAATAAGGATATAATGAGAAGAAATCCCACCAGCAATGAAAATAGGCTCTCTAACAAATGCATTTGGTAAGTAGTACTGTAGATATGATTCTTACGAATGTTTTTATGTATGAAAAATGGTATTTTGTGAAGAAATAAGTGCCTGAGAAGTGAAAACACTAGGATATTTCACACTGCCCACCTCTCACACTGCCCATTCCCTCAAGGATTATAAGGTGTCGTTCGACTAGTGGTGATGCCTAGATTGTGCAAGAATTCACACGATCAGAATGCAGGTAGGAAGGCATACCAAATATTGCAAAAATCTGATTTAGACAATGGATTATAGTACTAGTAGTCATGTTCTGACAGGCAAATCCAAATAAAAAACAAGAATACTCATTGACCACCGTGAGCATATAGTGGTTTCTCGAGTTCGAGGGTAGAGGCCCCTTGAAGTCCAAACTAAGATGTTCAAAGAGCTGCGTGGCCTTGATAAGGGGAGTTTGGTGCAGTTTGTAGAACCAAGGGTTCAATAGGGCACACTGAGTGCATTCAGAGCACACCCTCCTCACATCTTCCATGGAATAAGGAAGATTTCTCACTCTGACAAAATGAGCAAGTCTTGTTGCCCCAGGATGGCAAAGTAGAGCTTGGAGCTCATATAGTTTCTCATTATTGACAGTAGCTCCACAGTGAGCATGTGAGAGTGTGTCTGCAGGAATGTTGTATTTACCAAGACGGTACACAATGTCATAATTGTAGCACCCCAACTCGATCCTCCATCTTTGAATTTTATCATTCTTGATTTTTCCAAGCCAATTCGTACGGAACATAAAGCTGACAGCCTGTTGGTCCGTAACTAAGGTGAAACATCGCCCTGTCAATTGCACATGCCTCCTTTTCTACTGCAGATTGTTTGCATTCAGTAGGTGTGAGGGCGTGAGAGAAAAAGGCAACTGGATGGCCTGCCTGACTCAGAGTAGCAGCAATGGCTGTATCAGAGGCATCAGTCTCAACTACCAAAGGAATAGTTTCTTCAATCGAGTGCAGAACAGCCTTCCCAAGGAAAACATACCAATAACACGACGTAAGGAAGTACGATCTTTAGAGATCAGTAATTCCTTTAATGGACATAAACGTTCAGAATCTGGTTTGAGAGAGCCGTGGGTTATTGTGTAACCAAGAAAATCTATTGATTTTTTTTTTAAATGACAGACTTAGTCTCATTGAAGGTAAGTTTGTGGAACCCGGCAGCCTCTTGAAATTTCGCCAAGTTCTCATCATGCTCCAGCTGGGTTTTCCCTGCCACAATATTGTCCACATAAGCATAAGTTCCATGCAGATCGTGTTGCTTGATGATGTCAATAGTCCTTTTGAAGAAAGCAACGCCGTTCGTAACCCCCGAATGGAACTCTGCGAAATTGATATAGCTTGCCATTCGCTTCAAAAGCAGTATATGGCTTGTCCTCTTCCTGTATAGGTATCTGGTGATAAGCACTTTTCAGGTCCAGTGAACTATAGCACTTGTAATGAGACAGTCCCGTAACAAGGTCGTCTATTCTTGGAAGAGGGTATGCATCCAAACGAGTGAATCTATTAATGGCCTATCCATAGTCAACAGCTAATCTCTTTCAGTGGCACTCATTCGACACAACAAGAACTTGCATCCTCCATGGAGATGTGCTCTCCTCAATAACACCATCATGTAGCATCTTGTTAATTTCAGACCTTATGAACTTCTTATCATCATCCCCAAACCCTCGAGATTTTGTTGCAATGGGTTTGCAATGAGGAGCAAGACTTGAAAAGAGACGAGGTGTAGCCACCAAAGCAGACAGTACACTGCAAGTGGCAGGGTTGGAGATATTTAGATCTTTCTTGGATCTGCCAAAGTCCACAGTTACACTAGAATGCTGGCTCATAAAGTTTTAACCAAGAATGACATCACTGCACAAGTCTGGCAGCACAGAAAGCCTTGTATTGTAGTAGCACTCACCCTTCAAATTGATGTCAACCATGCAGCATCCCTTCACAGGAGATGTGAGTGATGAAAAGGCAATAGATATACTTCCTGTCGCTGGAACATTTTTTTAAAAAAATTTATAGAGCCCATCTGGCAACTGCCCACTTGGGCATAAGTCGGCGAAAAACACGACAGCCTAGAACTAGGTTACTTTAAAATAAAAAAGAAAACGTAACAATGATATAAATTCGAAAAACTTAACAACCAGGAAGCAATCTCCGGCAGCGGGGGCAGGTCCCCTCACCCCGGTGAAGGAAAGTGCAACCTACAAAACAACAACAACAGAAAAACAACAAAGAGAACCTTAAATAAAGGGGAGAAGGCCGGCCTCCCCCCAAAAGTCAACAAGTCCAGAAGTTAATGTGCACGAATCCGTCCCGAGTACAAGGGACAGGCGGTAGCGACCCCGCCAATCCTGGTACCGGGACAGGTATCGTGCGCGAAGATCACGCAGACTGGGACATTCGACAAGAATGTGCTGAACAGTCTGTGGGACGACGCAGTCATTGCAATAGGGCGCAGACGTGCGCTCCATCAAATAGCGATGCGTCACACGAGTGTGCCCGATTCGGAGACGACAGAAAGCAACCTGAAGCCGCCGCGGCATTGGGGGATAGGTCCATAGGAACAGTGGCGGTGCAATGGCATGCAACTTTAAGTTCCCTTCGACCGTCTCCCATCTTCTTTGCCAAGCAGTCCGAAGAGCTGCCCGTATTCCTGCCATGTAGTCGGTGTGAGGAAGAGCGAAACGCTGGTCCGGTCGCAGAGTCCTCGCGGACTCTTTGGCGCCCTCATTCCCTGCAATTCCTACAGGTCCAGGAACCCAGCAGAAGATAATCTCGACATCTGCCCGGTGCCCGGCTCGCCAAAACCATGGCGTCACGGATATCGCGACCAGGGGATGCGGAGATTCCAATGCCCCGAGAGCACTCAAGGCGACTTGTGAGTCGCTATAGATCACGATCCGGTCTCAGAACCGGGCACGTCGCGTAATCTCCCGTACTGAGTGGTGTATTGCCACCAGCTCGGCAGTGAAGACAGACGCAGCGCCTGGCAGAGCCCCGCTGACTTCAGAGAGGATACGGCGTGGAAGCTGACCCCCTCTTCGGACTTGGAGCCATCCGTATACACTGGCACGGTTCCAGCATGGCCATGACACGAGGTGTGCTCCAAAAAGGTCAAACGCAATACTCCTGGCGCTGTACAAGTTTTGGGAGCAGAGGTGTGGCGACAAATAGCCAAATATGGTACCCTTCAGGGTGGCGTCCTGGGCAGAACCAGGGGCACCACGGGCACGAGAGCTATACCTAGCGTACACCATTAAGAAACAAGTACGGATCTGGGTAGAGCCGTGGATGGCGGCAGAAGTCCACCACCTTAGTCTTGGCCAAGGAAAACCCAAACCTGGGCGCTTCGGCATAGCGAGAGACGCGGTTCAATGCCTGTTGGGGTCGACGCTCCAGAGTTGGCATCTGGGCCACGCCAAAAGAAATAGAAAGGTCGTCCACGTAGAGTGTAGCGAGAACATCTTCCGGCAGCACCGAGGTGATGCCGTTGATGCTCAGAGCAAAGAGTGCAACACTGAGGACACTTCCCTGTGGGACACCCTCTTCCTGCTCCAGTGAGCCGGAGAGGGCTTCCCCCCACCCGTACGCGGAATCGAAGATCTCCCAAGAATTAGGATATAAACATTGGGAGGCGTCCCCTCGCCCCCATCGTGTGGAGAGTCTCCATGATACTGTATCGGCCTTCCGGTATCATAGGCTTTCTCCAGATGGGAAAACACCATGGCGTAGTACTGTCTCTGAAGGAAGGCCTCACAATGGCATTTTCCAGTCGGAGCAGAGCATACAACGTGGAGTGGAACTTGTGGAAGCCACACTGTGCAGAAGACAGATGGCCTCCGCTGTCCAGGAAAAAGGCTAATCTAACATTTACCAATTTCTCCATCAACTTGCACACGCAAGAGGTTAGAGAGATTGGGCGGAAACTGGCCAGAGTAGAGTGATCTCTCCCCGGCTTGCGAAAGGCGAGCACAGTAGCGATTTGCCCGGAATCTGGGAGGAGATCCTCCACCCAGATCCTGTTGAACAAATCTAACAGAAAGGCCATGCCTTGCTCACCCAGGTGTCGATGCATGGCGTAAGGGAGATCGTCCGAACCATGGGCAGTGTCCGCGCAAGAAGCAAGAGCGGAACACAACTCACTCAAAGTAAACCTGTCATTGAAGGGTTCACCGCCTCTCGAGATAAAGTCCAGTCGGCGGCCTTCCGCGACATCACAACGTGCATTGAATGCTGGCGGAGCAGCATCCCGGCTAGATAATGCGGAGAAAAGGGTCGAGAAGGATTCCACCACAGACGCAGGGTCCGAGATTGCGGTCCCATTCTCCTGGAGAATAGGAGGGGGGTCCTACGAGAACTTGCTCCAAATCCTTTTGACTCGCCTCCACAACTCTACTAGAGGGGTCTTTCCCATTAAGTGAAGACACGTATGCCCGCCAAGAAGAGCAGCGGGCGTGCTTCAAAATATACCGGAATCTAGCCCTAACCCGACGAAATTCAGTGACAGTGAAATCGTTCGGCCGACCACCATGGAGTGGTCAGTGCGCAAAACGGCCAGATGTTCTGGGAATAGTAGTCAGGCCCACGGCGATGAGGTTACCGGAGAACTCAACGGCCTCATCTGCCGACCTAAACTCCTCGACTGAGATAGAGAATACAGTCATTTCCTGAAATGCAGGCCACCGCACCTGTGACAAGCACCACCGAAGTGGGCTCTCAGGCGGCAGTTGCACTGAAAATTATATTTGAATGGGAAAGTGATCACTACCATTGAGGTCATCGACCACCCCCCCAATCAAAATCAGGCTGTGCATTTGAAGAGCACAAAGATAGATCAAGGCAAGAAAATAAAGCGGTTCTCAGGCAGTGATGTGTAAACTCATCCATATTTAGGATACCTATTTCAAGCTCTTCGATCAGATTGGCAAGGACTTGTCCCCTGGGATTTATTTAGTAATCTCCCCAGACAGGATATCTGCCATTCAGATCTCCAAGCATGAGAAAGGCCTCGGCAACCATGCTACGATGTGGCGGAAGTCCCCCCGCATCTAAGTCAGCTGACAAGGGAATGTACGCAGAAATGATAGTATACTTCCTATCCAGGTGAAGCTGCACAGCCACTGCCTTCGAGGACTTATTGGGGGAGGTTGGGCTCGCCATGCAAGTCTTTTCCTCCCTCCGCCTCAAAACCTTAGGCAGACATTGCGG
Organism: Ceratothoa steindachneri; assembly: GCA_963969495.1. Taxonomy (NCBI): domain Eukaryota; kingdom Metazoa; phylum Arthropoda; class Malacostraca; order Isopoda; family Cymothoidae; genus Ceratothoa; species Ceratothoa steindachneri. The sequence goes on from OZ018319.1 coordinate 97,733,382, forward strand.
CTTCGGAGGCAGGGGGTCCTCTTTTTGAGGATCTACCATCTCCAAGCCACTCAGCCTACAACTAGACCTGCAATTCCTACAGGTCCAGGAACCCAGCAGAAGATAATCTCGACATCTGCCCGGTGCCCGGCTCGCCAAAACCATGGCGTCACGGATATCGCGAACCAGGGGATGCGGAGATTCCAATGCCCCGAGAGCACTCAAGGCGACTTGTGAGTCGCTATAGATCACGATCCGGTCTCAGAACCGGGCACGTCGCGTAATCTCCCGTACTGAGTGGTGTATTGCCACCAGCTCGGTAGTGAAGACAGACGCAGCGCCTGGCAGAGCCCCGCTGACTTCAGAGAGGATACGGCGTGGAAGCTGACCCCCTCTTCGGACTTGGAGCCATCCGTATACACTGGCACGGTTCCAGCATGGCCATGACACGAGGTGTGCTCCAAAAAGGTCAAACGCAATACTCCTGGCGCTGTACAAGTTTTGGGAGCAGAGGCGTGGCGACAAATAGCCAAATATGGTACCCTTCAGGGTGGCGTCCTGGGCAGAACCAGGGGCACCACGGGCACGAGAGCTATACCTAGCGTACACCATTAAGAAACAAGTACGGATCTGGGTAGAGCCATGGATGGCGGCAGAAGTCCACCACCTTAGTCTTGGCCAAGGAAAACCCAAACCTGGGCGCTTCGGCATAGCGAGAGACGCGGTTCAATGCCTGTTGGGGTCGACGCTCCAGAGTTGGCATCTGGGCCACGCCAAAAGAAATAGAAAGGTCGTCCACGTAGAGTGTAGCGAGAACATCTTCCGGCAGCACCGAGGTGATGCCGTTGATGCTCAGAGCAAAGAGTGCGACACTGAGGACACTTCCCTGTGGGACACCCTCTTCCTGCTCCAGTGAGCCGGAGAGGGCTTCCCGCCACCCGTACGTGGAATCGGAGATCTCCCAAAAATTAGGATATAAACATTGGGAGGCGTCCCCTCGCCCCCATCGTGTGGAGAGTCTCCATGATACTGTATCGGCCTTCCGGTATCATAGGCTTTCTCCAGATGGGAAAACACCATGGCGTAGTACTGTCTCTGAAGGAAGGCCTCACAATGGCATTTTCCAGTCGGAGCAGGGCATACGACGTGGAGTGGAACTTGTGGAAGCCACACTGTGCAGAAGACAGATGGCCTCCGCTGTCCAGGAAAAAGGCTAATCTAACATTTACCAATTTCTCCATCAACTTGCACACGCAAGAGGTTAGAGAGATTGGGCGGAAACTGGCCGAAGTAGAGTGATCTCTCCCCGGCTTGCGAAAGGCGAGCACAGTAGCGATTTGCCCGGAATCTGGGAGGAGATCCTCCACCCAGATCCTGTTGAACAAATCTAACAGAAAGGCCATGCCTTGCTCACCCAGGTGTCGATGCATGGCGTAAGGGAGATCGTCCGAACCATGGGCAGTGTCCGCGCAAGAAGCAAGAGCGGAACACAACTCACTCAAAGTAAACCTGTCATTGAAGGGTTCACCGCCTCTCGAGATAAAGTCCAGTCGGCGGCCTTCCGCGACATCACAACGTGCATTGAATGCTGGCGGAGCAGCATCCCGGCTAGATAATGCGGAGAAAAGGGTCGAGAAGGATTCCACCACAGACGCAGGGTCCGAGATTGCGGTCCCATTCTCCTGGAGAATAGGAGGGGGGTCCTACGAGAACTTGCTCCAAATCCTTTTGACTCGCCTCCACAACTCTACTAGAGGGGTCTTTCCCATTAAGTGAAGACACGTATGCCCGCCAAGAAGAGCAGCGGGCGTGCTTCAAAATATACCGGAATCTAGCCCTAACCCGACGAAATTCAGTGACAGTGAAATCGTTCGGCCGACCACCATGGAGTGGTCAGTGCGCAAAACGGCCAGATATTCTGGGAATAGTAGTCAGGCCCACGGCGATGAGGTTACCGGAGAACTCAACGGCCTCATCTGCCGACCTAAACTCCTCGACTGAGATAGAGAATACAGTCATTTCCTGAAATGCAGGCCACCGCACCTGTGACAAGCACCACCGAAGTGGGCTCTCAGGCGGCAGTTGCACTGAAAATTATATTTGAATGGGAAAGTGATCACTACCATTGAGGTCATCGACCACCCCCCCAATCAAAATCAGGCTGTGCATTTGAAGAGCACAAAGATAGATCAAGGCAAGAAAATAAAGCGGTTCTCAGGCAGTGATGTGTAAACTCATCCATATTTAGGATACCTATTTCAAGCTCTTTGATCAGATTGGCAAGGACTTGTCCCCTGGGATTTATTTAGTAATCTCCCCAGACAGGATATCTGCCATTCAGATCTCCAAGCATGAGAAAGGCCTCGGCAACCATGCTACGATGTGGCGGAAGTCCCCCCGCATCTAAGTCAGCTGACAAGGGAATGTACGCAGAAATGATAGTATACTTCCTATCCAGGTGAAGCTGCACAGCCACTGCCTTCGAGGACTTATTGGGGGAGGTTGGGCTCGCCATGCAAGTCTTTTCCTCCCTCCGCCTCAAAACCTTAGGCAGACATTGCGGCTTCGGAGGCAGGGGGTCCTCTTTTTGAGGATCTACCATCTCCAAGCCACTCAGCCTACAACTAGACCTGCAATTCCTACAGGTCCAGGAACCCAGCAGAAGATAATCTCGACATCTGCCCGGTGCCCGGCTCGCCAAAACCATGGCGTCACGGATATCGCGAACCAGGGGATGCGGAGATTCCAATGCCCCGAGAGCACTCAAGGCGACTTGTGAGTCGCTATAGATCACGATCCGGTCTCAGAACCGGGCACGTCGCGTAATCTCCCGTACTGAGTGGTGTATTGCCACCAGCTCGGCAGTGAAGACAGACGCAGCGCCTGGCAGAGCCCCGCTGACTTCAGAGAGGATACGGCGTGGAAGCTGACCCCCTCTTCGGACTTGGAGCCATCCGTATACACTGGCACGGTTCCAGCATGGCCATGACACGAGGTGTGCTCCAAAAAGGTCAAACGCAATACTCCTGGCGCTGTACAAGTTTTGGGAGCAGAGGCGTGGCGACAAATAGCCAAATATGGTACCCTTCAGGGTGGCGTCCTGGGCAGAACCAGGGGCACCACGGGCACGAGAGCTATACCTAGCGTACACCATTAAGAAACAAGTACGGATCTGGGTAGAGCCGTGGATGGCGGCAGAAGTCCACCACCTTAGTCTTGGCCAAGGAAAACCCAAACCTGGGCGCTTCGGCATAGCGAGAGACGCGGTTCAATGCCTGTTGGGGTCGACGCTCCAGAGTTGGCATCTGGGCCACGCCAAAAGAAATAGAAAGGTCGTCCACGTAGAGTGTAGCGAGAACATCTTCCGGCAGCACCGAGGTGATGCCGTTGATGCTCAGAGCAAAGAGTGCGACACTGAGGACACTTCCCTGTGGGACACCCTCTTCCTGCTCCAGTGAGCCGGAGAGGGCTTCCCCCCACCCGTACGCGGAATCGAAGATCTCCCAAAAATTAGGATATAAACATTGGGAGGCGTCCCCTCGCCCCCATCGTGTGGAGAGTCTCCATGATACTGTATCGGCCTTCCGGTATCATAGGCTTTCTCCAGATGGGAAAACACCATGGCGTAGTACTGTCTCTGAAGGAAGGCCTCACAATGGCATTTTCCAGTCGGAGCAGGGCATACGACGTGGAGTGGAACTTGTGGAAGCCACACTGTGCAGAAGACAGATGGCCTCCGCTGTCCAGGAAAAAGGCTAATCTAACATTTACCAATTTCTCCATCAACTTGCACACGCAAGAGGTTAGAGAGATTGGGCGGAAACTGGCCGAAGTAGAGTGATCTCTCCCCGGCTTGCGAAAGGCGAGCACAGTAGCGATTTGCCCGGAATCTGGGAGGAGATCCTCCACCCAGATCCTGTTGAACAAATCTAACAGAAAGGCCATGCCTTGCTCACCCAGGTGTCGATGCATGGCGTAAGGGAGATCGTCCGAACCATGGGCAGTGTCCGCGCAAGAAGCAAGAGCGGAACACAACTCACTCAAAGTAAACCTGTCATTGAAGGGTTCACCGCCTCTCGAGATAAAGTCCAGTCGGCGGCCTTCCGCGACATCACAACGTGCATTGAATGCTGGCGGAGCAGCATCCCGGCTAGATAATGCGGAGAAAAGGGTCGAGAAGGATTCCACCACAGACGCAGGGTCCGAGATTGCGGTCCCATTCTCCTGGAGAATAGGAGGGGGGTCCTACGAGAACTTGCTCCAAATCCTTTTGACTCGCCTCCACAACTCTACTAGAGGGGTCTTTCCCATTAAGTGAAGACACGTATGCCCGCCAAGAAGAGCAGCGGGCGTGCTTCAAAATATACCGGAATCTAGCCCTAACCCGACGAAATTCAGTGACAGTGAAATCGTTCGGCCGACCACCATGGAGTGGTCAGTGCGCAAAACGGCCAGATGTTCTGGGAATAGTAGTCAGGCCCACGGCGATGAGGTTACCGGAGAACTCAACGGCCTCATCTGCCGACCTAAACTCCTCGACTGAGATAGAGAATACAGTCATTTCCTGAAATGCAGGCCACCGCACCTGTGACAAGCACCACCGAAGTGGGCTCTCAGGCGGCAGTTGCACTGAAAATTATATTTGAATGGGAAAGTGATCACTACCATTGAGGTCATCGACCACCCCCCCAATCAAAATCAGGCTGTGCATTTGAAGAGCACAAAGATAGATCAAGGCAAGAAAATAAAGCGGTTCTCAGGCAGTGATGTGTAAACTCATCCATATTTAGGATACCTATTTCAAGCTCTTTGATCAGATTGGCAAGGACTTGTCCCCTGGGATTTATTTAGTAATCTCCCCAGACAGGATATCTGCCATTCAGATCTCCAAGCATGAGAAAGGCCTCGGCAACCATGCTACGATGTGGCGGAAGTCCCCCCGCATCTAAGTCAGCTGACAAGGGAATGTACGCAGAAATGATAGTATACTTCCTATCCAGGTGAAGCTGCACAGCCACTGCCTTCGAGGACTTATTGGGGGAGGTTGGGCTCGCCATGCAAGTCTTTTCCTCCCTCCGCCTCAAAACCTTAGGCAGACATTGCGGCTTCGGAGGCAGGGGGTCCTCTTTTTGAGGATCTACCATCTCCAAGCCACTCAGCCTACAACTAGACCTGCAATTCCTACAGGTCCAGGAACCCAGCAGAAGATAATCTCGACATCTGCCCGGTGCCCGGCTCGCCAAAACCATGGCGTCACGGATATCGCGAACCAGGGGATGCGGAGATTCCAATGCCCCGAGAGCACTCAAGGCGACTTGTGAGTCGCTATAGATCACGATCCGGTCTCAGAACCGGGCACGTCGCGTAATCTCCCGTACTGAGTGGTGTATTGCCACCAGCTCGGCAGTGAAGACAGACGCAGCGCCTGGCAGAGCCCCGCTGACTTCAGAGAGGATACGGCGTGGAAGCTGACCCCCTCTTCGGACTTGGAGCCATCCGTATACACTGGCAAGGTTCCAGCATGGCCATGACACGAGGTGTGCTCCAAAAAGGTCAAACGCAATACTCCTGGCGCTGTACAAGTTTTGGGAGCAGAGGCGTGGCGACAAATAGCCAAATATGGTACCCTTCAGGGTGGCGTCCTGGGCAGAACCAGGGGCACCACGGGCACGAGAGCTATACCTAGCGTACACCATTAAGAAACAAGTACGGATCTGGGTAGAGCCGTGGATGGCGGCAGAAGTCCACCACCTTAGTCTTGGCCAAGGAAAACCCAAACCTGGGCGCTTCGGCATAGCGAGAGACGCGGTTCAATGCCTGTTGGGGTCGACGCTCCAGAGTTGGCATCTGGGCCACGCCAAAAGAAATAGAAAGGTCGTCCACGTAGAGTGTAGCGAGAACATCTTCCGGCAGCACCGAGGTGATGCCGTTGATGCTCAGAGCAAAGAGTGCGACACTGAGGACACTTCCCTGTGGGACACCCTCTTCCTGCTCCAGTGAGCCGGAGAGGGCTTCCCCCCACCCGTACGCGGAATCGAAGATCTCCCAAAAATTAGGATATAAACATTGGGAGGCGTCCCCTCGCCCCCATCGTGTGGAGAGTCTCCATGATACTGTATCGGCATGCGGTATCATAGGCTTTCTCCAGATGGGAAAACACCATGGCGTAGTACTGTCTCTGAAGGAAGGCCTCACAATGGCATTTTCCAGTCGGAGCAGGGCATACGACGTGGAGTGGAACTTGTGGAAGCCACACTGTGCAGAAGACAGATGGCCTCCGCTGTCCAGGAAAAAGGCTAATCTAACATTTACCAATTTCTCCATCAACTTGCACACGCAAGAGGTTAGAGAGATTGGGCGGAAACTGGCCGGAGTAGAGTGATCTCTCCCCGGCTTGCGAAAGGCAAGCACAGTAGCGATTTGCCCGGAATCTGGGAGGAGATCCTCCACCCAGATCCTGTTGAACAAATCTAACAGAAAGGCCATGCCTTGCTCACCCAGGTGTCGATGCATGGCGTAAGGGAGATCGTCCGAACCATGGGCAGTGTCCGCGCAAGAAGCAAGAGCGGAACACAACTCACTCAAAGTAAACCTGTCATTGAAAGGTTCACCGCCTCTCGAGATAAAGTCCAGTCGGCGGCCTTCCGCGACATCACAACGTGCATTGAATGCTGGCGGAGCAGCATCCCGGCTAGATAATGCGGAGAAAAGGGTCGAGAAGGATTCCACCACAGACGCAGGGTCCGAGATTGCGGTCCCATTCTCCTGGAGAATAGGAGGGGGGTCCTAAGAGAACTTGCTCCAAATCCTTTTGACTCGCCTCCACAACTCTACTAGAGGGGTCTTTCCCATTAAGTGAAGACACGTTTGCCCGCCAAGAAGAGCAGGGGGCATGCTTCAAAATATACCGGAATCTAGCCATAACCCGACGAAATTCAGTGACAGTGAAATCGTTCGGCCGACCACCATGGAGTGGTCAGTGCGCAAAACGGCCAGATGTTCTGGGAATAGTAGTCAGGCCCACGGCGATGAGGTTACCGGAGAACTCAACGGCCTCATCTGCCGACCTAAACTCCTCGACTGAGATAGAGAATTCAGTCATTTCCTGAAATGCAGGCCACCGCACCTGTGACAAGCACCACCGAAGTGGGCTCTCAGGCGGCAGTTGCACTGAAAATTATATTTGAATGGGAAAGTGATCACTACCATTGAGGTCATCGACCACCCCCCCAATCAAAATCAGGCTGTGCATTTGAAGAGCACAAAGATAGATCAAGGCAAGAAAATAAAGCGGTTCTCAGGCAGTGATGTGTAAACTCATCCATATTTAGGATACCTATTTCAAGCTCTTCGATCAGATTGGCAAGGACTTGTCCCCTGGGATTTATTTAGTAATCTCCCCAGACAGGATATCTGCCATTCAGATCTCCAGGCATGAGAAAGGCCTCGGCAACCATGCTACGATGTGGCAGAAGTCCCCCCGCATCTAAGTCAGCTGACAAGGGAATGTACGCAGAAATGATAGTATACTTCCTATCCAGGTGAAGCTGCACAGCCACTGCCTTCGAGGACTTATTGGGGGAGGTTGGGCTCGCCATGCAAGTCTTTTCCTCCCTCCGCCTCAAAACCTTAGGCAGACATTGCGGCTTCAGAGGCAGGGGGGTCCTCTTTTTGAGGATCTACCATCTCCAAGCCACTCAGCCTACAACTAGACCTGGGCAAAGGAGCTGAAGCTCCTTTCTTGCTGTCCTCCTTTCGGGAAAAGCTTTAGGAACCCCAGAAGATGGCCTGGGGACCAACTTCAGGGAGTTACCTCCTGTGAGTCTAATGACTCAGTGGAGGTGCCTGGCCATTTCGCCTTACGGGAAACAGTCACACTAGGGGAAGGGGGGGAGGCCTGGTTTTAGCCAGGGCTAGGTGTGAATCTTTTGTGCCACCAGCTTTACCAGGGGATCACCTGGGTTGAGTAGAACCTGCAGAAGGGCTCTGAATGGGTGCGGAAACAACCATGTTCAATGGCCTGGATGGGCCAGGAGGAGAGGGTGCCTTTCTAACCATTGAAGCTTAAGACGTCCCAGGGAGAGCCAGGCGCACCAGGACCAAGTCCTTAGCCTTGCAGAATGAGAGTCGATCCTGGGCCTGAATGGCCAGGATTTCTTTCTCAAGGAGATATGCACCACATTGCTTCGAAGAAGCGGGGTGTGGCTCACCGCAATTGACACACTTGGCCACACACGATTTAGACTTATTGTGTGCAGCATTGGAGCAATTTGCACATAATTCAGGTGACCCCGACTTTACACGTCTACATGAATGATTCGTATGGCTGAAGCAGTGACAGTAATAGCACCGCTGCAGCAGTGGCACGAATGCCTTCACGCGGTAGCGGTACTAACCGGTACACACTGACTCAGGGAGTTTGTCACAGTCAAACGTGACAAAGAGTGTAGGGGTGGGTCTCGAGGCCCCTCCCTGTTTTTTCATCACATGTTCAACCTTGACCGCCCCCTGCCTGGCCAGCTCTAAGGTGATGTCCTCTATGGAGTAGTCAACGAGTTCCCTCACATAAACTACTACTTTCACAAAGTTCATGGTAGAGTGTGGCATCACACTCACCGGGGTGCCATCAAGTGTCCGAAGAGCACTTATCTTGGCTGCCTTGGATGGATCCGCCGCATTTGCCAGAAGGCTCCCGTCCGAGAAAAGGGTCACCTTCGGCTCTCTACCAATTACATTAGCTAATATAACCTCTCAACAAGGGGTCTTGATGTTATTGAGGCTCTGCCCTGTGCACATTTCATCTTAGTCTGGGACTCTGAACCCAGGGGGGCAGAGGGGCTAGCTGTGCCGATATTGGCTTGGAAGCAGACCCATCTGTCCCCACAGCCCCCGCGGATGGAGAGGAACCCCTCTCCTCCCTAAGGGGGTTTACCCTACCAAGGCGCTTTAATGGGGAGCGGTTGGCTCTGGGCTGCCTGCTGGCTTACTTGGCAGTCCCTTTGGAAAGAAAAGGGGGGACTGCCGCTGGAATGAGGGAGGTGCCCGAAAGCACCTCCGGTGAAGGGGGTGAGGGAGAGTCCCCTACACCTGTAGGCGAAGGAGAGGAGTAAGCCACCTCTCCAGTTAGAGAAATTTGGAGGGTCCCCTGCGCAAGCACAGGGGGAGGGGGGACCTCCATTTTTTTCTGTGGAACTGCCCAAGGGCGGCTCCGTCGATGGAACAGGGTAAGTTGAGGGTTGATTTTTTATTTCTTCATCATTGGGCATGGTGACCCTATATTTTATACGGGAAGCAATTGCTCAACACTCCTTGCAATAGACCCCTCTACAAGGAGTGCTTACAGGCCTGGCAAAGCCAAGTGCCGCCATTTAAGGCCACCCCTCCTGCCTGGTGACCTGGCAGCCCTTCAGCATGGCAGGTCCACCTTGGGCATGGCGTAAAAACAAAGATAGATGGGGAAGTGAGAAGGAAAGGGGATGTGAGCAAGGTATGGGTTGGGATGAAGCAGGTTGTTAAAAACCCACCATCCCAGACCGGAGCTCAGGGGTTAGGGAATATTGCCCCCTCCCCCCCTCAGCCCCGATCCAGGATGGTTGGCTGAGAAGGTCAGCATCTACCCTGTGAAATTAGAGGCTCACCAGAGAAAGTTGTGGGAGAGGTTGTAGGGGAAGTGAGGAAGTAAGGGAGAAATATAGGCTGTCTGAAAGAAGAAGAGGCTAAGCTGGGGTCGGACGGGGTGCTGAGCCCCGTCAGCACAGAGGCCAGGATGGCAAATCGTCGCGCCCCTTATAGGGGATACAAGAAAGAAATTTGAGGATGAGTTTACAGGCAGGATGAGACAAGGTGAGAATAATAATGATACTACAACCTGGCAGAAACTGAAGAACATAATGGCTGCAGGAGTGGAAAGAGAAACATGGTGGTAGAATGAAGAATGAAACAGTTCAACTGAAATTAAGCAAAAAGAAGAGTACATTCAAGCAGCAGCCGGCAATGGACACTGAGCTTTGAAAATCGGCAGTTATATAGAGAAAAATGTAGAGAAGCACAATGAGAAGTAGCAATGGCAAAGAGCATGGCAGGATTGAAGAAGAGATCTAGAAAACAAAAGATGTTAAGAATTGCCAGAAAAAGGAGAAAAAGGACATCATGGGTAGTAACATCAGGGATGATGATGGAACAATCAAAGTTGATGAAGATGAGGTGGCAGAGAGATGGAAGTCATATTTTGAACACCTTTTAAATGAGAATGAAAATGAAATTGAGGAGGAGCTGGTAGTGGATGGACGATACAAGAAGTCACAATGAATGAAGTTATTGAGGTGTTGAGAGGTATGAAAAGTGACAAGGTGATGGGACCATCAGGAGTGAGCAGTGATCTGATGAAGTATGCAGGTGAGGCAGGACAAAAGGTTTTATTGGAGGTGTTCCACCTGGTCGAACTAAGAAAACTTGGAGAAAGAACATAACTCTGGAAAGAGGGGAATGGCTGTCCAATATTGCGTGTCTTAGCTAGTAGAAGCGAGACTGAAAGTATGCTAAAAAGGATAACAAACAAGTTTTCAAAGCAGTGTATTGAGGCAAAAAAAATAGAGCAAATAGGGTGCTAGGATACATTAAGAAGAATGTTAGCTACAAGAGTAAAGAGGCTATCGTTAAACTCTACAACTCGTATGTCAGGCCACATTTAGAGTACTTTATACAAGTATGTCAACACATTTTAGACAAGATATCAACCTGCTAGAGTCAGTACAAAGGAGGGCAACAAAAATAATACCTTCCCTGAAGCACCTTAAATATGAAGATAAACTGAGGGTACTAAATATGTTTTCATTTGAAAAAAGGTGTGAGGGGAGATATGATTGAGCTTTTAAAAATCTGTTCTGAGATGGATAAGTTGGATTTTACCAAGTTATTTGAGTTGAAAGGCAGTAATGGGACTCGGAATCACAGCTTAACAAGTTCTGCTGACTGAAAGTCGCATACTTTCACTTATTCTGATTTATAACCTTATGACTTTCAAAAATTCTGGACTAAACTTGGCAATTATATCATTCAAAAGAGAATGTAAAACAACATAAGGGTTTCAAATTTCATTAGAATCAGCAGAATAGTTATGATGTTATTGTCAAATAATTCCCTGCCTAACCTTGGGAGGACTTTGGTAATTATATAATTTCAAAGAGAATGTAAAACAACATGAAGGTTTCAAATTTCGTTAGAATCATCTGAATAGTTGGATGTTATTGCCAAAACAAAATAATTTCTGGGCTAACCTTGGGAGGACCTTGGCAATTAATCATTTAAAAGAGAATGTAAAACAACATAAGGGTTTCAAATTTTGTTAGAATCAGCCAAAGTTACAATTTTATTACCAAAACCAAGCAAAAACCGGGACCAACCGACAGTGAGATATAGAGTAGCCCGCGACTAGACTTACATGCTACTAAAAATTTAAAAACAGAGGTGCAGGTTAGGGGTAGATTACTGGAATAGTTTGCCACCTGAGACAGTAGACAGTCCAAACTTGAATGTTTTCAAATGCAGATTGGATGATTATATGGAGAGGAAGGGTTAACTTCTTTGGGGGGGAGGGGGGATTCTGGACTCATTCTTGTGGATGGATTTTTAAAATTTTTTGTATATTATGGCTGATTTGGATTTTGACGAGCCTTGATAATGATGCTTTAAGTTTTTGACACATTCCTATGGATACATTTTGTAGGCAGGGTTTGATAGATGCGGATGACCTTTAATAGGCCTGTGTGTCTTTTGTCATCCATGAAATTATGTTATGAACTACATGTTATAATCTTTTTACTCATTATAATAAAAATGGGTAGTAGATGAAAAAAATAGAATTTTACTATACTAAATACAAGAAAAATATGCAACTTCACTATACTAAATACAAGATCACAAATTTTACTGTTATGTTTATCATAATAAAACCATGGTCAATAGATACATACCTCACCTACTCTTCCAGACAAAACATATACAACAAATATGAAAAGGGCTCAACCCTATTACCTTAATCTTATAAATATTGCCACTACAAATTGTATCTACTTACAAATTATCTTTTTAATATTAAAACTAAGTTTTAAAAATGCAAAAACATAACAGTAAATATAAAGCTTCTTCATGAGCAAAAATTTGAATTAACAAATTTATGTATCGACAGAATATCATGAAATATTAACAGTTGCAAATTATCAAAAATATAAAGAGCAAAAAAAAATAAAATAAAATTTTAACTAAGTTTATCCTAAAGTAGCAACCAAGGAGCTACACTTTATCATAGTTTACTTACACTCATTCTATCAGTCACTAGTTGGCAAATCTTTTGCGATGGTGAATCAACATTATCTTCAATCGAGAGAGTCCACACCTCCAAAACCATCACATCTCCATCTCTAGTTTGAAGGAGTATTTCAATGGAAAATGGATTATCACCGGTTAAAGTTTGATTACCCATGTATTTCTTAATTGATTGAGTTACTTCTTCATCGCCATTAATTTCCAAGGTAAACTATATAAATAAAAATAAGGTAGATTAAGGTGGGAAAATATTAGTAAACCATTTGATAATCCTAAAATTATTTTCTAGATTGCTCAGGACTTTACATTATTTTGCCAATCTCATCCACAACACCTCTATAACCCAATGGAAAGGAGTATCTATGAATCTTCTAAACTATTGTTGAAGATTTTCTTCAACCATCTCCCTCTGCAAACTCACACTTCAGTGTCTTTATTCATTACAAGAACTATAATAGTAACATACTGCCCCCACTGATCCAAATTTGTATTTTTTAGTGTCTGCTCTTTGTACACACTTGTTCCTGGAATCTTTATTCACATCAAAATTAAAGTACAATAGCAATAAGAACATAGTCACACAAACTCAGTAAGGAGAGATCTATAAAATAGTGAAGGTAGATGAAGCAAAAATATGTAGTGGAAGATATATAGCCACAGGTCCTCCTGCAGGCATTGGGGTTATAGATCAACTGTGGTTATAATTTTGCTGGGGCTTGGGTAGAAAAAATGGCCGGGGTTAGCCTGGGCCAGGGGCCCAGTTAGTCTATAATTGAGGGCTGGGAAGGTGCACAACTGCAACAGTGATAGCAGGGGGCATTAATATCATACTTGTACACCATACATTTCATTATGGGGCATCAGAAACAGCAAGAATGAAAAACCAAGAGATTTAAAAAAAGAGAGAAGACCAGTTTCTCTTGGGGCACCGAGGTTGGGAAAGTATTTTCCTTCTCCAAGGCACCTCTCTAGCTGGAGTTCAACAAAGCTAATGATACAAGTTCCTAGTCCTTAAATTTACTTTTCTACTCTATTTATCATCTTATACATCTCCAAAATCATCCAATTACTTAACATCCACATCACCAAACTAATTACTTAACAGCAAACAGAAAACTGGAATCAATATGTCAACACAGACTAAAAAACAAGCTCAACCCAATGCTGAGGAACAAAAAATCCACACCTCACATACCACCCCAGTTTGCACACACGAGTCATTAGTTACCAAAAATAACCAAATAGCAATACTTAGACTGCAACATTCTCATGAAACACTACTCGAACATTAGCTTACTCCTAACACAGACAAATCCACAAAAAATTAACACACACATATCCAAAGACCAAGCACCCCCCATTAACACAGAAAATGTCCAACAAACCATCAAATCACTCACTGGTTCACATATCCAACATTCATCTCAAACACCTAGGCAACACGGTAATCTCAGCCATCACATAATTAATTAACCACTCTTGGCTTACCAAGAGATCCCTTCAATCTGGAAACTAATCCACATCATACACATACTCAAACCAAACAAATGCCCAACACAACACATCTGTTACCACCCAACCTTGCTTCTCAACTATGACATTCTCACCAACCTCACATACATAATCGATAGCTTCAACCAGCCTTTACCTGCCTCACATACAATACTTGATGCAATAGACATAAATAAAGCCTTCAAAATAGTACCAAAACACATCCTAACACCTAAAATCTTGAACAACCTCCCCAACAATGACAAAAGGTGGCTAGCAGGCAAGACAAAGTCACCCACTGAACCAATAACTCTTACACCTAACCACTACACAATGGTGTCCAACAAGGAGCCATTCCCTCACCCCTACCATTCACACATGAGATCAAACAACCACATACCCCATTATTCAACACCTACACAGATGACATCTCACTCACAGCATAAAACCCTTGAATTACAACAATAACACTTTTCACACCCAACTACCAAGAAACTCACCAAATCAGACTAAACGGGCAACTCCAGCCACTAAAAAAAACAAAACAACAACACCCTCCTAAAACTCACACTAGACACCCACATGACATTCAAAACCCATACAACAAACAAGGACACAAAAACATTTACAAACTCAAGCATTATCAAACATTATATTTTGACTACAGAAAGAGCCTCTCACCACTCTATACAAACAATTTATCCATACCAACCTCAACTATGCAGTACCAACATGGTACCCAACTGAAATCAAATTTCACTAGATTAAACTCCAAACCAAAGAGAACAATGCACTCAGAACAATCACAGGATGTACCTTCAGCACACTTACATATATGCTGAAACAAAAAAAAACAAAAATACATCAAGACCTGAATGGAACTCAATATTTCAGCAGAGCACTGCACCCTCTACACCCCAAACACCACCTGACAGCAAAGCCTCCACCTCCTCCAGACATAGGAAAGAAGCCACAGCACACTACTACTAACACCTCTACAATAACTTTCCTCTTCCACCACCCAACCCTAACTTAATCAAATGCATCGTGACTACCATCACCAAAAGACACTTCAATACACTACTACTGGCTTTCATTTCAATCTAAATGAAAATGCTCTCATTAAATGTACCAGTTTCAACCAAGTACCTTCTGTCACATATATATTTACTATTACATTATGACTACCAACCATTGATGATCCCTTTACAGGACTTTTGGATGACGTACAAGCCTTTTCTCCAAGGCGACTTTGAATGATCACTTGAACCAAACTATGCCACAAATTTGGCAAATAGCGTGTTACATCCTTCTTGTCTTCTGCGGCCATTTCATTATAGCACAAACATCAAATTTATGAACTAATTATATATATACTAAAGATTTTCCATAGTTAAAAGAGTTAATATTTTTATTCTGTAAATTCTGAAAAAAAAAGAAGCAGCTGGTAACCTAGTTACATAAATGAATTGGATTAATACATTTAATTATCTTGGATTATGGACAATCCACCAGCCTAACTCCTTATCAGATAGAAAACCATATCTGGTCATGGCCAAATTGTCATGGATTATGTTGATAACACTTCCATGTGATATTCCAAGTTATCACTCGATTTCTTCGACCTTCACCCGTTGATTTTTGAGGATCATCCTCTCCACACAGGCCACATTGTCCTCGTTGGTCATGTCTGACCATTGTTGAAAGATTTGTGACTGACGATCTGTGATCAGCTACTGCTTCTTAAATAGACTAGGCAGGAGCGTGCGGCTGCAGGTCCTGACTTGTCATAACACCCCCACAAACAGCCATGAGAGCACTTAGGGCGCTTTGTGAGTCGCTATAGATCACAATCCAGTCTCTGAACCGGGGACGTTGCGTAATCTCCCGTACCAAGTGGTGTTGTGGGGGAGCGGTGTGTGTGTGTGTCTGTAGGGCCATTCTCCCACCCCCCTTTACATATATCTTTCCCTATGTATAATTTGCCTTCCGATTTTTTATTTGGAATAAAAATAATAACCGATTGTATTCTCTTTTCAGAGATATATTTTATATAATTTTGAAAGTTAGGAGTATCCTAATATATATATATATATATATATATATATATATATATATATATATATATATAAAAATAAATATAGAAATAATTATTAGTTCGGCGCATTGGGATATTACCCTAGGTAAGATTGGTTTGTTAATAAAAATACTAATAGGCCCAAAATTAATTTTAACAAGTGAGAGCAAAGTCCATCACCAGATTTTTCTTGGAAAACACTATACCAAAATTTCTCTGGCTCTTTCTAGCATCGCATCCGGTATCTTCAAAGAGTGAAGCTTCAGTGGACTGCAAGAGAAATCCTCGAGGCAAGTGATCCGCCCAGACCAGATCTGAATCGGAGGGCATTACCTGCATTGGCTGATTAGCCTTTGCCCTTCTTATTAGAGGCCAACTACTTCCATCACCACCCCAGCCTTCAAGTCATATGCATATGCCTCTTCTTGTTCGGGTGTTGTCATCTTGATTTGTCGTGTGGACCTTATTGTATAGTGTGGACCTTGTTGTATAGCCTGTCATATTTTATTAAGTTTTCGGTTGAAGAAGATTAATTTGAAAAGACTATTTATTTTGTATGTACACTGGAGATTATTTATTTTTGTTTGTAAATATAAATTATAATTATATTTTTTGTAATTATCATTGTACATTTTTTTTGTAAGTAAAGGGACTGTATATACAATCCGTTTCATTCTCCTTCAATTTCTCACGTCCGGATTAGTGTAGGAAGCGGGTTGGATCGATTGGGGGTTAGTCTAGATTTTTGGCCCGCTACATTTGCCGCCCAAATAGGGACGTGAGACTTCGAAACCGGAAGCGTGACGGGATTGGATTGCAGTCCATACCCAATTAGCGTGACAAGTAGTTTGATTGATTTTTCCCTCCTATCTTTTTACTAACTTGGGAACAATGTCTGTAGCTGAAACTTTGAATGAAGAAGTAGTGCGATTGAAACTGGAGTTGAGGAAGAAAGAAGAGGAGTGTGAAGTATTGCGTGGAATGGTTGAGGGAATGAAGAATGAAATGAAAGGGATGAATGAAAAGACTGATAGGATGAAGAAGGAAATGGGAGACCAACAGGATCAAACTGACCAACGGATGCAGGACTTGTATGACATGATGAAGGGGTCAGGACCGGCCCCAGGACCCTCAACCTTGACCCCTGCTCCGACTGAATAGGATAAGACTAATGGGATCAATGGGAGTGTGTGGGAGTCTAGAGAGGATAAGGTGATTATGAGTGATAGGAAGGACGGAGAATGGAAGAGAGTTGAACGCAAGAGAAGAAGGAAGAGTGGTGCAAAGGGAAAAGATAGGAAGGTAAGAGGCCAGAGTGTGGACTCATTGTACTCGGATAAAGGAGAGAGTGATGGTATGATTGATATGAGTGAGAGTGAAGGCAGCTCAAGTGAGAGTGAAGTGAATGTGGGAAAGGGTATTTTGATAAGGGAAGTGCCAAAGATAGATAGATTTAGGTTACATGGTGGGAAAAGTGTGGAAGAATTCTTCTGGGAATTTGAGCGATATTGTAAGGGATACTGGATGAATGTTTGGAGGAAAAAGTATTGGAGTTTTTCCGTGTGATTACAAGTGTGGGGAAACCGAGGTACGATGTGGTGAAGGAGAGATTGATTAGGCAGGTGAAACGAATGAAAGAGAGTGTGAAGTATAAAAAGGTGAATGAATTTGAGAAGGCTCGAATGGGGAAGAGTGAAAGTGTGAACATGTATGCACATATGCTTGAGAGTATGGCAAGAAAGAGGTATGGTGATGATGCTGTAAATGAATGTAAACCACTGATGAGGAAGTTTTGGGAAACGATCCTGCGAAAGGTGAGTGAATGGCTGAGTGGAAAGAGAAAGGAGAGAATGAGACTGACAGGTGAACGGTTGATGTGGGAGGATGTGTCGGAGCTGTTGGAAGATGGACGATTTGATGATGAAAGCGAACTAGAAGAGGATGGATGGTACAGTGTGAATGTTGGGGGTAAGAAGCCCAGGAGCTTTCATCCACCCCAGCAGTTTGTCAGCTACAGGGTTGCCCTGAAGGCTGCGCCAGCTGGAGTGATGTCGAACTTCCTGGGCCGGCAGAATGGATGGGTAAATGGAGGGTGGTCGAATGGAAGGGGACAGATGAATTTCAAGCGTGGGAACGGATATATGAGAGAGAAACCGAGGTATGTCCCAGCAAACACGAGAGCGAATGGTGGGAGAAAGATTGTGGAATGTTGTCGGTGTGGAAGGAAAGGTCATATGTTGGCAGAATGTAGGTGGACATCTGGTGCATGTTTTGGGTGTGGTAAGAAAGGGCATATGATAAAGGATTGCCAGGAAAGTGTGAAAGAGTGCTTCAAGTGTAAAGAAATAGGCCATTTGAAGAAAGATTGTCCGAGGTTGAATGGTGGAGCAACTGCTGGGGGGAGTGTGAAGTATGCTTGTGATAATTGTGGAAAGGCTGGTCATTATGCGAGGATGTGTTGTGACCAGAGGAATGTATGTAGCTATTGTGCGATGGAAGGACATTCAAGTGAAAAGTGTTGGATTAGACTGAGAGCGCAAGGTGTGAATGGAAAGTCTGAAGCGGGAAACTGAATTGTAAGAGGGTACCTGCTGAAGTATCCTCTGGGTGCATGAGTGTGAGTAATGTGTTGGTAAATCTGTCTAGTGTGAAAGTGCTGTCTGGTAGGAAGTATGAGTGTCTGAGTGTGAAGATGGAATTGAATGGAATTGAGTGTTTGGCTTTAATAGATAATGGATGCAAGGCGAGCTTGGTGTATAAAGATGTGTATGACAAGGTTAGCGAGAAAGCCCTCCTGTCTGAGTGCAAGGGTAGTTTGGTAGGTATTGGTAATAGGAGAGTGCCTGTGATTGGAATGATAAGGTCACCTGTTCGAATGCATGGTGTGTTGATGAATGAATGTGAATTCTCTGTGATTGATAAGATGAGTAGTGAGTATGGTGTGATTTGGGGGTATGATTTTATAAAAATGAATTGTATAGTTGTGCATCCTGCGAGTGATCAGATTGAGAGAAAGATTGGTAAAAATGCGGGTTAGGGGAGAGGTGACAAAGTGAAAGTGATGGGATCCCACATCCAGCAGGGTATCTGTGATATACTAAATTTGGTCTTGTGACAAGAGGGAAGTAAGCAGGGTAACTGATTTTAATTCTAATTGAAAGGTGCCCCAGTCTCCTTTTTTAAAAGATGAATGAGGTCTGCATGAGAGGCGGCACTGATGGGAAGGAAATGACTACAGGAAGATGGTCACTTCCCACCTAAGAGCCAGTAGTGATAGTGGTATGGAGGAGGGGGCCATTTCCCAGGCATAGGTCCAAGGTAGAGGGGTTCCCTGAAGCTGGATCAATCTTGGTAGGGAGGCCAGGGGGGAGGGAGGTGATAAGAGAATAGGAGTCACTGTCTACTAAGAAGTGCGAGAGGGAGCAGCCCGAATGGTCTATCCGGCTCTTGGGGAGGGCTGGTTCCCAGAAGTCATGATGGGCATTAAAATGGCCTATTATTAGTGTTGGAGAGGATAGCTGAGAAGATAAGAATTTAAGTTCATGATGGGAGATGTCCAAACATGGATTATATATAAAGAGGATCTGAAGAGGCCCAGAATCGAAAGTAATAGTCACTCCCAAATGCTCTAATCTGCCCCCAGGGAAGAAAGTTATAGTGAGAGGGCTAGAAGGAAGGGATTGGTGGACCAGCAGCAGAAGGCTGCCTCCTGCTCTGCCAGCCCTCCTGTCCACCCTGTATGAAACATAGCCAGTAAAGGAGGGGGAGAATGCATCAGTGAGCCACATCTCACAGATGCCGACAACTAGAGGTGAATAGGAAGAAAGTGTGGTTTAAAAAATTGGAAGTTTCCAGTATAGAAAACCTGCCATTCCGGAGTATGAGGTGGGGATACAAAGTGAGTGATGTAAGGAAGGTCAGAAAGTCTGGCAGACACCTCAGAAGGCTTTCTCTAAGGCTGCTACCTGAAAGGAGGTTAATGAAGGTCAAGTGTAATGGGTGCAATTACCCTGATAAAAGCAGAGGGGGACAGGTCTGAGGTACTTGTAAGCTGGGTTTGAGAGGTGTCTGTAGGTCTAAGGCATGCACTACCAAGCGCGGGCATGGGCTGCTGGGCGTGGGGGACGTGGGAATGGTGCAGGCTGGGGTGTGGGGCGAGATGTAGGTAGGGGTAGTTCCAGCTGGGAGGCAGCCCCCTTGGGGGTATTCTCTTGTTGATTTTTAGGCTGTGGAACAGGGTATGAAGAGGTATTATTTGGGGGGATTTAGGAGGATAGCTGAGAAGATAAGAATTTAAGCTCATGATAGGAGATGCACAAACATGGATTATATATAAAGAGGATCTGAAGAGGCCCAGAATCGAAGGTGTCTGTAGGTCTAAGGCATGCACTACCAAGCACGGGCAGGTGCTGCTGGGCTGCATGGGGGGAAGCCAAGGTGGGGGATGTGGGAATGGTCTATCCGGCTCTTTTGGGAGTTTGTAGGGGGCAGACAGTGATTGGGCAAGAAGGGGTGGATTCAGCAGCCTTCTGAATAAACAGTAATTTGTGGACTTACGGGGGATGGTGGAGCTGTAGAGTAAGCTTGTATGAGGGGGGGGGGGAAGGCTTGGACAGTAGCAGAGTGTGGCGTCTTAGATGACTTAGGGCGGAAAGACCCAGGATTTATGGTTCTTAATTTAGTTTTAATGTCTTTGAGGGAGTGATTGGCTTGATGTTGCAGCTGCTGGATTTGGGTTGCCTAGAGATATGCAGGGCACTGCTTGGAAGTTGGGCGGTGGTCACCCCCACAGAAAAGGCAGGAAATGGACTGTGTGTACCCAGCGGCATTGAGGAAGCCACTACATCTCCCACAGCGGGTTTTTCCATGCGTTTCGGTTGTAATTCTCCTTTAACTGTCCAAGCCTGGCTGAACTTCCATAAAATGAACATTCGCTTTAAATATCATGTTATCAGCACAGTTTCTAATTCAGAAGAATCTCTAGTCCAGCATAATGCTCCTAAGAGACTCCATTGATATTTAAGGAATAAAAAGACTGACAAGCCTGCTGTGGGACCTTTGATCACTAATGGTTCTTGGGTGTATGATAACTGTTCAGTGGCCAACCATTTGGCTGACTATTTTCATCAGTTTGTGTGAGGGAAAGCGCCCTTAGATCTCTTTCCTACCCAGTTTTCTATTTCAAAGTTGATGTTTGAAGATCTTACAATTATTGATGTGCTAAATGCTTTAAAAATGTTAAAAAATTCTCTAAGCTGTGGCCCTGACAATATTCTGCGCTACTGTTTTATGCTATCCTTTATTTCTTCTCTTTAGTAAAAGCTTGTCTTCAATGAATGTTCCTTCACTGTGGAAGGTTGCTCATGTGCTTCCTTTATTCAAGAGTGGCATTCACTCCAATCCATCCAATTATAGGCCTATTAGTATGACGTCTAATTGTTCTAAAACATCGGAAAGAGTTGTTTCAAAAATGTTTAATTATCTTGAGTCAAACTCTTTACTTTCGCACTCTCAATTTGGCTTCTGTGCTAGCCTTTGATGTTGTTAATCATAGATTGCTTATCATCAAACTTTCTCAACTTGGTATTTGTAACCTATTGCTTGGATGGCTCAGCAATTTCTTAACAGACAGAAGTTTGAAGGTTGTAGTGCAGGGTTCTTCTAGCTACTCAGTTGATGTTACTAGTGGGGTTCCACAGGGTTCTGTAACTTGGGATCTGTTATTTTTTTTAATTTATATAAATCACATTTGTGCTGGTCTCAGCAGTAAAATTGTCTTGTTTGCAGATAATTTGAAATTGTATTTGCTCTCCCACATGTTGATCTGAGCAAGTTTAATAATAATGGTGCTTGTGTTTCTCTACAAAATGGTGTTTTTCTAATTTACAATAAAAGTAAATCCTGGGGCCGTCCTTTTCTGTAAATAAATGTGCCCACATCCGCTTTTGTCATTCACCTGCTATCTCTATGGGTGTGTACTACTTGGGCGATG
Organism: Ceratothoa steindachneri; assembly: GCA_963969495.1. Lineage (NCBI taxonomy): Eukaryota > Metazoa > Arthropoda > Malacostraca > Isopoda > Cymothoidae > Ceratothoa > Ceratothoa steindachneri. The sequence goes on from OZ018319.1 coordinate 97,755,245, forward strand.
GTCCTATTCCATCTAAATCTTCCTTTAAGGACCTTGGCATTTTGGTAGATGCAACTCTAGAATTCCATTTTCATGTTAGAGAGGTCTTTGTTAAAGCTAATGATATTGCTAATAATATTCTCTGAGGTACCGTTTGTAGATCAATTCAGTTTATGTGTCAGGTGTTCGTTATACATATTCGTCCAATTATTAACTTCAGCTGTGTTGTATGGAATACTGGTTATATTGGTGATCTGCACCTTCTTGAATCAGTTCAAAGAAAGTGAACTAAAAAAGTTATGGCCTGGAGGATCTCTCATATGCTGAAAGATTATCAAGATTGGGTTTATTCTCAATCAAAGGCCATCTTATTTGTGCTGACTTAATAATGGTTTGGAAGATTCTAAATGGTCATTGCACCCTATTGGCTGACCTATTCAATTGCAGAGGTCTTGATCAAACTAGAAGTCAGGGTAAAAAAATCTTTGTCCCTCCTCACAATACTGATGTCAAAGCTCGCTTCTTCTCACTTAGAACTATCAATTTATGGAACTCTTTGCCTGAAGAGGTTGTTTCTGCAAGTTCTGTGCATATTATTAAATGCAAACTTGAAACTTTTCTGGGTTCATTACTTTTTGAGTTTTGTTAGTTCCATCTCGTAATTGGTGGTCTATCTGCATCTGAAATTAGCCAACCTATGGTTAAATTATCTGTAATCCATTCTGTTATCCTGGTTGGAAGATGCAGCAGAGACTGCTGAGGGAGGAAGACCCTCATCAAGGTAAAGATCAAGGTAACTGACTCAGGAGACTGAGACAGGTTATCATGGTTGGCCACCTCAAACTTGATTTCCCATCCCCCTCCAGTGTTGGTGAGGGTTTGTTCTATTAAATTTTTGGCAAATATAGAGGTGTAAAGGGCTTTTGTCACCTTATGGGGTGAGGGAGGGGAAGCAGCTATTGAGGCATAAGAGAGAGGCATGCAGGGTTTGCTGGATTTAGCCAGTGGAATTGGTACCTCATCAGTGGATGAGGAAGGAGAGTGGGAACTCTTGGGGGCAGCTTTACAGCTTTCAATGTTTTCAGGGGTGCATGTAGCAGAGGAAGCCGGCTGGGAATTGAACCAAGTGTCGGTAGCAATTGGACGTTTTTTAATTTTTTGGTAGTTAACTTTGAGTATTAGACATAATACTAAAGGAATTTTTAATTATATTTTGAAAAGTTTCTAGGAATGGCTGTTGCTTTGGATGATGTGAGTGTGCCTTTTGATGTAAGCAGTTTATGTAGTAGTTTGTGATTTTTGTGGTGTTGAAAGAAGAGCAAATGTATCTGAATGCCCGGTTTGTTATGTGACTAGTGCAAATGTGGCTTTGGTAGAGGAGGTGAGTCAGTTGGGTGATGAGTGCAAGAGATTAAGTGAGATGGTGAATGAAGTGAGAAGGGATGCGAGTGTACACATGAAGAATGTGGCTGGGACCAGGAGGGTGGAAGATAGGCCTAGACTAGGGACTGGAGAGAAAAAAGTGACTGATGTGACTTGTGAGTGAAAATGAATGGTGGGTGAATATGGATAGAATAGATAGGTTAGGACAGGTTAGGTCTGTAAATAAGAGAGACATGGAACCTGTTGGGTTGACTAACAGATTTGATGCCCTGATAGAGGAAGAGGTTTAAAGTGATTTGTTTTATGTGGTTGTGGCAGAAAGTGAAGTGGTAGTTTGAATGAGAACAGGAGGATGACTGAGGTGCTTGTGATGGATGACTCTCAGATTAGATATTTAGATAGGAAGGATGACTGAGGTGCTTGTGATGGGTGACTCTCAGATTAGATATTTAGATAGGAAGTGAGTGCAGGCAAATGGAAGGGAGTTATGAGTTTGTTTGCAGGGTGCTGGTATAAATAATGTGTCTGAGAGGTATGATAGTCTGGTGTCTGGGTGTGAGAAGGATGCAGTTGTGATTACGCATGTGGGAGTAAATGATGCAAAGAAGGTGGGTTCATGTGAGTTACGAGAGAAGTACAAAAGGTTAGTTGAAAGGATGAGTGAAAGTAGAATGAAAGGCATTGTTTCAGGTGTGCTTCCGAAATTGGATGTGGGGATGGAATGGTTGTCTCATGCAATTGGACTCAATGAGTATGTGAAAGGCCTGTGTGAGGAGTCGGGATTAGTGGAATGGGTTTTATGGGAATAAGGCATTGTATGCATTGGATAAGCAACATCTATGCCGGGCTGGGGTTGACATGTTTTGGCAGGAAACTATTACTGATAGTGGTCAGGGAAATATAAGAGTACAGGGTGGGGCAGGGAAAGGAAAGAGATGCAGAAGAGGTAGAGTGGAAGGTATACATTCTAAAAGATGTGCTTCAGGGATAGGAGGGCTGAGTTGTCTTTATACCAATTCTTGTAGTCTTAGAAATAAGAAAGATGAGTTATTTAGTTATATTATTGATGAAGATATAGATATAATATGTGTAATAGAATCATGGGTTAATGAAAATAAATTTAATGATAATGTGAGTGAATTTGAACTACAGGTTTATGATATGTACATTAGTCAAAGGAGAGATAGGATTGGTGGTGGGTTGATTATTTATAACAGAAATACCATTTCTTCAAATCTAAATAATTCTATAAAGCAAGAAGTTGAGTTACTGTGGATAGAGATTAGGGTCAGTAAAAATAGGATAATACACTTGGGAGCCTTTTACAGACCACCCGGACAGAAGGACTGTATTGATGAGCTAATGATCAGGGAAATAAGGAAAGGATGCGAAGTAGATGCAGTTATTCTTGGTGACTTTAATTTAAATTCTGCGGACTGGAAAAATATGATAAGAAGGGATAGAGCTAGTTGTAAGTTTATAGAATGCTTTGAGGATAATTTTTTGACTCAATTTGTTAATAAGCCAACAATGGGTACCAATATCTTCGATCTGGTTTTTTCATTGATGAACACTTGGTTCAGAAATTGACTGTCGGGGAAGCATTGGAAAATAGTGATCATCAGATGGTTCATTTTAACTTAGGAATAGTGAAAGGTTGAATATCAACAAACTCCACAAAAACTCCAAATTTTTATAGGGAAGATTACAATAAATTACAAAACTTGCTAAATCAGATTAGGTGGGATATAGAATTCAGGGGAAAGAATACTTATGAGATGTGAGACACTTTTAAGACTATGCTAAAGATAGTCCAGGAGCAGTGTATTCCAATGAAGACTATTAGGAAGAAATGTAGTAAGCTGTTGTGGTGGAATCATGAGATAGCTAGGAAAATTTCTGAAAAGAAAAGAGCATACCAGAGATTACAGAGAGAAAGTACTTTTGATAATTTAAATCATTATAGGTTGACCAGAAATTAGCTAAATAAGATTAAGAATAGCAAAAGGGGGGCAGAAATTAATTTAGCTCAAAATAATAATAAAGATCCAAGAAAATTCTTTAGCTATTATAAAATTAATAACAAATCTAACAGTGATATAATAGGGCCTATTAGAAATGAAGGGGTTTTGAAAGAATCTGATGAGGAAATAGTAGAGGTTCTTAATGATCATTTTTCTTCATTATTTACACAAGAGAATCAAGATAGATTAATTGATGATAATTCTATGTCAAGGAAAGTAGTGTTGAATACCATTAATGTAAACAGGGAAATAATTAAAGGGCTTATATTGGAGTTAAATACTAGTAAGTCATCTGGCCCAGGCAACATTCATTCTAGGTTAATCAAAGCTCTAGATAGTATTGCAGTAGCTCTTGAAAAGTTATATACTAGATCACTAGAGTTTGGAGAAATACCTAATGATTGGAAATTAGCGAATGTAGTGCCAATTTTTAAGAGAGAAAGTAAAGAAGATCCAAATAACTTTAGGCAGGAAAGCTTAACTTCTATCATTTATAAAATTCTTGTGAAAATAGTTAAGAAAGGGATTTCTGACCATCTAGAGTGTGGTAGGTTAATAAATGATGCTCAGCATGGGTTTAGAAGAGGTAGATCATGTTTAACAAATTTACTGGATTTTATGGATTATGTTACTAAACAATTAGATAAGGGAGAGAATGTTGATGTAATTTACTTAGATTTTAGCAAAGCTTTTGATAAGCTTCCACATAGGAGATTAGTTCACAAATTAAAAATGCATGGGATATGTGTAAAGTTGAATGGCTGAAAGACAGGAAACAGAGAGTTGTGGTGAATGGGGTGAGGTCACAGTGGAGGGACATTATCAGTGGCGTATCTCAGGGATCCATTCTAGGCCCTTTATTATTCATAGTTTATATAAATTATCTGTAAATAGCAAAGTGTCAATTTTTTCTAATGACACTAAATTAGAAGCTGTAGTCAAAGAAGTTGAGGGTAGCTTTAAAGTGCAGAGTGACTTAAATAAGTTATTAGCTTGGGTTCAGAAGTGGCAGATGACTTTTAACCTTAAAAAATGCAAAGTTCTTAACATGAGCATTGGCTGATTTCAGTTGAGGATGAGCAGGACTTAGGCGTAGTAGTAGATAGGTCACCGAAGTTTTCAAACCAGTGCATTGAGGCAAAAAATAGAGCAAATAGGGTGCTAGGATACATTAACAGGAATATTAGCTACAAGAGTAAAGAGGTTATCCTTAAACTCTACAACTCTTATGTTAAGCTACATTTAGAGTACTGTATACATGCATGGTCACCACATTTTAGACATGACATCAACCTGCTAGTCAGTACAAAAGAGGGCAACCAAAATAATACCTTCCACGAAGCACCTTGAGTATGAAGATAGACTGAGGGTACTAAATATGTTCTCATTTGAGAGAAGATGTGTGAGGGGAGATACGATTGAGTATATACTGGGGGGGGGCTGCGCCCCCCCAGACCCTGCCAATTGATTGAAACTCAGGATCATCACAGGGTGGTCCCCCCCGCAGTGATATCTCCCCCACGAGCAGTCCCCTTGAATTTACTGTTTTTTTCCCCAATAGCTTTTTACTGGCAGAAAAACTTAACCTAATGACAAACAATACTTACTTTTATAGGTTTCTTGATTAGTTTATGTGCCTCTAAATAATCTAAAAGTTTTTTGCGGTCATGCAAAATAAACCCGAATTTGAATAATGAAGAAATACAACTAAAGAACGAAAAAGCCATAACAAAAGAGAAACAAATGCTAAGCGGGTTCTATTTATAGCTACGATGTTGCCAGTAAGAAGCTGTTATCGTTTACTGTGAAACAAAAAATACGAAAACCAAAAAAACAATAAAAGACATCAAGAAACCTTACCTAACTTAGAAAAAAACTATAAACAAGCAGAGGCGCAGATATTTAGTAAATAATACAGACTAAAAGTTACAAATCCCCAAAACAACAAAAAAATATAATGCCGTAATTGGTCACATCTGAAGCTACTGTCTGACGTCATAAGAGATATATTGTAGCCTACTAACACCGCCACCTACCATGTGCCCCAAATCTGAAGTATTACCCTTCCCTTGACCTCCGCTGTTCCCCGCATATTTTGTTCATGCTCCAATATGTTTCACCTTTTTTGAGTAAATTCAAGGGGACTGCTCGTGGGGGAGATATCACTGCAGGGAGAACCCCCTACGATGAACATGAGTTTCAATCAATTGAAAGGGACTGGGGGGGCCTCATGTACTAGAAAAATGTAAATTTTTGGCTGCAATAGCCTAAATTAAGTGGCACTATTGTCTTTGTTATTTTTATAAAAATAATCATTTTTAGTTACTTTCGAAATGAGGGGCTTCACCTTATGACATCTGACGCCTAAATTATAGCACATACACAGCGCCCCCTATCGTTCGCCCTTAAACTGAAGTATTACCAAAATATTTTCTAACATCCAACTTGACCTCTGTTTTTTTAATTTTGAAGTGGTGACCCCTAGTCCTATTACTACCTTCCAACTCAAATAACTTGCTAAAATCCAACTTATCCATCCCAGAACAGATTTTAAAAAGCTCAATCATATCTCCCCTCACACATCTTCTCTCAAATGAGAACATATTTAGTACCCTCAGTCTATCTTCATACTCAAGGTGCTTCGTGGAAGGTATTATTTTGGTTGCCCTCTTTTGTACTGACTAGCAGGTTGATGTCATGTCTAAAATGTGGTGACCATGCATGTATACAGTACTCTAAATGTAGCTTAACATAAGAGTTGTAGAGTTTAAGGATAACCTCTTTACTCTTGTAGCTAATATTCCTGTTAATGTATCCTAGCACCCTATTTGCTCTATTTTTTGCCTCAATGCACCGGTTTGAAAACTTCAGTGACCTATCTACTACTACGCATAAGTCCTTCTCATCCTCAACTCAAATCAGCCAATGCCCATACATTTTATAGCTAAATTCCCTATTATCCCTTCCCATGTTAAGAACTTGGTAAACATGTAGATTGGCGGCTCGGCCGAAAAATTGGATTTTTGTTTGTTTATATTTCATTCATCCCTGCCAGAATATTCACACGTTGGAGTCCTATTTGAAATATACCCAGCGTCATTTTTTTTATAAAAATGCCTGAAACTAACCAAACGAAAAATGCTATACTAGGGGGCTATGCCCCCCAGATCCCCCCACTAATTGATTGAAACTCAGGATCATCGTAGGGTGGTCTTCCATTGTATTTACCCTAACATGAGCCGTGCCCTTAAATTTACTCTAAAAATGTGAAACATATTGGAATACGGACGATATAGTTTACGTCCCATCGTTCGAGCCGCCAATCTACATATTTATCAAAAGCTACCCTAAACTTCTTTGACTATCAATGCTAATTTAATATCATTAGCAAAAATTGACACTGCTATTTACAGCCTCCCCAAAATCATTTATATAAACTCGAACTAACATAGGTGACCTTAAGGATACATATGGTAACTTAGTAAGTGACGATAAGGATAAAGCCGAAACACTAAATGAGCAATACTTTAAGATATTTACACAAGAGAACAGAAGTAACATTCCAGACTTTGAGCCTAAACCCCTCCAGTATGAGGCACTAGGAACAATAGAAATTACAGAGAGCATAATTTTTAAGCAAATGAATTCACTTCGGACTGATAAATCTCCGGGGAAACGACGACCTACACCCTAGAGTTCTCAGCGAAGTAGCAAAGGAAATAACCAAACCTCTGACAGCAATATTCCAATCCAGCATCACCAACTCCGAGCTTCCAGAACAGTGGAGGGAAGCGAACATCACTCCCATTTACAAGAAGGGAAATAAGGCTGACCCAGCCAACTATCTCTAACCTCAATAATGATGCTAGAGTGAATTATCTCGGAGGCAATGATACAATATATCAAAGCCAATAATCTTAGATGTGTCCAACAACATGGTTTCTCTAAGGGGAAATTCACAGTAACAAATCTCTTAGAAGCGCTGGATGTATGGACAGAGGCTCTCAGTCACTGCTTACCAGTGGATATCATTTTCCTGGACTATGCAAAAACATTTGACACAGTCCCACATGAAAGACTACTTAGAAAAGTGAAGTCACTTGGTATCATCAGTGACCTCCTGCAGTGGATCTGTGGTTTTTTGACGGAGTGTAGGCAAAGAGTGATAGTAAGTGGTACAGCATCATGTTGGAAACCAGTTACAAGTGGCATACCATAGGGATCTGTGATGGGCCCCCTTCTCTTTATGATATTTGTCAGCGATATACCTGAAAACTACAAAACTTCATATCGCTCTTTGCAGATGACACTAAGATATATGCAGCTGTCCAAAACTGTGAAGGGAACTCCCATACTAACTGTTTACAGGCGGACTTGAAAATGCTACAAGAATGTTCAGTTAAAATGCAAATGAAGTTCCACCTTGATAAATGCCAAGTAATGCATATGGGAAATAGCAACCCCCAGCACAAGTACAAAATGACAAGAGATGATGGAACAGATCACACACACACTACAGAACACAACAGAGGAGAAGGACCTGGGAGTCCTTATTGATTGCAATCTAAGCTTTAGTAACCACGTCCAAGTTCAAGTCAACAAAGCCAACAAGATACTTGGGGCAATTAAGAATACATTCCAATATCTAGACAAAGATGCCTTCCACCCCCTGTACAAGAGTCTTATTCAACCCCATCTGGAGTATGCATCAGTAATCTGGTCTCCCAAAACTAAGAGAGACAGAGATATGGTAGAGAGGGTACAGCGTAGAGCAACACACATGGCTCACAGTATCTCTCATCTCTCCTATTCTGAGAGATAAAAGCCCTTAATCTACCTACCCTATACTTTAGAAGACAGAGGTCAGATGTTATACAACTATATAAGATTTCACATGGACACGACGAACTGCAAATAGGAAACCACTGTAAGCTGTGCCACAGGTCAATGTTTAGTCCGGGTCTCTCGACTAACACAAGAGGACACTGCTTTAAGTACCAAGTGCAGAGCTCATCCAGTCCAAGAGCCAATTTCTTCCTGACAAGAGTCACTTCAATATGGAACAAACTCTCAACAAAAACTGTAAACATCTTTAAGTCAAGATTAGAAAAAGAATGGAAAAACCACAAAGACCTACAGTTATATATTCACATATTGAAAAATCCGTTCTGCATACAACTAAAAACAACAGTACGGTCTCATTACCCAAGGGGGTACCCATCGACCGGGATTCAAGGTAAATAAATAATAAAGGGCCTAATAGGACTAGGGGACACCACTTAAAAATTAAAAAACAGAGGTGCAGGTTGGATGTTAGAAAATATTCTTTTCACCAATAGTGGTAGATTACTGGAATAGTTTGCCATCTGAGACGGTATACAATCCAAACTTGAATGTATTCAAACGCAGATTAGATGATTATATAGGGAAGGAGGGTTAACTTTCGGGGGTATTTTGGACTCATTCCTGTGGATGGTTTTTTATTATTGTATATTACGATTGATTTGGATTTTGACGAGTCTTGATGACGATGCTTTTTTTTTGGGGGGGGGGGCACATTCCTACGTGTGGTTCGAATTGTATATTGTAGATGCATGATCTGACGGTACCGATCTGACACAATCCTCGGGATTGTTTATATCCAATTAGAGACAAACAAAAAAGCCCGTGCCCCCTTCTACTATAAAAAAAAAACAACCAACACGGTAAATATGTAGATTAGCGGCCCCGGCGAAAAAAAAATTGTGTGTAAATATTATCGTTCACTCGTGTCGGAGTATTCATGCGCGTCTGAGTCCTTTTCGAATTATTATTCTATAAACAATTAAAATTGAATACTCGGAGGCTGTGCCCCCCAGACCCCCCCAATTTAATGAAATTCAGGATAATCGTAGTGTAGTCCCCCCATTGTGTTTACCCCCACACGAGCCGTCAACTTAAATGTACTCCCAAAACGTGAAACATTTTGGAACACGGACGAAATAGTACGTCCCATCGTTCGCGCCGATAATCTACATATTTACCAAAAAGGTAAAAAACCCTCATCTTGTCTCTCATTGGATACAAACCTACACTTCGGTATTCAAAAGGCTTCTTGAATCAACCTTTTTTTTGAGGGGGGGGGGTTGAGGATGGTAGCTCTGGCGATGAGCTATGAGCGCTTGATGACACAAGTTCAAATCCAACTTCTTTATATATTTTTATATAAGGGTTAAAATACTTTGCCAGATCTTTCCGTTCTCTACATCTCCCATTTTCCTTCTTAAGTTTTTATGGATTCCTATAATATTCTCCTTAGCGTTTTTCCGGAGTGTGTTTCCATATTTCCATTTCCTTGAACCTTTATATACATCTATATATCACGTGTCATGTGATTTTCAATTATATTGAGGATAATATTAAAAATGTTTACACAGTGTTCAGGGCGGGATAGAGAAGAAACTTTGAGGGGAAAAAAATGTAACATATTTTTTTTTTTTTTGTAGTGTGTCGAGAAGTGCAAGCGGGTGATTTAAGAGCTTCGCTTGAATAAGTCTTCTTAGACTCGGGATGGCGCAGTCGATACGCTTTTCGCCAACTGTGGTCCAAGGATGCATCAAGCTGTTCATAACTCGCTGCACTCTACTTTCATTCTTTATTTTTTAGCGCCCTCATATATATAACCAGCATCTTGATGTGGACTAATGGGACAGGATGTTAGTAAAACTTGTGGTGTACACATAAAGGGTTGTATAAATAAATAAATAAATAAATAAGAAGTTTTGCTCCCAATGGGAAGTGTTTGCTACTGCGTGCGAACGTTCACATGATAGACTGAGTTATTAAGAGAAAGATAATTTTATATATTTATATATAAGTATTCGATTACATATGAATAAAATTAAGGCAATTGGAAGATAGGTTATTGTACGAATAACAATCATTATAACTAACGTAAAACATAATTCGAAGAAGATATCAGTGGAGAGTACGAAGTTCAAAATTGCTTCTAAAGTCTAAAACTGAGTTGTTTTTCATAGAATATAAAAGACTCACCACAATTCAATTGTGATCAAATGCCTTACATGAAATTACTTATAAACAAATTAATGCGGAATTATGATATCAAATCATTTGGTTATTTATTCACTCTGATTAAGGACCCGAAGCGATTTGAAATCTTAACAATGAATAGTGAAATAGTTTTTCCCCAAACCCAATTGACTCTCAGAGAGAGGGAAATGAATTATATATATATATATATATATATATATATATATATATATATATATATATATATATATATATATATATATATATATATATATATATATAGAGAGAGAGAGAGAGAGAGAGAGAGAGAGAGAGAGAGAGAGAGAGAGAGAAAGAGAGAGAGAGAGGAGAGTAACAAGGAGTAACAAGGAAAGTAAGTACCCTAGGAGACCTTACGGTCCATTCAAAGAGGGTACCTTTGGACTAGCAATCGAACAGGCACATTGCTGCTTAATTGTTTTGAGTCCCTGAACGGCCGCTTTTCAAGAATTTGTCTAGTCTTGACTTAAACTGGTCAACAGATTCACTGTTGACAACTTCCACTGGAAGTGCGTTCCACTTACCGCAGATACTGTACGTGAAAAAGTTTCCACACAGATTGCGGTTGTAACGCTTCAGTTCAAGTTTGAAGCCGTGATTGCGCGTTCTGTTCTCACTCAGTGTGAAAATATCCCGGTAGTCAACATTGTCGAACCCTCGAAGTATTTTGAAAACTTCGATGAGCTGACCACGCAGTCTACGGGTTTCCAGCGAGAACAGATTTAATTCCCTTAGTCTCTCCTCATAACTGTTATGTCGGATAGAGGGAATCAGCTTGGTTGCCCTGGCTTATACGCGTTCCAACTTTGTGATATCCTTTCGAAACGAAGGACCCTAAAACTGTACGGCATACTCAAGGTGCGGCCGAACCAAAGAGTTGTACAGACAAAGTACTATCTCCCTGTTACGGTATCCAAACTGACGCTTTATGTAGCCTAACATCCTTTGGGCTTTCTTCTCTGCATCAATGCACTGTTTCGAGAGCTTGAGGTCGCTAGTGATAGTTACACCCAGTCCTTCTCAGTGTCACTCGATTCAAGAGCAGTGCCCTTAAGGATATACTGAGATTGGGGGTTTCTGTGGCCGATATGCATTACTTTGCATTTGTTCACGTTAAAAGGCATTTGCCACGTGTCCGACCACTCCCCAATCTTCCGAAGATCTTCCTGCAGGCGGGCAGTATTTCCATCCTTTGCAACGTTCATACCAAGCTTGGTATCGTCGGCAAATTTGGAAATCTTGGCAACCATGTCACCGTCCATGTCGTTGACGTAGATGATGAATAGTAGTGGTCCCAGGACAGAACCTTGAGGCACCCCGCTAGTAACGGGCACCCACTTAGAAGCCTGTCCATTCACCATCACCCGTTGCCGTCTGCCACTTAGCCAGTTCTCGATCCAGCCGGCTACTTTTCCGTCTATGCCCAGCGTTCGCACTTGCCGGAGAAGGCGGTGGTGTGGTACCTTATCAAAGACTTTCTGAAAGTCTAAGTAAACCACATCCACCGCCTTGTCCCGATCGTGCTCACTGAACACGAAGTGGAAGAATTCCACAAGGTTCGTCAGGCATGACTGTTGCCTTCGGAAGCCGTGCGGGGAACTCCTCAGTAGCAGGTTTGACTCTAAATACGACGTCATTTTGTCCACCATCATGCTTTCCATGAGTTTACCGACTATCGAAGTAAGTCTGATAGGTCGGTAGTCCGACGGTTGGCTTCGTCTCCTTTCTTGAAGATAGGAGTCACCTCCGCTTCACGCCAGTCTCTAGGAACGCATTCGGTCCGGATTGACATGTTAAAGATTGCGCTCAGGTGTCGTGACACTTGATCGCGCACTTCTTTCAACACTTTAGGTAGAAACCCGTCCGGTCCAGAGGACTTATTCGTCTTTAGGTCACTGATCTTTTTCTTTATTTTTCCTTCAGGGAAGTTCATATTCTCCAGCTTTTCCCCCGAGTAGGAATCCATTGGCTGGGGGATGGGACCACACTCTTCAGTAAACACTGAAGAGAAGTAGTCGTTGAGGAGGTTAGCATTTTCTGCATCTAAGTGCTTTAATGTCCCCTCCTCATTTCTCAAAGGGCCAATCGTTCGACGGATTGGATTACGGCTGTTCACATATCCAAAAAACTCCTTGGGATTCTCTTTACAGAGTCTCGCCACTCGGAGCTCCTCAGAACGCTTAGCCGCCCTTATGCTGGACTTCACTCTCCTGGCTAGCCTCCGGTATTCGTCAAAGTCACCCGAGATCTTCGATTGTCGGTACACAGTTCTCTTCTTCCTAAGCAGTTGGCCGATTTCTCGATTAAACCACTTTGGTTGAACAGAAGACCGACGGGGACATTTCAAAGGGATGAAACGCGATTAAAGACTCATGAATGTGGTTTTTAAACTGTTCCACGAGTCTTCAACAACTTCGCACACTTCTAGCCTCGCGTCAGTAATTCCAGCACGAAGACCTGCAAAGTCTGCTCTTTTCAAATCGAGTTTCTTCGATTTACTAGTTGCAGGCCCTGCCTTCGGAGCTTTGACTACAAATCTAATTAGTCGGTGGTTACTGCCACCGAGCTCTTCGCCAACAGAGAGGTCCTCAGCGATGTCATCCTCAGAGATGAAAACTAAGTCGAGGATATTGTTTCCTCTCGTTGGCTCTGTCACCCATTGAGTAAGGAACTCGTTGTTCGAGAACTCCAGGAGTAGTACGTTCTCGCCACAGGGTTCTCTGGTTTCCCAGTCAACTTGTGTGTTGAAATCACCCATAACGATACACAGCCTGTCTTCGACAAGTTCTCCTAGTAGCTGGTACAGATCTCTGTCCTTTTCAACGAGTTGTGTAGGAGGTCTATAAAGCACCAGGGTCCTGTATTTGGCAGGACCTATCTCTAGGTCAACACCTAGTAGTTCATGGTCGGATACGATGTTGCAATCCGTGGAGTTGAGAGTATCCTTGACATACAACATCACACCGCCACACTCTCTGCCTGGCCTATCTTTCAGGAAGAGCTGGTAACCGGGAATCGTGAATTCACCTTCAAAATCTCGGCTTGAGGTTTTTATCCACGACTCCGTTATGGCCACCATCTCAGGTTCCTCTGTTACTACGAGGCCACGGAGCTCAAGAAACTTATTCCTGATTGACCTCGCATTGAACAGAAGAACTTTGAGGGAGTCCCCTAGTGTAGGACTCCCTACGCTCTTCCGTTTCCCGGCTTCTCTGTTTTCGTGGTCACACCCTTTTTGACGACCTCCGAGAAGGTCGTTCCAGGAGTGACACGTGCATGCTGGCGCACGTCTGCTTTCGCTCTGTTTCGAACGCTCCTTTGGGTGCGTTCCACGACATCTTGAATTAGGTTGGCGAGAAAGGCCTTCCCTTTAAAGGAGAGATGTACCCCGTCCCTTTGGTAGAGGTCATCTCTACCGATAAAGGTACGATAGGGGTTCACGAAGAAGACTCCTTCTGCCGTGCAGAGATCCGCCAACCTTCTGTTCACTGCGATGTTTCTTTCGTGAGCGGTTCGGGATGGACCTCTTCTTGGAAGCATCCCAACCACCACACGTTTGCGTGTTTTAAGCCCTATGTCATCCACGGCTCCCATCACCGTTTGGATGGTCTTACCACTGAGGCCAACCTTACCCTCTCTGAGGTAGAGGTCGTTGCCGCTCACCATCATAGCAACAACTGAATTCTCAGAAATCTGAGCTCTCTCTGCCTCTACTCTGATGTTGTGGTTACCCCGTCCTGACAGGCAGCTTACCTTCACCCTAGTGCAAAGGCGGGCCGCTAGCAGCGGCTGCAGATCCCGTGTTTGCGAGTCACCAATGAGGGTGACCTTCGGACACTTGGTCTCTGAAGACGGGGTCTTCCCGTGTGGAAGAGGCCTCCCCTTTTCCTCTTTACTCTCCACATTCTTATCTTTCTTTTTCTTCTTCTTTATCTGTTTTTCTTCTATTTTGGTACTACTTTTGTTTCAACTTTATTCTTTTTCTTTTTTTTCTTCGTTTCTCCTTTCTTCTTTTTCTCTTTTTCTCTCGCCTCAGCTAGTGCAAAGGCGGGCCGCTAGCAACGGCTGCAGATCCCGTGTTTGCGAGTCACCAATGAGGGTGACCTTCGGACACTTGGTCTCTGAAGAAGGGGTCTTCCCTTGTGGAAGAGGCCTCCCCTTTTCCTCTTTACTCTCCACATTCTTATCTTTCTTTTTCTTCTTTATCTGTTTTTCTTCTATTTTTGGTACTACTTTTGTTTCAACTTTATTCTTTTCTTTTTTTTCTTCGTTTCTCCTTTCTTCTTTTTCTCTTTTTCTCTCGCCTCAGCTAGCTTAGCCTCAAATGATGCCGGAATATCCGCTTGGTTACCAGGGGATTCCGACACTTCAGTGGGCGGAGCCTCTTCTAGGCATCGAACCTGAGCTGCGTTAAGGGCTTCGAGCTTCTCCAACTTTCCCTCAAGGACCTTAGCTCTCTCCTCTGAGGCTCTATAGAGGTCTTTTAATTTCTCCACCTCTCGCGTCAATATGCAAGTAGTGCAGATACTTTCAGGGCTGCATTTTGAGTAGCAGCCCTCCGGAAAGTCAACGCACCACTTTTCTAACTGGCATATTGCACAGTTGTGTTTGAGACGAACGGGACCTTTTTTGCTTGTCATTTTGAGCGCTTTCTTTCTCTCTAAAAACTCGTGACCAGCAATGATAAAAAGGGGGGTTGGTGAGTTCTCCCCGCGTGATTCGCTCCCGCCTATCGGTCGGAGAGGTTTCGGATCTTTCAGAAGGCACGCTCCATGTGCTGCTGTTCGTCCGACCGAGTCGTCAAACCTCGGCGTGCCGTGGCTCCCAACCAAGCAGCACTGACGGTCCCCGAAGGGGCCATCGATTTGTCACCAGGTGAACAACAACGAAGCACGCCCCTTACTAAACTCCTACTAGTTCCCTTCACAACGGCTAGGATCTCGGAGTAGCGTTCAATGGATATCCCGCCACACCAAGGAACTCGACCAAGGCTTTTTATTGGCCTGGCAACCAACATGGGAACAAACGGCCGTCACCTCGGACCAATGCTACCATAAGCACCCGTCAACGGGCACTGGGAACGATCAATAATTACGCGCCAGGAAAGGGGTTAACGGGGCACTACCCTCATCCCATTCATCGTGCCTCAACGCCTAGGACACCTCTAGTCCTAGTCTCTCGCAACCAGTGAGCGTCGATTCGCGTTGTTTATAGAGGTTCCAAAGCCTCTCTTCTGACGCATGAGGTAGCTGCCAGGTCCTTATAAGTAGATAGAGGAAGAAAGGGAAAGAGTGACACGATAGGAGTAGGCTTTTTTTGTTGTTGTTTTTTTTTGTATGAGTGGGAGATAGGATAAAAGTAAAAAAGGAGGGATAGAGTAAAAAAAAAGGAAGGAATGACGCACTTAGTCTGGAACCTCGTTTCCGACAAAATCGACAAGGAAAGCCCTACCAGGGGTACCCAGGAGAGGTACCCCCGCCGACATAGCTCGAAAAGTCCAAGGTCCTCACAAGCTCACTTCCCGCGACAAGGGGGCGTCAACTCTCCCTCTATTTTCGTTATGAAAAAGTTGAGAGAGAGAGAGAGAGAATAAGAGAAACTAAGAATGGTACGAGGTTCTTTACTACTTACGTTTCGCTCCGCAAGAGCTTCCTCAGAGTGACAAGAAAATGAAATGAAATGAAAGGGAAAGTGGGAGAAAATGTTTTAGATCCCCGTGCTCCGCCCTCCCCCCCTCCCCCCCACTCCCTCCCGGAGGAGGATCTCGGAGGGAGGGGGGGGAGTTAGTCCCGGTTTCTCTGAGTTCCTAGCTTTTAATTGTTACGATTTTCTGTACCTGTCCCTGATGTTAGTGTTTGATCCATCTTTGGATAGCAGTAAAGGAGGAAGATGATTGAAGTGGAAAGAAGTTGGATGTTTGCAGAGAGGTGCCAGTTGCGTGGAGGTCACACTAATCTCTGTACTATAAACTAATTTTAAAGTTAAGTTCGAAATAAGTTAGAGTGAAAGTGTGTCTTTTTGTTTATTTATGTGGTTGTTTTGTTATTATGCTATGTGTGTATGAGATAGGCGTTAAACCGTGGTTAGTGTTATTTGATTTCCTGCTATGTTAATAACTCGAGTTTCTATGA
Source organism: Ceratothoa steindachneri (assembly GCA_963969495.1). NCBI lineage: Eukaryota > Metazoa > Arthropoda > Malacostraca > Isopoda > Cymothoidae > Ceratothoa > Ceratothoa steindachneri. Next base: position 97,771,833 of record OZ018319.1, read on the forward strand.
TATTTGTAGCAGAAATCTCGTATCTGTATTTGTTGTGTGGGTTCATGTTCCTTGGTTATTTATTTGTTTAATTCTCTTCTTTATTCATGTTGTTTTTCCTTTATGTTCATTTGCACTTTTTGGTTAGTTTTGTCATTCCTTGTGGATATCAAGTCCAATCCGGTGAGTTTGTCATTATTCGGGAAATATTTGGTTTACACGTAAATCTCCTCCTCTTCCCTTTGGTCCACTTTGTTTTTAGCACTAGGAAACAGCATATGTTGTCTCCATCCTGCCCCTCGTGCTATTTGATTATTTAGTTCCTCTCCTATTTCCTCTCCTGGCTCTTTTTTAAATAATTTTATTTAATGGTTTTATTTTCGCTTCGATGTGTAAATCTCTTTGTTTTCCTCTCTAATCATCGCGTGTTCGTAATTATGTATACTGCCTGTAGATAGAGGGGAGTAGGGAAGGGGGCAAAGAAACAAAAATAATAGCGTAGGCGAGTTTCGAACAGCTTCCCGCGTCGCTGGACCACTGTTAGCTAGCGGCAAATCCACTTGGCCATCCTGAGTCTCAAAAAATGACTCATTCAAGCAAAGCTTTTAAGCCGCTCTCCTGCACTTCTCGTACGCTATACAACCTCCCTCCTAGAAACGGAGCGTATTTTAAAGAAATGAAGAGAATCCGTTTGGAAATGTTATTCAAGGGCTAAAGCTCCCCCTCCCGGGTCTGGGCACCCTTGTAGATAGAGGGGAGTAGGAAAGGGGGCAAAGAAAAAAATAATAGCGTAGGAGAGTTTCAAACAGCTTCCCGCGTCGCTGGACCACTGTTGGCCAGCGGCGAATCCACTCGGCCATCTTGAGTCTCAAAAAATGACTTATTCAAGCAAAGCTTTTAAGCCACTCTCCTGCACTTCTCGCACGCTATAATGCCTTATTCTGTATGCGTTGCATTCTTAGATTGCTTCTTGAAACCGGATACATGGCAATTGTTGGATATATTGCAGATAGAAGGGGGTAGGAAAGGGGAAAAGAAAAAGTAATAGCGTAGGCGAGTTGCGAAGAGCTCCCAGCGTCACTTGATCACTGTTAGCCAGCGGCGAATCCACTCGGTCATCGTGAGTCTCAAAAAAAGACTCAATCAAACGAAGCTTTTAAGCCTCTCGTCTGCACTTCTCGTACGCTATACAACCCCCCTCCTAGAAGCGGAGCGTATTTTGGAGAAATGAAGAGAGCCCGTTTTGAAATTTTATCAAAGGGTTAACGCTCCCCCACCGGGTCTGGGCACTATTGTATATCGAGAGGAGTAGGAAAGGGGGCAAAGAAAGAATAATAACGTAGGCGAGTTGCAAACAGCTTCCCGCGTCGCTGGACCACTGTTAGCCAGCGGTGAATCTACTAGGCTATACTGAGTCTCAAAAAAGACTCATTCAAACAAAGCTTTGAAGCCGCTCGCCTGCACTTCCCGTACGCTATAATATCAAGGTAGGCTGTATCATGGCCTGTTAGATCTTTTTCTTATTTTTCATTTTTAGATTTTTTAATCTGTAGAGTAAAGTTAGCCTGCTTCGTGCTTTGTTTATTCTATCGGTCAAGTGTTTCCTGTAACCATTTTTGCTATTAGTTAGGTCTAAAATCTTGACTTCATCATTATATCTGTATCGTTCTCCATCTACGTAAACGTCGGATAGTTTTCAGCGATACATAGTTATAATTTTAAATTTATCTTTATTCGTTTGAATTTTCCATTTGCTTTCATACTCGTTTAGATTTTCTATTTCTGTTGCCGTTACTCTGGTCTGCATCTGAGGGTTCCGATAAACACAGGGCATTAATTGAGTGAAATCATCTGTGTATTGTATGTTCACACAGCTATCGTTCCTGGGTGGGGAAATGTCCGAGTATAGCGAAAGACTTAAACACCCTTCCTGAGCGAGACCCGCATTAAACTTGAATCTTTCACCTTGGTAATTCCACGTGTCCATGTACCATATCTTTCCATGATGTAGTCGCATAAAATTCTTTCTAAATAGTTGTTCATTTCCAGATTTAGAATTTTAGGTTGTATGCCTCTTTGCCAGACTTTATCGAATGCTTTCGATACGTCCCGTCATACAACGTCATACTGCATTTCTCTCCTTTCACTTTGCTTATTTCTTCTGTAATCACGCTGAGGGCCATCTCCGTATTCCTGTTCTTTCTGAAGCCGAATTGTTGATTGTTCCAGAGATTCTTTTCTGCGAGAGATTCATTTAATCATGTGTTCAGGATTTTTTTCGCAAACACCTTCCTGATTAAGTCAAGAAGGGATATAGGTCGGAAGTTTTTGACCTCCGAAGGTGGTTTTCCCGGCTTCAGTATGAATATCATTTTGGCTATCTTTAACTCATCGGGGAAGTATCCCATGTTTATACATACGTTAAACACGTTCCTAATCCCTTAGAGTATATTATCCGGTGCTTCTATATAGTTTTTTTTTCTGGTAAGGCCCGATTTCCCAGGGGCCTTTTGTTTAAAATCTGATATGGTATTCTTTAATTCCTCGATTGTGATTTTGGCGTTAAATCCATCGTTCGCATACCGTTCCTTTTCTATGTAGTGATATGGGAAAGGCCCCACAATCCATTAATTTAGTTCGTCAATTATTTGATTTTTGAAATCTATATCGTAGTTTTCGTTTTCTTCTTCGCCGATGTTGAACACTCCTTTCCAGTATTCCCTGAACAATTTTTCAATCTCGCGTTCATCTTCGATTAATTTCCCGTTTCTGTCCTTAATCTTTATTTTTTATTTACCTTTAGTATTTCCCATTCTGTTTATCTTTTCCCCCCAAATTCTCGGGGCAATAGCTCGTTGTCAATATTTTGAAAGGCTGTGTCCCAGTATTCTCTTTGTTTGTCCGTTATTACGCTTAGTAGTTCTCTCTTCTTCGTTCTCAGATTAAGGTATTTTTCCCTTAACGTTCCGTTTATTATTATGTCCTCGTTTATCGCTTTTATTTCTGCATTCTTAGTTTTCCTTTCGTCTGTCCATATAAAGTATTTAACTGTTTTGTATGTGTTTCTGGGTATTGCATTCTCGTCAAATGTTTGTATTCGCGTTCTTATTTTTTCCAGCTCGCCGTGATTTCTTCTAAAGTAGCTTCATTTAGTCTGTTTAGTGCGTGGTCATTCAATTCTTGTTTGTATTTTTCCCAGTCTGCTCTATGGTATGCCTCCCATTTTAAGCGGGTATTTGTATTGGTTTTTGATTCACGGTGAGTAGTGTTGCTGTGTGGTCGCTGCAGATAACATCTACAGCTTCCATGTGGTAGTTAAAAGAAATGTTATTGTTTGCTAGGCAAATGTCTGGAGTTGTCGCTGTTCTGTCTTGAATTAGCGTTGGGTAATCTGGTAATCTCCTTTGTAAATAGGAAGATTAACTTCCCGCTTTGAAGTATTTCTCCTTCGTAAACAGGAAGCTAGACTCCCCAATATGCGGTACGATATCATGGGTCGGCCATACGAGGCTACGTACAAAATAGATCTTGTTCGTGAAGTCCCGTGGTGAAAAGGTAAAAATCGATGGTATTCTTGAATTGACTATCCTCGACTTTTCCTCCTCTGCCGGCTGTGAACTTTTCGGTGAGCTCAATTTTCTTATAGATTTCTTCCAAGTATAAAAAATCGGAAATGTGCGATATGCGATGTATTAAAGTAATATATATACAATGAGTTCTTTTTATTTTACAAATATTAAAATATAAAAAAAATTAAATACATATATGCAAAACGAAACAATAGATAGGTGTAGTGGTGAAGTTATATTTTTTAAAAATTTAACGGAGAAGAGTAAGAGTAAACCAGAAGTATGAGTAGGAAAACAGATTCCCTCGGAATCAACGGGGAGGTCAACTTATTAGCACTATATATTGTTTTGAAAGAATACATGAAATGTTTTTAATTTCTGTTAAATAAATTTAGTATAATTTTTAGAGATAATTATTTAAGTCAAATTTCTAAAAAAATGTTTGAAGTAAATTTTGAATATAACCATTTTATATTTGATTTTATTTATTTTAGCACTTATTTTTAATTGAGTTGTTCTTTTAGTCTTATTTAGATAAATTAATTGTTCTGGTTTTACTATTTCCTCTTGTTTCGTTTAAAACTTTATTTTGGTAGCACTTTATGATATTACTATTTACACACGAGTTAAATTATTATCTAATCTGTTAAATAGTTGTACTTATATTTTTATTCTTGTTTAGCTTAATTGTTAGTTCATTCTTCTACGTTTTACACTATTAGACCATTTTAAGTATTATTCACCGATTCATTCTCTTATTATTCTATATTTTACACTATTAGACCATTTTAACTATTATTCACTCGATTCATTCACTTTTCTCACTTGAGATTGCTTATTTTAGATGCTTTAATTTCTTCAATTGTTCGCACTTTTGACAACTTGTTTTAATCACTTTGATTTGTTCACTTCTTGCTAACACTAGTTGCTATTTTGGAGGTTAAGTAATACCTCGAAGTCTTGTGGCCATTCTCCATTACCTTAAAGACAGTTGAATCGATGGTGTGTAAGCACGAGTCCGGGATGTAAATCGCGCGCTCCATCAATAGTCCACCCATTTCCTTCGATGACCATGGTCCTTCGTATGTCCATTTGTATTTGCCTTTGTTGATTCCGTCGAGCAGTTTTCCATTGTGTCCCTTGGAGGGTCGGCATTTAGAGGGACCATGGACTTTAAGGTTCACGTCCATGGCGTCGAAGAAACAGCCACGCGGAAGGATATCCCTTTTCTCCGTTAGTGGAAATCCCGGATACTTTAGGATTTCAATTTCGTCTGAGCTTTCTTGAGATTTGCTTGTTTCCTCTTCTTTATTTGCCTCTTGTACCACTTCTTTTTTTCTTTTTCCTTATTTGTTTTTTCTTCTTTGTGAACTTTTCCGTGTTTCCGTCTTTTTCCAAGTCTTCTTCTGTTGTGAGTTCTTCCTCCGATGTTTTATGGGGCCGATTCACAACTTCTTCTTTTACAGTCTTTTTTTTTTGCTGGAGAACGTCGATGAATTGTATCCTTAACATTTCCTGCGATGCGGCGTTGGGCGGGAACCATAGCTTTTTCTGAAAACCATTCTTTTGCAGGAGGCGATTTAAATCCTCTTCAAATGAACCAGGTTAGCTAGATTCGCCAAGTAAGCAAAGAAGATCATGGTCATAATCTCCTTGGACTCACCTGGCATTACCAATTTGGGGGCAGAGTTTTTTGTGCTGCTGGTCTTGGTTGATGCCACTGCCTTGACGTAGGTCTTGGATTTTGCCTACTTTACCTGCTTCATCACATCTCGTTTTGCCCGAATGGCTTGCTTGCGGATGGGACACCTCATGGCCACGGCTTTGTGGTCCCCTGCGCAGTTAGCGCATCTTTGTTTCTCGGAAGTGCACTCTTTCCATCCGTGACCGAGTTTGGAGCAGATGTAGCAAGTGACGTCACCTGCCATACATTCTTTAGTGGGATGTTATTCCAAGGCCAGGCAGCGTTGGCAGAGCTCGAGTTGGATAAACTCCTCCGCTTCAACTTGTTCTGGGGCGATACTAAGGAAGAATCCCAAGAGTCAATCCTTCATAGCTCTCTGAGCCATCTCGATGTTTGCAAAGATTACTTTGACTATGTTTTTGCCGAATTTTTGACTTTGTCGATTTTTGCCCAATTCATTTATACCCAATTTTAAGATGCCCACCGGCAGTTGCACCTCCAAGGAGGAAATGGCCATTCCTATGTTTTCTTAGGGTCTCCTCAATACTCTTTACAATGGAGAGGGGGGCTTCACCCTCTCCTACATATCCGGGTAAGGGAGTTTCGCTTCCTTCTTTAGAATTGCACCCAGTCGTCTCTCTAATTAAGTCAGCAGCAATCCTCCCTCCCTTAACTTTCGCAGACGTCCGCTAAAATAGCTTTAAAATACGCAACTGGAGGGCCAGGCTCGACCCTTACGGGTTGGAGCGACTCAATTATGCGGGCACCCCCCTAAGAGGAACAAAAGGAGGTTGAATCCACGAGGCTCCACCCCACGTTATGATCAAGTCGCGTATTGTGGCTGCAGGGGGCTTGCCTGCCCTGCCCCAACAACCACTAGGAAAAATCCTCTGCTATGGAGGTTGGCTCGCTGGCCCCTTTGACCGCAGAGATGATCATAGACCATGGATCTTTCTCCATTTTATAGAGGGATCATGCCGAGGCTGGTACATCTAGCTTTCGAGAACCTTCTGGCAAGGTAGAAAGGAGGGAGGTGGAAGCTTCGCCCTCCTGTCTAAATAAAAAAAACTATAAAGGAGAGGGTATGCCTAGCTAGGGATCTAGCTAGGCAACCCAACGTTCTCGTTTCTCAGACGGGAGCCTTCTGTTGAATGTGGCTGACCATGCCCAGAGTACTATTGTTAGCTCCTTACAGGCGCTCAATGGCTCGCCTGTGCAGATGATCCTGCATTCTACCATGGTCGTCTTCAAAGGAGTAGTCTATCAGAGAACTCATCGAATATCCTTAGATGACATCGACAGAGAACTGTCAGATCACGGGGTCGTAAAGTTCGAGCTTGTGATGTGGAAACCGGGAGCTCAATCAAGACGTACCTCTACACTTCGTAACGTTTAGCAGAGACAGGCTCCTCAAGTCGATGCGAGCTAGCTGGTATCACTACTGTGTCAAGGCATTTGTGCTGTGTCACGGCTTCGGTTATGCAAATCGAAGTTACAAGTGTGCGGAATCGGGTCAACCAGAAATCTGTGTTATATAAGGTTAAATCTGTGCTTTGCGCCAAACCACACGCTACTTCCTAGATGGAATGTGACTCGTATTTGTTTAAGAAAGAAGTCCCACCCGTTCAGATCTGCGAACTGGATCTCTTTCGGAGAGGCTAAAGAATTAGTATTGTTGTAGTCAGTACGACCAGGAACCTGCTATGGCTCAGGTTAAGAAATCACCTGGCCCTTTGAGGCCTACGGGCGCGATAGATGCATCGCCGAACCGGAGCACACGTGTGGATTCTACCCTATCCCGGGCAACATTCCAGTCGAACTCATCCCAATACTTGTTCGCACCCCTCCTCGAATAAAATCAGCGCCCATCACCCAACACGTCATTAGATTCACCAGAAGGCAAACCTCTGGAAAGTAGTAGTTAAGCCACCCCTGGAATTTCAAAGTATACCCCTCCGAACAGAGGGTAGCTAAAAGGGGGGCTTCTGCTCCCATGCCCCTAGGTAAAGATGGATGGCGCTCATGGAAGAGTCAGGAGACCTCAAAAGAAGGGGAAACGCCTACTCTTCACCTCTTCGAGAATTTGAACGGTAGGCACACACACTTTAAGGAATACACGATTAATTCCATGGATCAAGTCTGGTCAGGCTTGATTAAAGAGCTAGAGATCGATGTTCTAAATGTGGATGAATTCACTTATCCTTTCATATAACCTTTTCATTTTCCTCTCTCGATCTATTCCAGCACTCCTCGGATGCAAACCATGAATTTGAGTGGGGTAAGGTCGATGGCCTTCGTTGTAAAACTCACTTTCTCGTTTAAATATCTGTTGCCGAGGTTATACTACCCGAGAAACCACCCGGGTGGGGCGTGCGCGGTATTCCTAATCGAAATATATGTGTGATTTCTCTTTCTCAGGGGATGAGTTCAGGAGGTTGATGAAGCTGTCGAGTTTCCATGCACCATTCCAACGGGCCTGATTACTATTCTTTGAACGTCTGGTCGTTTTTTAATGCCGGCGGCTTTCTTGCTGGTCGATGAAATGAGAGATGGACCTCAAAGAGAACCGATATACATATAAACGCTACAAGTACCCCCGAACGAATTCACCTTGTATGAACTTCGTCGAACGATGGCTAGGGTCCTGCATGTTTTAAAGTACACTCGCCGTTCTTCTTGTCAGGCATATGTGTCTTCACTCAAAAGGAAGACCCTTCTTGCAGAGGTGTGGAACCGTATCACAATGATTCTGGACAAATTCTTGTGGGAACCTTTCCCGTCATCCAGAAGAACCAGACCGCAATATTTGACCCCCGTATCCTTCGCGACCGATTTATCCGTATTCTTTAGCCCAGATGCTGCTTCGCTAACATTCAAAGCACGTTATGGGTTCACGGAAAGCCGCCCACTGCACTTCAGCTCCAAAGGCGAAGAACACTTTAATGATCTGTTTACACCGAGTTGGTTGCTTTCCCGCTTCGCTTAGTGGGCGGATACCGCCCTTCGTTCGGATAATATTTCGTACGTCATATTTTAAAATCTCGATGAGCGAGACATGGTCATTTTGTTAGCTGTTAAGTAAGATATGGACGGATGGTATCTTCCCAAATTCCCTGATTTTCGCAAGCTAATGAGAGATAATCCTATTTCGGCCAGTTTTCGCCAAATATTTCTAACTTCATTCGTCTGCACGTTGATGGAAAATTTGGTTAATGTTAGACTGGTTTATTCTTTTGGATAACACATGTAGCTTGTCTGCTGCACAGTGCTGCTTTCACAATTTCCAATCAAGGCTGATGCTTTTTTTTCGGGTAGAATATGCTACCTGCGAGTCCTTTCTTCGTATAGAGCATTCACCACGATGTTCTTTGAACTGGAGATTGCCTATGATACCACATGGCGACGCGGCATTATGAGCATCCTCCATACTATGGGGACCAGATAATGCATCCTAATTTTCTTGTCAGAGTTTTTGCGAGATCTTCGATTCCTTGTACAGAGTATGTGGGGATGAGTCATGGAAGGGGGGCTCTCTGATCCTATAGGGCAGGAGAGCGTCGCGCAGGGGATTGTCCTCAGTGTCATTCTCTTTGCATTGATCATCAATGGCATCACCTCCATGCTTCCAGAAGATGTTCTCGCTGCACTCTTCCTATTCAACCTTTCGATCTCATTTAGAGACTATCCGCTCAGTTCTCAGACCGGATTCCGATTTGTAGTCACTCAAAATTGAATAATTCGCACTCACTTGTTCGCACTGTTAGTGATGGCACTGCTGCTATGGGCTGAGAGGATGTCGATAGTGTCTCCTGCTTGATTACCGGAATATAGAACGTGCCAGAAATGACACACAGATCAAGGGGTTAAACATTGAACAGACTGAGAGAATTAATGTCAGGAAGCAGTTCAGTCATTCAGCTACTTTTCTAGTAGTCCTACACCCGTATGATGAGACGGCTTTCGGATATTTTAGCGCTTCCGAATTGGACACGCACGCGTGATGCAGCGCCATTCGATGGACTGCTCTTTTGTGCCTTACTGTTGTGACTACTTTGCCTCACAGACTGACCAGTACATTCTTGTTGAATATCCTCGTCTGGAAGCGAATAGCATCCAATAGCTGTCTCAATATGAGCACAAGCGGGGTCTCTACCGCTTGTCCCTTATGCTCTGGACGGCATCATGGAAATCCTACTGTTCTACTTTACAGTTTTAGGAGAGGTAGCCATCATCCAAAGTGTTTAGTATTGGGGTAGTGGCCTCCCTCTGGAGCCTTAGCATGACTTCGTTAATTTTGTTTTGTTTGATGTTTTTGTTATTGTAATTTTGTATTATTGAAATAACCCAAAGATAAGCTGGTGTATAATTTTGGCGGGAGTGCCCATGCTGGCGTCTGACAGAAGGGACCTTTAAAGCAAAATATATCCCGTAACAGAGGTGTATTACAACCAGATCGGCCATGAAGACTGCTGCATTGCTTGTAAGTCCCAACGGCTTCAAGTAATGGCTATAAAGCGTGAAAGTCGACCCTCTCTTCGGATTTAGTAGTGAAGGAAGTGCGCTCCAAGAAATTAGAACGTAATTCTCATGGGGCTGTAAAAGCTTTAAGAGGCATGGTGACAAAGGTTTATAGGTGGTACGCATCAGGGTGGCATTCTGTGCAGAACCAGCGAAACCAACATCCTGAAAGCTACGTAAAGCTCTTGGACAAGTTCCATTGCATTAAACCCAAAGACTTAGGGTATGATTAGTGTCTTACGGCAAAATAGGCACCAACGAGATCAATATCAGACGAATTGAAAGCTGTTGTCGACCTAAAGAGTCATTGAGCTTGTTTGTACAAGCACTAATGCACTGTACACGCAGTAAAGTGAGCATCAACTCCTCAGGATCACAAGCAGGCTATCTCCATATAAAGGATGTGCGGAAGGCACGAGTCGCAAAACCAGCAAGTGTGATGGTTCGAGCTATATAAAGCCAAATAGAGAACGAAGAAGTAATTTCAGTGTAAATTGCGTTTCTACCTGCTCGTTCCCCTCACGCGGTGGTGGAATTGCCAAACCTTTATACCCGAGGAGGATGGGCAGGAAACACGTGCTAAATATAGTCTATTGAATACAAACAGTTAACGGGAGAAAGGGGGTATCCCGCCTCCGCATCTCTGCCAAATTAACGAGGCAATTACATTTAAGTTATAAGCCCTCTACACAAGTGTAAAGAAGCTAAATGTTTTCCACGAGGTGAAGATCATTACACTGTGGCTATTGGTTGCGAGAAGCGCTGCTGCTTTCGAAGGCTTATTAGATTATGGTTGGCTCGACGTAAGAGCCCTTATCTCCTACTGGCTTGAAACATTTTTTTCTGGTGGTCTAGCTTGGGACCTGGAGTCCCTCGTTTTCTGGAGAGGACCTATCCAGTTTGGGAAGGAGGGGGAGATTAAGCTCCCTTGTTGCTGCCCTCTTTTCGAGGGCATAATTCAGAAGCCCAGAAATGACTTCCTACCCATTTTCGGAGGTTTGCCTTCTGTGAGTCTAACGACTCGTTGTAGAAGCACGGCCGCTTCCATTTTATCAAAGATAGTTTTAGCTGCCATCTTTGCAAGCTCCTACAAAGTTTGTAAAGAGGAAGTTGGCAATTTCCCGTCTGAGAAAATTATGCATCTCACCCCAAATCCATTTTTGTACGACCTTTGATACCAATACCGTAACCTCAAAATCAAATTACGACTCCTTACAACCACCAACCCATCAAAACCGTTTTACAACCTAATTCGAAATTAACCAATCAGTGATTTTGAAACCTTGCCTGCTGAATTAGTATCCTCCATCACGTTTTCTCTTTCAAGTCATTTTTATTTTTAAATTCATATACCCAGGTTCAATGGCTGCTATTTAGGCAAGTTTGTCATTAAACCAATCATTACAATAGCTATAATTGGTGCCCTAGACCCTTTCTTTTTTCAATTAGGTATAATATAGTTTAACGTCCAGTTACGTAAAAATTATATTATTCTTTCCACGTGAGATTAGGCTTGGCAACTACAGACTCAGCCGTTTCTCTCTCTCACACTGACTCCGGCTCGGCTTAACCCCCCCCTCCTTTCGTTTTCGCTGTAAGTTTGTTTTCATCTTACTTCAACCTCCTCATTTTTTTTCTTACCCGGAAGTTTCAGACACACATCCCTTAGCCATGAATAGTCAAGCCACATCATTTACCTCAACTGCCTCGACCACGCTAGCAAGCCAGGCCTCTTAAACTTTCACGACCACATGTGCGTCACCTGTGGCAGTTAGTCATCCTGCATCTATAAACCAGGATTTCAGCGCTCGAGGCACCAACCACACATCAATCAATCTTTCCGCTTTCGATGCGACCGATCCGATCACGTGGATCGAAATATGCGAGGTTCTGATGACACATCAAGCCATAACCGATCAAGAGCGCATAAAGTCCCAATAAGTATCTTTGCTTAGTTTCGAGGAATTTTGTTACAAAGTGGGACAAATAGTGCAAGCTTTCAAGCTGGAATTTGGGAGATCCCAGGTTGAAGACTTAAGGGAACTGCTAAATAATCAACAAATGAGTGATAAGCGTCCCGCGCGTTTCCAGGGCGAAGGGCGCTTCATCAGAGCTTTTTGACTCGCTACTAACGGAGATTTTCATGCTTGGGATCCCTGACTACATTAGGCCCCTCATCATGATTGGCGATCACAAGAGCGTGGATGAAATCGCCAAAGCAGCAGAGATAATATATCTCAATCCTTACGTAAACTGGGAAACTGTCCCATTCCTCCCTCTAAACCATCTATTTCGCAGTTTCGGTTACCAACGACGCCTTCTGGCAATAGGACGGCCCCGTGTAACGCCTCATTTTCACATTCATCACCGGATCTGGCTGCCGCTTTGGAGAGGATAGAGGGAGAGCTGCAAAAACACCATCACAATAGCTATAGTGGCAACGCAGTTCAGAATTTTTCTAGTAGACTAGCGAGCCAAAAGGCCGCCACCATCAAATGAGCAGCCCGAGAAGCAGGTGCGATAGAATGGATCCCTTACCGAGTCATAATAGTCGTCGACAAGACGACCAAAATATCCGTCATGTCAAAGACCTAGAGACAGGCCGCGAGACTTTTCATTAGCCTGAAAACCGACACGGCAGTAAAACTTGTCGCAATAGGCAGTACAGCCGTATGCGCTCGAGAACGGACGCAGGGACGTGGTTAGTCCATTAGGCGCAGGGAGTGATGATTTGGGCACAACCGCATTTTTCATTATTCACGGTCCAACGCTTAGCAGCATTAAATGTCGTTGTTTATAGAGGTTCCAAAGCGTCTCTCTTGATGCAAGATAAGCTAGCTGGTCAGTTCCTTAAACCTAGATATGAGAAATAAGGTGGAGATACTTTTATGGAAATAGGGTGCATAGAGGGACAGGGCAAACCCACCCACTTTCCTAGGCTCGGTCAAAGAGTTGTAGTCGACTCAATGAGCCAGGCCTTCCTTCGCTTTCTCGTCTGGGAAGAAATGCCGCTCCTCCAGTTACCAAGTGTAGCAGTTTACACACCGTACCTTCTTGCGGAGCGCGATCCGTACATTAAGGAACACCGTTTGTTTGCCTGGTCAAATTTGAACACAGATAAGTGGCAGTGAGAAAATAGCGTGTGGTAAACCCCCTCCCCAAAATATCATAAACACATCCTAATCACTCACAGTATTTTGAGTGTCAATTTTACCCACTACCAATCTTCCGAATGGAAATTTGCTGTTAATGCTTTGAAAGAATGGTAAGAGCGGAAATAGTGAGGGATTTGGATAGATACTTATGAAGTTATGGGTCTATTTAGGGGTTTCATCCAAACCAGAAATCCGATAGTTTACATATTTGCGAAATGTAGATTCCACATGCTTTCACGGAGGATACAAAAATGAGAAGGAAGATATTATGTGGACTTTTGTACGGGCACGAGTCAGTCCAAAAGAGAGAAAGCAAAAGAGAAAAGAGTAGTGTTATGATTGGGTACGAATTCGAGTGTTCGAGCGTGCTTATGGGTAGAAAATATTTTGCGATAGTTGTGTCTATCATTTGTATATGGACATTGATGACAATTCCCCAAGCTTTGCTTGGCAATTATCTTATAAAAGTGATGTTTAATAATCATCAGTTCGGGATTTCAGTTTAATCATTTCACTCTCTTCCTTGTATGAGAAGTTATCTTTATTCCAAGGTACCTCGTTTTAAATAACATTAAAGGAGTACTGACCATCAGACAAATTACATTATTTCACACCACAAATGTAAATATTTGGAAAAATAAAAAATGTTTCGCAATATTAACCAATTCACCAACGAATAATGTGTCAGGAAAGTGTCTATTTGGTTGAGCTCTGAGGTTATAGGGATCTTAATGTTATGAAATAATGTAAATATAAAATTAAACGAATGCTCTACCCCATATGAAAGGTAAGGGTGGCTAGAATAGCATATTGTCTCTTAATATGAGTGAACGAAGGGGTAGAAAATGGAACATTGGCTTAATGAAAACTGGAATTTAAAACTCCCTTTAGGAGGGCAATGCCTTTACAAAGTTATGGACATTATGCAAACACATTGTTCAAATGTATTGAAACGGAATGCGAAAATACTATTCTCATTAAGTATTTAAATGAGATATGGAAGTGATTTTACCAACTTGATATGAAAACATTTCGAAGATATAGAAAACTACTTTGTTTCTATTGGACTTTTAAATGAAATTCTAAGAAAGGTTTTGTCATACAAATATTTTGATGTAGGTACCGGGAAATCCCAGATTTCAGGCCGCTATTATAAGGTTACCATATAATTTGAAGTATCACAAAAGTCTCCATCACACAATTAGTTTAGTCAGCCACACATACAGTATATATTTCATATAGAGCCTTATCACTTATTTAGTAAAGGCCGTCCTGTTTGTTTTTTTTAAACATACAATGAATATATCACACAACTTAAACTGCACTATATACAAAACAATAACAACGTGTATATCAATCCTCAACGCTCATTAGTTTTTTGTACACTCTACATGGTTACGTAATATAGCGAAAGAGTATTGTCAAGGATTATAGACAGCCAGTAGCGCTCTGGTGTTGGCGTCAAAGCTTTGGTAATTTTCTTCAACCTCATTCCTGTGATAACTTGTCCATTAATCCTGGCCATTTCCTCTGCTATTTCTTTTTCCCTTAGAGTTTCAAAGATTGACTGATAGTATCTGAATTTGAAGTACTTCTTCTTCAGTTTATTCCTGAATGTCTCAAATTCAGCATTACCTGTGGGAAAAGAAATTACATGAATTTTTGTATATTATTTGGGTGCATAAATTGTGCGTTTATTGTGATAAACATTGTGTCTACGACCATATAATAAATAGAAACTCCACCCTTGCATAATTTTCTGCCATATAAATGATTTCAATATCTTAGTTTTTGTACTTTAGGTTCTTTGTTCGAATTAATTCGTGGAGCCTACAGTGCACTCCCGAACTCACATTATTTATGATTTGGAACGCTAATGTGGCAATTCTTTTTATTTTGTGTTATTTTCATTCGATTTCTTTTATTCTTCTATTAGTCATTCCTTCATCACTGATTCTCCTAATTAGAATATGTTTAATTTTATTTTTCTTTCGAATATTTTTAAGGAAATTCAATATTTTCTTTTAGGATTTTTTCATTGAAATTCCTTTTGCTTTTAGATGCATTTCTCTAAAAAGTGCGAATTCAAACTTTCAAGATTTTACTCACTTGCTGAGACCATAGATGCCTTTTAATTAACCTAGCCTTCATTTATTTATTTCATATTTCCACTGCATGCATTTATGGAAAGCTCTATCAAAAATTAAGAACAAAATATTCAAACATTAGGATAACTAAACCATAATATGCGATGGGCAATTTGGTATACAAAGGCCATATTACATAAATTTCACAAATCCCGTCTATTTTTTCCCTCCATTCAAGAATATATTTTGAGAGAGAGAGAGCAGGTAATCCAATCGTTATAAATTTAAAATGTTTATGCTTGTACTAGCCTTCCATGCTTAGGATCGTGTTTCGTACAGAGAAGGTCGGGAGGATGTCTGATCACGGTTTGTGCGTCTAGGCACATCCTGTCTCCTAAGTAAATAAAGTACCCTCAGCTCTTAATTTATTCAGGTCAAAGAGAATACTATCTCCAGCGCCCATTTCGGGTTCTCCTGTGAATTCGACTTTCCCTCGCAATCATCCGGGTCATATCTAATACAAAATGACCTCGTGCTTTGTTGTCTTCCTTACCTCTACTTGGGCGTGTTAAGAGTATTGAAACAGCCTAAGAAGATGGTAACAGGGCTTACCTCTTGGTTGTCCGAAGTTCATTACCTGCGTATGAGATAGCACCGATGGTGTTTCAGAAATATCACCAATGTACAAGGTTGAGCAGTGTTTTGGCGATGGTCAGGATCCTACTTGTGAAAATGCTATCATAGGCTCACCGAATTTTCCGAGGTAACAAATAAATAGGAGCTGAACCGTTATTCTCATATTTTCTAATAAATCCATGAAGGCAACAGCGTCTTCAACGCATTAGCGGCTACCAGGGTTTGGAGAACTGCCTTTTATAGGATAATAGCCCTCGCCTCCTCTACTGAGCTATTCCCCATGGGGCTCCGTCAGCCTCTTCTTCATATATCTGGATGATATATTTCTTACGTAGTATTTTCGATGACTCAGGACTAATCGAAAGTAGATATGGTGGCTAGTCTCTTTCCGTTCTCAGTTAGTTGTTTGCCTTACGCAAACAATGCTAAGTGTTTCTCGGCGCCTCCTTTCACTGGTTACCATAGTTTTGCGATCCATCATCTTGGGGTGTTGGTACGGTTAGCGGGCGTACGAGTTACACCCGGTGCGATCCCTCCATTCTTCACAAATTTGTCGGTTTCAAAGTTCACTTTGTTTGATTCCACTCCGAAACCAACGAACTTATTGACTGACACCGAGGATGTAGGAAAAAGAGATTGGTCTTTGCTAATCTATTATTATTATACAATGACTGGTATTGATTATGCTAGAACTATAACATATGAATGAATAAATGAGACACCGGAAATACAAAGTTATAGATCGTCTTATTTAGTCTTACTCACAGGGTCTTGAAGATCTAGCATTTGGACACTAATACACAATTGCAGAGTCAAGACCCGAGACTTTTAGTTGGCCTGGCACCCCAAATTTTTTGGGGGAAGTTAATGCTCTCTACTGACGGCTGCCAACAATGGAATATATGCGTAAGAACTAACATGGCAGTAAAACTCGCCCGCCATAAGGAGTCCTTCCTAGGAACCCAAGAATGGCGATATGGGAGAGGTGGCATTAAACGTAAGGGTTACAATGACGCAAATTTCTCAACCGAATAATCGGACTCTAACGCCTGGACCCCTTAGGGCACAGGGGAGGGGGGGGGGTCCTTTACACGCTAAGGATGGGGTAACAAGGACGCAAACTTCTCATCCGATTAGTAAATAAGTATTAAAATGCGTATAGTTCCTGGTGACATCGGGAATAGATATGTGTCTGTAATGTCGGAGCCGTATTTGTATGTGGTTATTTTTGAGTGGTGATCGCAGCTGAGCCTTGCTAAGTAACATGCTTGTGATGTTGGAGAGATCTTTCTTTTGTGTCGATGCCTGGAAAAATCGCGTCGAAAAGAGGTTTTGGATCCAGAAATTGCATTCCTTTTCGTGTCATGGGTGTACGGAATAAAAAAATTAGTAGCGGGTTTTAACACCGATCTGCACTCATTTAAGATGCCTTTATTGCTCACTAGGGACCTAATGATTAACGTGGGAAACGAACCACGGGTATCGAAAGCATCACTATAGCAGCCGACGTGAGGTCGCTCTGATCCAGAATCCATCCGTGGTCTAGCAGACCTGATGTGGTTTAACTTCGCTAAAATCAGAAAGAGGCGTTTCTACTCGGATAAGCCGTAGTCCGCGTATGACTAGTTTTTTGTTGGTGATGGAGGGGGGCTGGTTTTGGAGAGCGTATCAGATAAGTATGTCCTCGAAGTTTTGCGCATTTTACATGTAGTGTGGAAGGTGTTATTGGTCTTGTATGTAGTGGCATGGGTTTCATGTACTATGGATAAATTGTGTTCTCTGGAGGAGGAGATGGGTATTTTAGTGGCGTGAATTTTGTTTCATCTTGGTGGTGGTTAATCGACGGCTGCGGGTGCAACCTGTTGCAAGGTGAAGTTCTTTGTTTGGTGTCCCAGGTAGTGTACTGACGTGAGTGGGTGAGAGATTTGGTGCCCAGGTATGAAGGCATATGCAAGTGAGGGGCGGATATATTGCTTGTATTTGCAAGGGATGGATTCCTTGGAATCCCCGAATATGGTTCGCAGTGTGTTCGCTTTTGTATTAGCCTTGTTTGCTGTTTCTCGTGTGTAGGTCGCAACTTTAGTTCCTTATCTACTGCAACGCCAATCATTGTAGGTGTTATATTTAATGAAGATTGGCATATTTTCTAAAGTGATGAGATGTTTGCTGTACTCCAGTTTGTAGGTTGTGAAATAAGGAAAAAGAGGATTTTGGAAGTCGAGACAGTCAATGACTGCTATGCTGTATTAGTATGTGGGAGTTGTTGGGTGGAATAGGTGACTAATTACAGGGAGGGGGGATTAATGTGTTTCTCTGTCTTGTATGTTTTGGGGGCTTTGATCAGGAGTGGGGATAAGGGAAGTTTTGAGGATGTTGCATGGCTGCAACCTTCGGGTGAGTTGGGCCCTATTAAATAGGCATTTCGTCTTTGTTCGATGGCACTTAGCTTAGGCCTTTGCATCATCAACAAACTGCTTATTCTCCTTACATATTTTATTAATTTCAACATTGCATATAGTTAGAAAGGATGGTAATCCTGTTTTCTGACATATTTTCACTGCTTGTCTTATTATTACTATAATTATCATTTTTGTCTGTAAAAGAATTGGCCAGTTCGAACAATTTTCTTTTTTCTCTCTTAATAGATAAAAAAACGTTATGTGATTGCCTACTCTTATGTTACAAATAATGATTACACCGAGCTTGTAATTCAAAGTAAAGGTCAAAAGAATTAACTCTTATTTATGTCTCATACTCATCTATGACGTCACATAATTTTCTTTTTAACATTAGTTTTAACTGAAACTAATAGTAATAAACTAGGTTGGGATTGAATTGTATATGATTAAAAGTTATTGATGATAAATGTTTCGTAATCTACCGCATGTGGCTTAATTACTTCATAGGTAGAGAATTTGTATAAATTTGTCGTAGGTCAAATGACAGCATTTATTATCTTACCTGAAGCCATTTTTACTTGACCAACATGCATGGCATAATGTGGCGTGAAGTAGTTCTTGATGTTTAGTAGCTCACTCGGACTATTAATAAAGAAAATAGACGGTTATTGAGTGCCAAGAATAATGATCGAAGATAATACATACATTGCAAGTCAATAGGTACAATACTCCGAAATATAGCATTCTAAAATCCTTTTAATTATAATATTGTTGAATATTCTATTTACTACCACACCACTCCCATAAGCCTAACAAAACGTTCAAAGACAAAACTTAACCATCTATTGTTGTAGAAACCTTTGGTTCTAATTATCGTCGGTTGGGAATGTACATATTTGCGGCTGTTTGATAATTTTTTATATTTGATTGAAATAAGAGTGTAACTCACTTTTTGAAATCAAGTTTAGCTTTTATATCTTTTCATTATAATAGAATCAAGATTACCTTTCTATGACAGAAAGGTAATTTTTACATTTTGACAGATGGTTCTGGATTGAGAAGCTAGAAGTATACTAGTTACTAGTTTTTCACAGCTTTGCTAATAGAGATTAGCTAATGACACTTTTCTGACTCTACTTAATTAATACTCTTGCCAAAATGACCAAATGAAATTATAAAAAAAATATAATATGAGAGATTTATAAAGTTTGGAGATTTCCGTATAGCGTCGCAATATATCAAACTTTGTGATCCACACTTATAAGGCATATTTTGATGTTCCTCTTGGCGATCAAGATAAGAAGTGGGCTCCAGATGCTGTTTGCCAAGTTGTGTCGAACATCTTCGAGAGTAGACAAAAGGAAAGAGAAATGGTTTTCCTTTTGGAATCCCCATGGTGTGGCGAGAGCCAAAGGATCATGTATCGGACTGTTATTTCTTTCTGGTGACTACTAAAGGGATTGACAAGAAAAATCGGCACAAGATCGAGTACCCCAACATTCCCTCGACGATCCGGCCAGTTCCAATTTTCAGTGGATATGCTTCTTCCGAGGATGAAAATGATGTACCTGATATGGACGTCCACTGAATGGATTCAGAGTCTGCAGATTCATCTCAGATGATGAATAGTCATCAGTTCCTCACTGTTTGAATCAAGAGGATTTGAATGACTTGATACGTGATTTGGCACTCTCCAAGAAACCTGCAGAACTTTTAGCCTCCAGGTTGAGTTAAAGACTTATGCTTGATAGGTAGGTACGGGTACGAGGGGCGGTCAATAAGTTTTGAAATTCGGATATAAGGAAACGAGATATGAGGAAAAGTGTTTTATTATTTTTCAATATGAATACCCTCGACTTCAATGCACTTGCGCCACTTGTCCCTGAGGCTTCGAATTCTCGACAACCACAAATCTCCCGACTGCTGTTCAATCCACTCCTGGACGGCGAGCTGGACATCTTCATCGTCCCTAAACCAGCGTCCACACAGTGCAGCCTTGAGCTGGCGAAATAAAAAGTAGTTGCCTGGGTCCAGATCTGCACTGTAGGGGGATGGTTGAGCTCCTCGAATCAGCACTCACGCAGGGCAGCTTGTGCAACTCTGGCCTTATGGACAGGGGCATTGTCGTGGAGGAGAAGGACATTGCTTGTCAACTTGCCGCACCGCTTTTGACGGATGCACTTCTTCGACCCAGCCAGTTCCTCGGCGTTATATTGGCCTGTGATGGTCCTTCCACGAGGCGCATAGTCCACCATCAACGCTCCCTCAGAATCCCAGAAGCTGGTGGCCATGATCTTCCGGCTGAGGGTTGGGTCCAGAACTTGATGGGGGTCGGGATCTCAGTGATGGGCCCATGTTTCATCACCTGTCTCTATGCGTGAATCGAATCCCGCCGGGTACTGGTTGTACAGGAGCAGCAGCTCCTCCGAACTTTGACGACGTTGAATTCGATTATGGGGCGTGAGGTTTCTAGGTAACCAACTGGCAGAGACCTTGGTCATGGCCAAATTGACGTAGATGATGTTGATAACACTTCCATGTGATATTTCAAGTTCTCGCTTTATTTCTTCGGCCTTCATTCATCGATTTTCGAGGATCATCCTCTCCACACAGGCCACATTGTCTTCGTTGGTTACGTCTGACGGGCGTCCTGGACGGGGGTCATCTTCAAGGGACTCACGACCATGGCAGAACTCCCTATTCCAGCGAGCAATGGTTGCATAGGAAGGGGCTGTGTTGGTGTGTACTGGATCTCTTTTGCATTCTTGCCTTCCTTGGTCAAAAATTTGATCAGTGCGCGGTGCTCAACCTTCTTTATTGTTGAAAAATTTGTGACGGACGATCTGCGATCAGCTACTGCTTCTTAAATAGATGAGGCAGAAGCGTGCGGTTTCAGGTCCTGACTTGTCATAACTTGTCCTAACACATCCACAAACAGCCATCCCACTTTCTCTGTTTTGCCCTACCGATTCGCAAAACTTATTCACCACCCCTCGTATTATATTAGTCGAACAAGGGAGAGTACATTTGTTAGGTATTTCTCTGAGAACAAGCAATTTGTATACTACCACGATGTTACTGGTCTGTTTACCGAGTTGGGACTTGGCACCCATAGCCCTGCTGAGTGGAGACTGTTTTTGGATAGCTCCAAGCGTAGCCTCAAGTGTGTCCTTTTGCATAATGGCAATGACTTTGGTGCACGATGATATATGAATGGTTATGGATTCACTTAAGTACCATGAACACAATTGGATCATATGTTTAGACCTTAATATGGTCAACTTCCTCCTTGGCCAGCAGAAGGAATATACAAAGTTTTCATGCTATATATGTATGTGGGACAGTCGAGCCCGTGACAAACACTGGTCCCCAAAAGATTGGCCAGTTCGGGAAACTTTGGAAGCAGGAATGCCAAACATTGTTAATGAGCCAATCGTAAGTCGAGAGAAGATAGTTTTCCCTCCACTTCATCTCACACTGGGGTTGATGAAGCAGTATGAAAAGGCGTTGAGCACTGACAATGATGGTTTTCAGTACATAGTATCGGCGTTTCCTGCTTTGTTATACGAAAAAATAAAAGCAGGAGTATTTGATGGTCCACAAATCCGAAGACCTCTGAGTGATTCTAGATTCGTGAACACCATGAATGAAAAAGAGAAGGCAGCCTGGCTCTCATTTTCTGCCGTTGTTCATAACTTCTTGGGAAACAAAAAAGCGCATAACTACGAGAATCTGGTTACTAATATACTTTTAGCATATTGTGATCTGGGATGCAACATGAGTATGAAGCTGCATTTCCTAAATAGTCACCTCGACCGATTCCCAGAGAATCTGGGAGCCGTGAAGGACGAACAAAGGGAACGCTTTCATCAGGATATAATTACGATGGAAGAGCGCTACCAAGGTCACTGATGGCGGACTACTGCTGGACGATTAGGAGAGATCAGCTAGAGTAGACTTACAAGAGAAAGAGTTACAAACGCAAATTTTTGCCCGATTGAAATCAAGAAGAGGTCTTCCAACCTGATGTAGGGTCATTAATAAATTAGCATCTATTTGATTACAGTATTTGTAATCTTAATCTGTAACCTGTTTTACTATAAATAATGCAAAAGGATGATTCAAAATTACTTAATGGCAGGATGATAGGCGTTATAAAATGAAAATTATTTTATAATATTGGTTATTGATATTACGAAAAACCTGTAGCATTTAGAGAGAATCTGATTTCAGATTTGAACTCAGTATGCTCGAATTAGGTAGGAAAATGTACTTTTGTCAATTCACCAAATACATTGTTCTCCAGTGTAATTAATAGTCTCTATATAAAAAAATAATATCTAAATTAATAAAATTAAAATTTGAAAAGTTATGTGAAGAACTAAGTTACATATCAATTATTATTATTAAAGGATTTATAAAATGGCGGTGTTAGGCAATTCAGATTGACAGAGGAATAAAGAACAAAGAGAAAGTTTATTTAAAGAATGAATGGAGAATTGTAATAAATAATCTTGGAGGATAAATATCTTATATAATGTAATTTGATAAATTAATGGGATGGGAAACTTGAAGGATATTGTTAATTCGAGAATGAGAAATATTTTCAATGTACGAACTTTCGATAGGTTTAAGTACAAACATCTATTTAAAAGTGTTGACAATAGGAAAATATTTGGGATTGCTTAGAGATTTATAAAATGGTGCTTAGTTTGGATAAAACTTGGGTGATTGGATAAAGGTAAATTTACACAAGGATTGAGATAATTTGACTAGAGTGAACTAATGAGAGTAAGATTATGAAAGTTTGTAAATCAGCAAAGGCAATGTTTGATGTTAATTAGAATTTTGAAATCTGTTATAGGATGGATAACTTGGATTTTAACAAGTTATTTGAGTTGGAAGGTAGCAATAGGACTAGGGGTCACCACTGAAAAAATAAAAAACAGAGGTGCAGGTTGGATGTTAGAAAATATTTTTTCACCAATAGAGTGGTAGATTACTGGAATAGTTTGCCATCCGAGGCGGTAGACAGTCCAAACTTGAATGTATGCAAACGCAGATTAGATGATTATATGGGAAAGGAGGGTTAGCTTGCTATTCTGGACTCATTCCTGTGGATGCAGTTTTTATGATTGTATATTACGATTGATTTGGATTTTGACGAGTCTTGATGACGATACCTTTTGTTTTTGACACATTCCTGTGGATAGCTCAAATTGTAGATAGTAGATGCATGATCGGACACAATCCTATGGATTTTTTAAATTGGATATTGTAGATGCATGATCTGACACAATCCTATGGATGCATTTTGTGGGTGGGTTTTGACAGACGCTATGACCTTTGATAGGCCCTTGTGGCTTTTGTCATCCGTGAAATTATGTTATGTATAAGAGATCGTGGAGCATGAGTGCTAGCGAGGAAGTGTGTTGCCAGATTAAAGGTGAGGAAAAATAGTCTATACAATTTTTAGGATCATTTTTGATTACCAAGATATGATTTTTTTTTAAGGATTAAATGTTGAATTAAACGAAGAGTGTGGACCACTACACCGTAAACAATTTTCTTTTGTTAAAATTAACAACTTACGTGGTAGTGTATCACACCTTTTCCCTTTGTTCAAGTAGAATTTTTTCACAAGAATTGGATAATTTAGGAAATAAGTAGTATGGTGTTCGGAAAGTATTTTTGTATTTCATTACGATACGTTTTTAGCAAACCATCTAATACTATGCTACGGCTAGATGGTTGATAATGATTTAAATTTTACTATATCACCCCTCAAGTTGACCATTTTGTGTATATAAGTTAAATTGGAGGAGTAAAATTTGTCCTTATGGAAGATATAGACTTCGAGGAGCATAATGTTCGCCATTGTTTACTAGATGAATTCTGAAAGGGTAGCAATAGCGCGCAAGCAATGAGGAGCATTTGGGAATTGTATTCAGGTACATTCATGGCCCAAAGTTTTGAGACTACTATCTATAGCTTTTCAATAAGAAAATTAAAAGAATTAATCAAACGTTTCATTTTTAGTGCGTTTCTATTAAATTTGAAGGTAAAATATACGAAAATTTAGAGCGAAACCAATTGTATTAAGAAATACAGGTTATTGATGCTCGTAATCAATATTTACAATGACGGAGCATCTTTTTTAGTTCATGCAGAGTTATTGGGTAAAATTATTAGTGCTCCAGTTCCCTTAGATGACATGGAGAATATCCGGATGCTTCACCGTGGGCACGACACGGGACTCGTGAAGCGCTCTCATTTTCTCCTCCTAACGCGGGATCTTTCAGAAGCTCCAAACGAGCGGAAGAGTGATTCATCAGAGAATATCTCTTGGTACAATGTTCTTCAGAATTTGTTTATATTTACAACAAAACTAGAGCGTATCTGTAAGGTTCTTCTTGGTGAAATGAGATTTCTTCGAAGCCTTTCTCGACTTGGGACCTTTGTCGAAAAGGCTCCACCTCAATGTGCGAGCTGCAGGTTCACACTTGGTTCTTTTCGAACGTGAAAAACCTTGACACTGGAGGCAACTCGATCCTTGAGCTGGGACTTTACCAGGAGGCGATCTTAGCGTTCATTTCAAGCTCATTAATAATCCTAAGGATAGTGCTTGGTGCTCCTTGATTCAAAACCCTTACAACTATATCATTTTATTTTAAGCCACTTTGGTGCAGAACAACAATGGGTTCACATTTTTATCTGGAAAGAACCATTTCTGGAATTACAAAAGATTCAAACATTTATTTTTACGAAAAAAGCATTACGGAATAAATTTAATTACACACCATCATTCGTTTAACCCAAATTTTTCATAATTTTACCACTTTGATTAAATAGCAAAGCTCCAGGGACTGAAATTCACCCCTACAGGAACAGAAGCAGAGTGCGATTTTGAATTCAGCAATGGAATGCACTGTTTTTTTCTATTATTATTTTTGAAATGTTGACTTGTTAATAAACCTGCAATAATTTAAATATTATAATACTTACTCCTATCGCGTAAATGTAAAAATGAATGAAAAAATAAAACTATCTATTAGTCTCAAAACCTTTGGTCATGACTGTAAAGGAACTTCGTAAATGACAGCTTTGATTCATAAGATTTAAAGAGTGATTTAGGTTTTCTGATAAACATCTTTATTGGGGATGAACCACTTCGGATAACTATCCTCTGAAATAAGCTGTTTGTCGTAGGTTAACCCCGCACACCTTATACCAGATTAATATAGATGTCGTAGGTTAACCTAAACATCTTACACCAGTTTAATATAGATGTCGTAGAATACGGTCAAGTTCACCCTCTCTGCTCTACGAGTGCGTGGGAAGTTTACAATATAAGCAGAGTGCAAATTAACTGAAAGTAGGTTAGCCAATAGTTGACTATCTTGGAGTTTCGGGATACCAGAAAAACGGGTACAAAAATAACTTTACTAATATGTAAAACAATATTATTTTACAATGTTAAAAGGAGTTTTAACATGAGCTATACACACGATAAATTTACACGGATCTCAGCGGCTAAAGGGGCGAGGGATACTTGGTGAAGGCGGTCACCGAACAAACAAACAGACAATATGAACCGAGGGACGCTCTGACGAACTTGAGCGTAAACTGAGCCGATGATGAGGCTTACACTCGGGGAGGGGGGAGCAGAGAGATCACTTGCACAGGGGAGTTGCACGTCGCTGTTAGCTCGGAGATTTGGTTCGAGGGAGTAATCCTTGCATTGGCGCAAAGTTCAAACAATAGTCTCTGGATAAGGACTATTACGGGGGATAAACTTAAATCTTGTTTTCGAGTAACACGAATCGATATTGAGCGCGCCGCGTTCGAGGAGTGGGAAAAGCAGGTCGAGGTAGACTAACGTGAAGTAACGAGAATACCGGGAGATTGAAGGATTCTGCGAGAATTGTGCAGAGTCCAACGGGACGCGAATAGCGGGTACCGACGGGGGAGGACAGAGAATCCTGACGGGGCAGGAAGGATGGCAGATACTGCCTTTCAATTCTGGCGCTAGAGAGTTTATAGGGGTCGAATGGGGGTTTTTCCCCTCCGTCCGAAAGAGGGGGGCCCGAGTCGGACGCGTCGCTTGACGAGGATAAACTGCCTTTTAGCGCGAGGGCGAGAAGGTTCTTAAGCTGGCGAGGCAGACTTTGTTCGACTTCAGATGGGACCTCCTAGGCTATCACACTTGTCATAGGTTTCTGTGAAGTCGGGATTTTATGTCATCGCGGCGTCTCATAATTTCGCACCCTCATTATCGCAGACGAAAGGGATCGCCCAGGTGTCTGTTGTCGCTCTCTCTATTGAAGGGCGAGTCGGCGGGTATCTTCCTCTCTCTCTCTCTCTTTAATCTCTGACACTTGATTCAGATCCTTATCAAAGGACCAACAGAAATTTAGTGTAATCACTAAATGGCACGTGTAATATGCCCGAACATTTCAGGCAGAATGGGAAAATGTGTAAAGGAGTTTGGCTTCGTCTAAGATTCACTCAAGAACCAAACTCAACATTCTGCTATATGAGCAAGTCTCTTGCCTAGGAATAACTACTATTATTTGCATCACTTGATACATGTGGAAAGAAACTATTATTGTATTTCAACATTTGAAAAAAAGTTGTCTCTCTCGCCTGGCAAGACCGCTGAAGTTAAAAACTAACATATTTTTGGCTAAATTAAACAAATAAAAAAAGGACAAAAAGAGATTCCACAAACCAATAAGTTACACAACACCAAAAAAAAGCCAGCTATGAGTAAAAAAAACAAAGAAAGTATAATTAGGTGAGGGAGCGAAGGCCACTCCCTCAGGGGTGCACCCCTGAAGGAGACCCTCACATTCACTACCACAAAAGGCGCAATTCTAGCATCTAAAAAAGGAGACATAAGCCACTGGCATCCGCCTCCTCTTGTCCATCTGAAAGAATCCACTCTGGCTGGTTACTCTCATCAGGAGCGGGAGAGCGCTTTCTGGCACTTCTTCCTTTTTGAAGGGACATTGAGAAAGAAAAGAGTGTGACGGTGGTGGAGGAGCCCAGCCTTCTTAGAAATAGACTCGCATCAGTGCAACTCGAAAGAAAGGTGTAAGGAAGAAGATCCTTTAGCCGTAGACAGAGGAGAAGGAGAAGCTCTATCTTTGGCCTGAGAGGTTGGGAGTGCTCCAGCGAAAGAATAGAGGGGGCATCGCTTAAGAAGAGGAGCTGCTCAAAGACAGCCCAGAATATGATATAGGAAAATCACCTTTGCCAAGTGAAGTTGGTAGGAGGGAAGCCTATTCTTTATTAAGAGGCGCGTCGTCGTATTGTTATTAGGGTGCAGTGCCACATTACAAGGTGAAATAGGATTAACAATGAAACCTCACAAATCAGTGTCATGGAATGGGCACGCAAATATTGTACAAATGCAATTAATCTACTAAAATTCTATAGCATTTGGACATGCAAATAATAATATACAACATTTTGTCATGTAAATAATAATATCCAACCATTTTGTCATGTAAATAATAACATGTAACATTTGGTCATGTATGTAAATAATAATATATACTTCTCTTGTAAAAGCTATAAGAAGAAGGAATTCGATACTCTTTCACACGTTTACACACTCACACGCATATATACTACGCGCGCATACCCGATCACACGCAGCAAGGTGCCTCTCACGATATCTGCCCAGACCTTTTTCGGGATAAATCAAGGTTCTGGGAGACGCACAAAACAGCTGTTAACGTGTTTATCAAAACGCACCGAGCTGGGAAACAGGAAGACGCAGAATTTGCTTATTCGTACAGGGCTGCGAAACACGGAATCTTATTCTCGAAATTTGAGATAAAGATTCTCTCTATCCCCGTGTACACATAAATAAACATCGAGTTGAGTAAGTTACGCACAAACTGTATCATTGGCTAACAGTGGGCTAGGCCCACGTTTTGGACACATTAAATACCGTCTTGTGTAGACCAAGGCAGTCAAGAACAGTCGGGCAGAAAGTTAAAAGTAGAAAAGAACAATAAGAAAGTAGGCTGTTTTCAAGGAAGCGTAGGCTAAAGTAGACAACACATTAGTAAGCTTGCCACAAATACCCGACCCACGTTTAATCGAATTCATCACAAACGTACCACCTATAAGGGATATAATCTGAAATTTTGAGGTTTGCCAATGCACAGAAATTCTGAACGCTTGTTTCGATAAACATTTAAAGAAAATTTGGTTATTGTGCTATATATCACGTACAGACACCCCCGCTCATCCCATCTCGAATTTTATGACCTTCCGGGGGCTACAACTTGGCACGTTAAATGGTCATGTTGGCGCGTATGCGAAAAAGCACACCAATCAAATGTTGTACAGCTGACAATTGATTCTAATAGGCTGCATCTTCCAACTGAGCAGCCATATAGGTAGATGCAATAGAGTGAATTCTTTATTAAGTCGACCTTGTTGTCGATCAGACCAACAGAATTTGAAGAGGTCAAGTGGCAGACCAGAGACGTTTACTTGGCTTGGGAGCCACCAAGACAGTGAAGACCGCTCCCATAGGGCAGTAAAGACTGCTCCCATAGGGCAGTAAAGACCGCCCCCATAGGCAGTACAGACTTATGCACTAGGTGACGGAGGCAGGGAGGAATTCAGCCCATTAAGCACAGGAAAAGGGTTGTTGGGGTAGATCCATACTTCTCAATATTTCGTCCCACCGCCCTAGACCCCTAAACTTGTTCTCTTGCAACCTGAGGGCGTTAAAGGCAAACGTGGGCACAGTTAATCAAAAAGTTAACTTTCTTTATAGTTAATCCTTTGACCAAAAAATTAACTTCGTTAATCGTTAAAAAATGTAACGGAAATTAACGCTAAAGTTTTGACGTTGTTATTTTATTATAGAACAATGCAGAGAACATTTTTTTCCTAAAAGGACTTCAAAACTGCCAGAATTCTAAAGGACAAAGAAAATGACCAATCATAAAAAACTTTAATGAAACATATTATTAATATTAAACTATAAAAGATTTATAAAGTAGCCGAATGAAACAAAAAAGAAAACAATAACAAATGAAAGAAAAAACAATGCACGATAGACGATATAGACATAATTTATGTTTTTGTTTCACAATTTTTCTCATTATAAATTTTGTTCATAAGATACATTTTCCCTTTTATGAAAAGTAGCATCTGGAAGTTTTCACCAGACAGGGTTGATCGCTTTGCCCTTAGAATATATCTGTCAAAAGAGAAGAAATGCTTCACTAAGGCACCAGAGGAGATAACTGTGCTGAACCTGTTGAACAAGTCCACCAACAGTTGCTGTTCAAAGAGTTCAGCATCTGTCAACAAGTTCTTGGAGTTGGTCTCCAGCCAGATCTTGACCAAGTTCTGTGACTTGGCTTTCATTAACTTGTGGCTTCTGCTGCTCTCTTGTTGCTGAGTAACGGTAGTGAAGAAGCCATATTCTTCATCTTCAATGTTGCTACTTCCACTATCCTGCTCAATTCGTCCATGTGCTGCCTTAAGGCCGCTTTGACTTAACTCTACATGCTTTTACTCAACTTGGCGACCTGGGTTTTGTCAAACTTCTCCAACCTCAAAACGGGAAACATGGGGTGGGAGGAGGCAGCCAGCTGACATCCTTCCTCCTTTAGGAGATGACGAAACTTTTGTCAATGCCTGCTGAAAGTGCGTCGACTAAAGTGCAACAGACGAGGTATTTGGACTTCAGGTCCTTGAGCCTGAGGACTTTTGTAGGGAGTGTTGGTAGCAGTCTCACGGTATGCTTGCTCCTCCATCTGGATCTTGTCGAGCGCGCTTGGGCCAGATGTAATATGACCTAAAAATAAAGCATTTTAGTATTAGCTATTAGTAATTCAGTAAATTTTAGAAATTAACACTTGTAGAGAAACAGACTAGCAAATAATATATTGCCAAATGAAATAATTTGAATGTCAATATTAATTTTATAATTTATTTTTATCATTAATTTACTAACTTATTTCATTAGCATACCCCTTCAGTAAGCTGACATCCTGGTTGTTAAAGTTGTTGACCCGCAGCTGGGGAATGACTGTGGATAGCAGGTCTTTTAATCTGCAGTTTGGTTTCGGAATATCATAGAGTCATACATAGGTGGAGTTCCACCTCGTTGTATTGCGGAAAACTATTCTCCTTCCCACCTCAGCGTAGATGTTGTCTGCCGCCATAGTGCTGTGATCCTGTAAGTTCCAGAGGGTGTTAGCCTTGGCTCTGGCAGCGCTCTAAGGCACATTGAACACTGCATTATGCAGTGCATCATCTGCAGCCTTGTTGGCTACTAGGTTAAAGATGTGGGCAGCATACCTCATGTTGGCTGACGACTTGATGGGATTGTTAACGATGGTGTCGCATTGTCAGTCCAAGGAAGGATCAGCTATAGACACAGGTAGGGGGTTCTGTCAGTGAGAACTCCTCAAATTCCTGCTCGAGCTCGCCCACGAATCCATCGAACAGGGCAGCCACAGTAAATCATCACAATCAGGGTCGTTGTCCACATTCTGAGCTACTGACAGGTCTGGTAGTGTGTCAGCATCTGCTTCAAACTGGACAAAGGCCTTCACAAAGATACTGCCATTGTCTGTTTATCCTGACATAGAATGACATTCTAAGTTGTTTATAAAATTAGTATTACATTAGTAAATATTAAAAAAAATTTAATTTACAAATAAAATTAATATGCAATTTATTTTTCAATAAAATCCTGATAAAAATTGCTAACAGAACTAATAAAGGAATAAAAAATAAAACTATATTCTGATATTGATAGAATTAGAATATCAACCATCATAAATCTAACCTGTTGACTTTGTTCTGGATGTACAATTCATAGTGGACTTTGACTATATATGTATATTCTGTGCAAAAACATCATAGGTATGATGACCTGCCTGCCTAATTCACGCGAGCACTCAATGCAGCCTCTGTCTGGTGATGGGATCCACCCAGTGGACAGTCATACCCAGGTAAGCTTTCTTGAAGGCAGACCATCAGTCGGCTGTTGTGGTCACACACGGAACATCGTTTCACTATTTTAATTTTTAAAGCTGAAATGTAAATTTTGTGATATAAAGCAATTCAAGTATGAATACCTATACCGTATACGATACTTTCCATTAACGTAGCAACATACTTAATCAAATATGATCTCAGTAAAAAGGAATTGTCGAAATATTACTACATATAGGAATGAGACAGCCTTATAAACGAGACATTTTATAAAATCGTAACAAATCAGTAATAGCAAATTCGAAATAATCAAATAAAACGCAAAGACACTTAGGGGTAGAAGCAATAAGAAAATGTGATTCTTAGTATTAGGAATAAAGATTACAAAAAATATGAGAATTACCTGATAAGTACGACTTCAAGTCAGTATGCGATTTAATGATTGGTCTGCTCAGCGTCCTCCGCGAGATGGAGCTCATGCTGGGATTTAGCGTCTTGGTCAGCTTCTCGAACAAAGCTCAGCGGCATATTGCTGGCTTACCAACAGATCCACAACACTTTGGCCCACAAGACCCTTGGGTAAGCCACTTATAGAAGCATTGATGACAAAGGACTTGTCAATGTGTATCTGGCGTGCTTTATTGGCACCAGTGTGTGAAATCGGACTACTTATAATGCTGGAATCAGAAGAATAGCTATGCTTGTGTTTTGCAGCTTTTACACGAGATGAACCTGCCTCGACGTTACCTTTAAACTGTATAAAGTTAGCTGAGTTGATCCTCTGTATGTTCTGCTACTTAAGACTATTGAGGTTTGCCTTGCACATCTTGATTAAAGCAATCTTGGGCAGGTACAGCTGGCAGCTGAAAACAACTCATCTACTTTCCTCGACTTGAACGTAAAGTAGTCGTCCAGGCTGGCCCAAGGACTCTGAATCTCTTTCTGTTAAGTTCCAGTGGCATAAACAGTTCTAGCATAAAAAATAATAACACATTCAGGTTCTACATATGCCATAATTAGTTGTATATATATAAAATCTGAAATATGTTATTTATGAAACTTTTTGCCCCCAATTGCCCTGAAACTTTGTTCTATTATAATAATTAGAAAAAAAAAACACTGGATTACATGTATTTTTCTGTTTTCATTTCGAAACAGTCTAACACCGACATACGAGGGGCAGTCAATAAGTTTTGCGAATCAGTAGGGCAAAACAAAGGAAGGGGGATAGCTATTTGTGGGGGTATTACGACAAGTTATGAAAATTCAGGACCTGCAGCCGCATACTCCTGCCTCGTCTATTTAAGAAGCAGTAGCTGATCGCAGATCGTCAGTCACAAATTTTTCAACAATGGAGAAGGTTGAGCACCGCGCACTGATCATAATTTGACCAACGAAGGCAAGAATGCAAAAGAGATCCATGAACGCATGGTTACAGTGTACACCGACACCACCCCTTCCTATGTAACCATTGCTCGCTGGAATATGGAGTTCCGCCATGGTCGTGAGTCCCTTGAAGATGATCCCCGTCCATGACGCCCGTCGGACGTGACCAACGAAGACAATGTGGCCCGTGTGGGGAGGATGATCCTTGAAAATCGACTGGTTAAGGTCGAAGAAATCGAGCGAAAACTTGGAATATCACATGGAAGTGTTATCAGCATCATCCACAACAATTTGGCCATGACCAAGGTCTCTGCCCGTTGGGTCCCTAGAAACCTCACGCCCCATGATCGACTTCAACGTCGTCAAAGTCCACAAGGCCAGAGTTGCACAAGCTGCCCTGTGCGAGTGCGGATTCGAGGAGCTCAACCATCCCCTCTATAGTGAAGATCTAGCCCCTAGCGACTACATTTTATTCCACCAGCTCAATAAGGCTGCACTGCGTGGACGCCGGTTTGGGGACGATGAAGATGTCCAGCTCGCCGTCCAGGAGTGGGTTGAACAGCAGTGGGGAGATTTCTGGTTTTCGGGAATTCGAAGCCTTAGGGACAAGTGACGCAAGTGCATTGAAGTGGATGGTAGTTATATTGAAAAATAATAAGACACTTTTCCTCATATCTCGTTTCCTTATATCCGAATTGCAAAACTTATTGACCGCCCCTCGTACAATCGCACAGTCGCACACAACCTCTCCACCTTAATGCTAGGCGCCACCTAAGAACGCCGTTCTCTCTCTCATTCCTGTGCACTTGGCACGGTTATCGAAAATTTATACGCTGAAACTAGAATGAGATACAGACATACGTTAAATTATGCTTTAGGTTAACAGACTTGATTCAACATAAGGTAGATGTAACGAAAGCTAATTAGTATTTTAATTATTTTCAATGGTAACTTAAAAGTTAATTCTTTAAAAAATAAGGTTGGCTTCATTAATTAACGATTACTGTTTAGTGTCTGGCTCTGGTTAAAGGTCTTTGTTTATAGAGGTTCCAAACCTTCTCTTCTGACGCTTCATGATGCACTTTATCAGGTCCTTAAACCTAGATAGAAATAAGTAAGGGATACTCAAAGAAAAGAGGTGCCTAGAGGATCAAAGGGTAGGCAGCAGTCTCGCTAGGCCCGGTCAAAGAGTTGAATTCAACTCAGGGAGCCAGGCCTTCCTTACAGATGATTGATCTTGGAAGACGCGTCGCTCCTCTGGGTAACATGTGTAGCAGTCTAAACATGGCACTATCCTGGTGGGTGCATATCAAGAGAAAATGAAAACAACAGTAGTCATTAATCACTGATTATCTGGTATAAGATGACCAGAGTTAACCATTGTGAGTTACTGGAAAGACGAATGACCATCATTGCAAATCTTTTACACAAGGAACTTGATCTTGTAGACGAATCATTAGGTAGGAAGTTCCCAGCTTTGGCGAACAAAAAATATGAATGTAATTGTCCTTGGTTCACAGTGCAAAACAAACTCAGGAAAAGATAAGATCGTTATTATGGAAAATTCTTCCATAATTATCAGGTCTGGCACCTATGGCTTATCATTTGTTTAGATTACTAAACCAGGAAATTTCTAAAAGGACATTCAGAAACAAAGGAGTTGTGGACAAAAAATGAATTTTTATACAAAACAAACGCTGACTTTTTTCATGCGATTGATCGGAAAGTTGCATTCTCTTTAAGCAGCCGAAATTGATAGAAATTAAATTAATGGTAAATAATTGACAATTAAACTTTGTAGGGAAATCGATCCTCTCCCTTCTCTCCCAGTTGAGACACGGGACGTTGACCGAAAAATAGCCACGCCAGGCACCTTAGGTCAATCTCGTAACCACAACCCCTCGCCACTCGTCCCTATGAAAAGCAGAACAGTTTAAACTGCAAGATCTCCCTTACGAGTGTATATTCAATTTCACCTCAAGTACGAAATTGGAGACGCGTTTCTCTCAAGCTCGAAGGGCCAGCTTGACTAGAGGTAAGACTTGTTGAGAAAAACCGTTGGAGTAAGAACCCTCCTGCGGCTCGATCACAAGCCCCCCCTTCCTCCCCCTACCCCAGTGGGTTGACGATGTATAAATACCAAACACTTGGGAAAAACGGGGTAGAATCCGTGAGTCAACCAGACTACGAAGTTCCAGGCAAGAGATGCCGGGCTACCAAGAGGACTAAGAAGCAGCTTATCCTCGAGCTAGTCCCTGGTTATCGAATTGAACTTTAAGTTAACTTGTTCAAGTTCAACTTATTCTCGTCAGAGAAACACCCCCTTCACTATCATCGCCCTTGAAGAAGACCCCCCCAAGTATAGTCCTCGCCCTTGAAGAAGACCTCCCTCGAGTACACTCCTCGCCCTTGACAAATTCCGAAACGAAGAAGAAAAAGCTCCCCCTCGAGCCCGTTACCCGGTGATCACACCAAACTCTAAGTTAACTTGGTTTAAGAACCAAGTTCAACTGATTCTCGTCAGATACACCCCCCCCACACACACACACATACTATCCTGGTGTAGCACAAAGCACCGTGATAGTCCTCGCCCTTAAAGAATTCGAAACGAAGAAGATAAAGCTCCTCCTCAAGCCCGTTACCCGGTGGTCACACCGAACTCTAAGTTAACTTGGTTTAAGAACCAAGTTCAACTTACTCTCGTCAGAGAGACCCCTCCTATCCTGGTGTATCCTAAAGCACCGTGATAGTTCTCGTAATTGAAGGAGACCCCCCCCCCGAATACCGTGCGGATCCCCATCTACCACACTCGCCAAAGTCTCTTGTGACTGTCAAGTTATCCCGTCCGCCGACAACCATCTGGTCGAGGCACGCGTCAAAAAACCCACCAGATTCCTGAGGTGTCTGGGCTTGAGATCAAGGTCAGACTCAAACCCGCCGCCAGAGCAACCAAGGTATTTAAACTCCAGTAAAGACAATTAGCCTATTTTTTATATTGAAGTGAGTAGCGAGTTAACCAACATTATAAATGTCAATTTAAAACACCTTACTTAAAAACTGATTGAAGTCATTATTGTGTATTTAAATTCGTAATATTTCTGTGGTTCATGTTTATTTTGTTTTTGTGTTTTAATTAAAGTTTTAGTTTGTTTTAACCATTTTTTTCATTCTCTCCTTAAATCGCTACGTTGGCACATGGAACTTTTAAAGTTTAAAGAAGTCAAGACCCTCGATAATAATAATATAAATCACATATATAGCACTCCTAGAGAGATATAACTTTAATCAAGGAGTAGTACGTAAACAACCCATACGTACGGGCATCCTTCCATCACTCGGTCCTTCCTATACGAACGACATAAATATTTTGGTGTCAAGGTGTGGGGAGCTTCCTACACCACGACAAACTTCGCAGGTATTTGTTTTATTTCATTTCTATAGAATGATAAATTGATTTATGGATTGCTTAATACTTTCGTCACAATAAATATCCTTCCTCTGTTCTTAAAATTATAAAGGAATAATTGGACACCATCTATTCTCCTTTTCATTCGGTCCCCACTCTTACGAAAGATATCCGGCCTCGGTTGTTTTTAATGAAGTAACGGGGGCCGAGGTCGAGGGGGGGGGGGGGGTAGATTGTGTTTTGTGCTGACAATAATTTGCTGTGGTGTATTTTTTACTTATGCATGTCAGCCAGTGGAGAAGCTGGCAAGATCTTTTGTGTATTTGGTGTTAAGTGTGGTGTCGAGTATTTTGTTGATGAGTTTTTGCTTGGGTAGGATCGTAGGCTTTGGTTATGTGTTATTGTTACAGTATCGGAGCTGTGGTATGAGTCAGTTGAAGTCTTCTTTATGGACTGGGTGATAGTGAGTGAATACGATACTTGTTTAGTAGATTTTTAGTTGCACATTTTTGGAGTATCAGGTGTTGCAGGATTTTGGAAGGGTTGCTAAATAGGGAAGTGGAACGGTATGATGCTCGTGTAGTGGGTGATTTGTTTGGATAATGATTAGTATTATCAGGACAGATTACCAAACATTTGGGATAGAGGTGTGGGAGAGAACAAGTGATGATTTGATTTAGTTGTCAGATGCCTCTGATACCAATGTATTCCAGGTTATATTGATATGTTGAATGATTGAGTGTCTGCTTTTTAACAAATCAATAAAAATCTCCCTTATTTATATTAAGTAAAATAGTTTATTAGTTCGGGGTTTTTAAACATATCTTGATAAGAATGTAGCCATTGACCGCTCGTGCTGGTCCATAGTTATATCTTAATTAATCATTTGCTATTTTTTAGAATTGAAATAATTTTTTTAACTTTTAGAAAGGGTTTTCCTTTCTTTGATTCCAAGTTATATGTAGCTTGGTAGACCATCAATATCCCTGTAGTCAAACTCTTTCATAACAACTTGGTTATATAAGTGAGGGGAAAGGACATGCTTTTACTGCGATTTTCAAGCGCCGGAAGTGAGATAGAAACGGTGAGGATGTGAAGGTATTCGCTAATCACTCTATGTGACCTAAAAAGACATTTGAAAGGCAAAACAGGGGCGAAAATATTCAAGGAAACCAGTTTCCTTGTAAATGTGAACAATTTGCTAAAATTCACATACTGAGATGTATTAAAATTTAATCTGATTGATCATCCTTTATTTTTCAGTTTAATATAAAAATATGAAAAAAAAGTATCGAAACGTTTCCTTGATGGGGAAAATAATTAAATGTTTATTAAGATCTTGGAATGAGAAAAATTCTAAAAATAGTTCAGTAAAAGAGAACTATTCGCAATGCATGTTGGTATGTTAAGCGGTTATTATAAGAATATTGAACACCTTTGCAGTATATTGGCAAGTGTGAGTGAAGATCCCAACTGTAACAATTGAGGCAGTTCTTTTTAGTACTGTTAGATGGGTTTATTCATTACAGTCACTTGATGGCGTGGGTGAAGAGCGTCATCTAGGTATGACATAATCATTGCAAAAATGGTTAAGCATTGATATAGTAAGCGCAAGTTATGAAAGAGGACGAGAAAATAAGGGCCAAATAGAGTAGACCTAAAATTCCAAAGAAAAATAAGATGATAACCCCCCCCCCCTCCCTATCTTTGTATCAGCTCTTTCACCCACCTCTGATTGTATGCAGTGAAATTCCGTTTAGCTTCTTCATAGGAGAGAGCGAAAGTGGTTTTCAGTTCTTTGTAAATCGCCTCGCCAAAGACAAACACCTGATAAATGACATCTCCGAGCTCGTATTCAACGATGACATGGGATCCAAAATGGTCCATGAATTGATGGGCGGATTCGGACGAGCCAATCCTTATTCTCTGAGAAGCTTTCGCAAATTCTGGACTGAGTCGGAGGTCTCCTGGCAGGTAGATAGTTTAATTGATCATTTGATATTTTTTAGGGCATTCTTCTAAGGATGTGTTTATTAATCAACGAATATTACAAAAGAGGGGCGTAATAATACATGGATAAACTCTCAAGCATGTTTAGATAGCAAAAATGTTTTTAATGATCATAATACATAGATAGGGCTCTTCCTAGCTTGACGCATAAAGTACCGGGTTCAATTACCAGCGAGACCAGACATAAAAATTGTGTTTTGTGTGGAGCTTGCCGCAAATTTGCCGGATCATTGAGTCTGATAAATTTGCAGGCCCCTTCCCACACATAGTCAACCACAACACCGGTTTTTAATTTCAAACCCCATTCGTTTTGCACATAAATCACTCTTTCCTCTGCGAATCAGCCGAAGGATGTTACACAACCATACTCCAGGACGTGGAAGGGGTGACTCTCCGATGGGCCACGAAAGGTTCCAACGTTCGGCGCTTGGTGGTAAATTTAGGCACTACCGCTCTCTTTTCACCTTCCATGCACCCCTTTGAGTTTGCCTTCTATCGAGTGTGATAATTATATATAATTTATTTACCCTTTAAGGGGCCTCAAGCACAATTGCAAGGAACGGGTGACGCATACATGCACACATACATATTATTCATGCAGCTTCATGGATACAGACCGTCAAGCAGGGCTCGGGTTTCTCGTTTGAAAAGTCTGACGAGCACAAATGAGAAGTCATTGTTATTAAGATAAGTAGAATAGATTCCTAGAGCCTCTGCTTTCCCTTTAGTGGTTAGGAAAGACGTGAATGCTTTGTACGTCTCGGGAACTCCTTCAATCTTGAAATGGTCAAAGTAAGCGGCATAAAGATCTTTTGAAGTATCGCAAAAATCGATCAAAAAGTGATCGTCGAAACCACCGTTTCGATTCGTTCCGCCAAATTTTGCCCAGTATGAACTCGGTTGGAAAATCTCCGACGACTTCTCTTTGAAGAGCCAGTTGTCGCCATAGAAACGAGACGGCATCACCTGTTGAGAGAAAGTGACGAAATTTTCAGTTACGAGAACGAAAAATATCCCGAAGGATTTCGACATGTTACCTAACGGAAGATTTCAGGTGAGATTGTCCTGTCTTATGTTTCTTATGTCATTACAAGATTTTCTATTGCAGCTATTTTTATCCTGTTATATATCATTTCCAGTTTTATCGGTCTCGATGCGTTCAGTTTTAAGTATTTATATCTCCTGCAGGTTATTATCCCCTCCATTTATATTATAATAATAAAGGAAAAGAAGTTAGGAAACCTCCGATGAGCGTTTTAAGATTTCCTAAAAGGCATTTATCAAAAAAACTAATAATATATAATCTGGAGAACCATGATAGAATGAACGAAAAATCCAAATAGTAGGGGGCAACTGCGAGCTTTTGAAGAAAAACCGTCCCAATTGGCCTAGGGCCTTCTATTCTTCAAATGAGCAAAACTAGGCCCCTATTTTTCAAATGGCTCAATTTGAAAAAAAATCTTGATTAAAATGGATAGGCTTTGTGTCGCGTATCCTATTCTTCAGAAATTATGTTAAGGCAATTTTAGTATTACCGTGGTTAGTTGAAACATCCCTGGCTTATGAGTTAGGTTAGGTAAGGTTATTTTATAAATTTATATTTTTGGTTTAACATAACCTAACCTTACATAACCTGAACAACCACACTAATAGTGAAATACCATTATCATATTTTTTTAATAGAAGGTACTCATACCATGCCCACCCATTTTAATCGGTTATTTTCAAATTGATCCACTTTAATGAACAATTGCCGAATAGCTTGAAACTAACATTTCATTTTCTATCGTAACTTGTTCAAATGGTTCAAATTTGACCACTATTCTTCAAAAGCTCTAGCAACCATGAGCTAAGACAATCTAACGTTCTCGTTACGAACACAAAAGTTTATTTGAAATACGACTCCTTTGCAGAATAATGTGTGACTTACCCTCAATGTGAGAGTCAGGCTGCCATATCGAGGAAATACATTTATCGTTCGGCCAACTTTAAGCCCTAGGCTCTCTTCCATGTGTTCGGATTTGGGTCCGTCATTGTCATTTGGAGATTCGTCGTCATATTTGGAATTATCTGTAGCAGGTGTCTTGTTTATGTCATTTTGGTTGATGACATTAATGTTGTGCTGTTGGAGTAATTTGCTTTCGCCACACACAATACATGCGGCCAGAATGAGGGCCGCCCATGGGGGAATATTCATAGCTTTTTCAAGGGGGTACAAATCGTAAACCTTTCCGCATCTGAAAAGAAAAAAAAACAAACATTTAATTGATAGTTGGGCTTTGATGATTGTTCTCTAACACGAAGCAATTACAAAATACAGGGTTGTGTGCACAGTTTTCTCTGGCGAATAAATGTAAACATTCATGTAATTTTGAGGTCTTATGACTATGGATATTTGCTATGCGTACGTATCCTATGTGGTATCTATTGTTAGAGAAATTCGATTAATTCATATAATGCTATGCATTGGCTATGTACTGTCTCTATGGACTTTCTATGAATGAACATTTAGTTGTTTTTTTTTAATAAATGTTATCTAAAGAGAAAAACTTTGTATAGAATACAGCAGAAATGAAGTGTACGTATCTAAAGGTCAAAGCCACCTGTTGAACGAATAGTTCCATCTTTAGTGCTAACGAACAACAAAAGTGAAATAGTACCATCTAGAGTAGCCCAAGCCCAGACATGGCCTGAT
The DNA here is from genome assembly GCA_963969495.1 of Ceratothoa steindachneri. Lineage (NCBI taxonomy): Eukaryota > Metazoa > Arthropoda > Malacostraca > Isopoda > Cymothoidae > Ceratothoa > Ceratothoa steindachneri. Next base: position 97,812,338 of record OZ018319.1, read on the forward strand.
TCATGACGTTGATTCTGGGGTCTGGACGGCTCAGGCATATTACTTAAGATAGGCGGCGTCTCAGTTTCTCTGTGCATGTTTCTTTACCTTTTAGTTTTGTGCTAAGCTGATTTTGTAGGCTTTTTATAAATTAAAGTTAAGACTGGCTCGTTGTGTAGATGCCTAAACAAATGAAATTTTGTCGGAGAAGATTCTATAGATGTACATAGTGCTTAATCTTAGAGCTTGAGGTAACCCTGGGCAGGGATTTTTTTATTCGACCTAGTTTTGTTTTATTTTATTTGAACTAAATATAACTAAGCATAGATTCTATAAATCGTTCCCTATGAGATGTTAGTCTTAAATCTTAATTTTTTATGATTTGTGGATATATTAAATAGGAATTTTGCTGTATTACAATATTAATTTTTAAATCTACTAAAGCCATATTATAACACTAAGTCTGTAAGGTTTATCCATACAGTGTTGTATTTAAAACAACAAAAAACATAGCTTACATAATCTTCCGTCATATATTTAGGCAATATAATTTCGATTATATACATGTCCTATTGGTGATTCTGGTTAGTTTAAATCAGACGTACAAAATCTACAACCAAACATGTTATTCTGGCCAGACGATTTTTATATAAAGTATAAAAATGATTAAACTTAACATTTCTTTTAGTATTTATTTTTTCTATTTCTTTATTGACCTACCATTTCACTTTATCTTTTTGATCATTTCTTGAGATGGTTTCCATTTGGTACAATTTGTGTTTTAAAGCAATCCTTTAGTGTATAAAATTACATTTAAAGTAGATATTTTTAATGATGCTAATTTTTTTTTTACTTTCTTTCAATTTCAGCTGAAGAGTGGGAAGTGAAAGGTAACCTGTCATCAATTTTGAGAATAAAGGGAAATTACCCTCTTCTTCAGAAATATTGTACTGAAATTTCTCTGGTCATTTGTCTAATGCTCTCGTTGGCTCAGCCTGTAGATTAAGCTCTATCCATTCTTTGTTTAACTGTTCCTAAGGTTCTTCAAGAATAATTTGAAGGAATTTCACAGGTAATGATAAAATTGATGTAGAAGCTCCTTTTGCAAAATTACCTGAATCTAAAGCTTCAGGGAATTTTAAGTTTGCCAACATTTCATGGGACGAAAGTCACAAGCTCATTTGATGTGCTGCAACATATTTATTTGCAACTTTTCACTGTTTTGTTTGTATTTTTATTATTTAGTAATCAACTAAAAAGTACTAAAACGTAAAAATAAATTATTAACGTCATAACAAATGTTATAAAAGCAAGAACTAACAAGTTTGTTACGAAGGTAAAAAAATAAATTCCAGCCATGGTCACCACATTTTCCCTACATAACCTCAGAGCTTAGGTCCCTCAATAAGGTAATGGAGTATGTTTCTTGCTTGCGTGATATTGGGATCTATTTTCATTTTTGTTGTGTATGTGTTATTTCTTTGTTTTAGTTTGTATCTACTTTTCCTTTCTTTGGGTAAGTTTGGGATGGGTGTTTACCTTTAATTCTCATATAATTATCGATTTAACTGCGTGGCGCGTGTAAAATGGTTTTTCATACAGGTATCTGTGTATTTTCAAAGCATAAATTTAATATAATTAATTCAGAACTTCCGTTAGAGGTTGTCATAGCAAGGACAACAATTCTGCAACTGATATCTGAAGGATTGATGCCCTCCTATCAGCAACTACCGCAGCTGCATTGATCTGTAGTTATATAACTGCAACATATTTTTAATTACTGTATCTTCACTGCGTTTGTTTATAGATCCATCAAAGATGGCGAATATACTCTCCATAAATCGCCATTGAGCTGTTGCCTTAAACACTCATTCAACCTTTCCTGAGTGCCTGTTGAACCCTGCCCACGCACCCATTGATCCATCCCTAAACAAACAATGTTCCTGTCCTAATCGGCCATTAATCCATACCTGCACACACCTTGAGCAATCCTGAGCTCGCTTCATTGTCAACTAGAGGCAAAAAAAATTAGTCAAGAATTCGAATTCTTCAAATAGTTACCCCGAATTACTTATTTGGAAACAAATGAGCTTATTTCTTTATAAAAAAATACCACTTTGGCTCCATTACAAACAGAAAATTAATTTAACAAAAAATACCATGTCGGCGCTGTATAGATTCAAAAACCTAAGTAACAAAAATAAAAGAAAATTATACATGGGCCAAGTTCGTCCCAAGCTCCTTTACCCAATAGTACCGATGAATTCAGTAAATAATACCCAATAAAAAAAGGTCCAACGCATTCAAAATCAAGCCACAGGGTTCATCACTAACACAAAAGGACAGGACGGCATAACATCTGAGGAACTCCATCGAAGATCTGCACTGGAACCCTTAAATTTAACCCTACAAAAACGTTCAACGAATCTGTGGGATAATAAAAAAAACATAATTTCCCAAAACGAAATCAATCAAATAGTAGTACCGGAAAACAAAATCCGGCATATAAACTACAAAAATCGTTTTTACGGCAGCGTAATAAAAACCTTAAACAACGTCATCCCGATATATAGGTAAAAAACAAACAAGATTACCGAAGAAGACAACCAACCATACAAACAATATGTGAAACCGAAAAAGACAACCGACTATGAGAAACCCGATGAGTCAAAAGTCAAAATATTAACTCGAGTAACAAAGAAGAGTACCACTAGAACTAAAAAAAAAAAGAAAAAAAAGCGAAAGTAGCACAAAAAACAACAAAAAAATAAAAGTGCTTGATTGAGCAAAACGAAGACAAAGGCTCGAATGCTAAATTATTATTATTATTATATCTAATAAACTTCGCATCGAAAGCAAAACAAAACAAAAAGGAAAGCGTTAGCCAGGCAACTTGGTACAAACCACTATCATACTCATCTCATCGTTCATCCTACACTCATTCTCATCCCATCAACACATACTCTCTACACAATATTTTCTATCTATCCTACCATTCTCTCTACATTCTAACATTGTATTATCTTGAATCTTGTTGACATCGGCCTATCTTCAATCATCCCCCTGTTTTGTTCTCAATTACGCCTTAAGATTGGGCTAACTTTTTTAAGTTCAAAGATAAACACCCACCAGTTTACGATCTAAAATAATAGGCGGTTTTTGTTGTACGTGTGGTAGAACTGTATCATATGTGGAGGTAATCAGGCGCTCGCTTTATGCAGCAGTATATAGGTCGATCTGAGAAAACTGGTCTTTATTTTGGTAAACTTGATCCATAACCGATTGGAAACCACCTCTCGCAATGTGGTCATAGGATCACACTCAAGAACTTCAGGATACTTGAAGGGTTAAGCAATTTACTATACCTTTATCTGCTCATCTCTTTCCAGTAAAAATTTCAGCCCTCTTTGAAAAACTCCTTATATGTTCCATTAAATATATCTACACATTAACAATCATGTTAATTTATTAGGTAACTTCATGTTCTTTTGTACAGAAAATGTGTGTGTGGGTGGGGGGGGAGTATCTAATTTTCATTCCCTTGTTGTTGTCCTTCCTCTCCACACTTCCATACTATTTAATTCGTTCCAAATTTAAGTTTCATGTTTTACGATCTTTTTCGAATGTATTAGGAAAATTTCTAGCCACCAAATATTTTTAACACTGATGATGGGATTTATCATAATCATGAAACGTTTGCAATAAATTTTAGGAAGAGTCTTCGGTTCCGTGTTTTGCCACGGGAAAAGTTCGGAGTTTCACTCATTTACTATCAAGAGAAATTCAAAGAGGTCACGCTAACATTTTGTGAAAAAAAAGTCTGAAAAGTTAGGAGGAAAACGAAAAAACAGAGCACCAATAGTACAATAGCTCAAAACGTATTAGGATAATAAAGCTTTTGTACCTTAGATTATATCACTATAAAGAGGCATTCAAGCCTCTATTATGAAATTCCTAAATGGAACGCAGGCATATTGATATGAATCCTACTTTGGGTCATAGTTTTCTAGACAGTGTCTCTATTGAGATTACAAGGAGATAGCGAATCGTTGGCTAAATTAGAGCGAATAGATCAATGAAAAAGAAAAAAAGCATTCACTAGGAAAAAAAAAAAAATATATAAATATATATATATATATATATATATATATATATATATATATATATATATATATATATATATATATATATACATATATATATATATGTATATATATATATATATATATATATATATATATATATATATATATATATATATATATATATATTTATATAGTAAGGAGAGAGTAGCGAAAAAGAGGGTTACCCTGAACAGACTTAAATTGAAAAATAACCCCAGTAAAAATTAACCTTCTGAGGATAATCAACACTATCTATGCCATAACTACATGTAGACAACATGTCCAAAAAGTGCATCTGTAGCTTCGTGGCTTTAACCACTTTTAGGGCTTGACCACTGCTGGACGTTGGCGGTCTTTGCCTGGAAAAATTACCATGTAAATCATGTTGAGATAAATATAGAGACAACGAAAGTACATAGACAAACGTCGGTAGATAGACGAAAGAGGAAAGGGGGAAAATAAACAGGTTGAAACTATAATTTTAGTAGCATTAAGGATTAATTGGTCTGATATTGCAATACTTCAAATGGATCGATTTTGCCATTCATACGGACTAGTTTTCGTTCTAAATAATCAAAATCAAAGCTATTTTTAGCAAACAAAAATTCTAATAATTCTAAAGAGAACGGTTTCTACACCTACATACCATGATAACAGTAAAGTCCGAAAACCACTTCATACACTTACGTACAATGCGGTAAATTAGCCAATACCACAGTTATGTAGAAGAGGACTCTAATCAAATGCGACACTGAAATGTCTGTTAATGAGTATTTGGTTTGTGTGTATGATGAATCTCCCCCAAACATACTTCATGACTTCATGAAAGATACTTGTGGCTCTTCTTTGCTCTTCAAACTGCCAACATTTTAAAGGATGTTTAAACTACTCTTAACCCAACAAAGGCTTCTGAAAGAATTCGCATTGATGAAACCTTTTTTTATTGTGACTGACATCAATAATTTTTCCAGCTTCCTGATACCGCTAAGCTTTCTCTTAGCTCGGTTCTTTCATTTTTTATATTAACCCAACAGCATATTCTAGAATAATTCTTCATTAATTTGCCCTACTAGCCTAAACTATTCGCATAGCTGACCATTAAGATAAAATACTATCTACCCTAGTTTTTCCCTTAAAATGTAGATTTAGTTCATATGAGCGCTTATCTCACTTTTGTTTATATAAGAACATAAGAACATAAGAAAAGAAGGAGACTGGAAAAGAAAATAAAGAGTTTTATTTACAAAGAAGAAAATTTAGGAAAAAAGGGTGTGTATGTTTGGTAAAATTAAAATCACTGTAACAACTTAACAGAATATTTAGCTGTTTTTTTGTTCGATGCGATGGATAAGAGACTATTATTATAAATATTATCTAAATGCACTGAATGTTTGTCAGGATTTTATTGCTGAGAAAGGGAAGTTAGAAATGAATTTACGACTTCCATCGTCACCTTGGAGAAAAACTTCAAGGTGAGCCATTCTCTATCCCACCCTCTTTGTTTTAGTCTTCTGTCTCGCTCTTTTTAGCATCCTATGACCCTGGGACACATCGTGGGCAAATGACTCATGTCTGCTCATCGGCGAAAACAAACTTGGCGGCGGATGATTGCGGCTGAAATGCCGCTGTGGTTTGAATCCCCTCTTCTTGATTGCAACGCCGGAATTTTATTTCATTGTTAAAAGAGGTGAGAATCGTATATCTAAAGAGGGCATTTTTTCACTCAATGGTCTACACCTAAGGAAAGAGAGATAAATAAAAATGAGAAAAGATACAAAGAGCGAGAGAAGCAAAAAAAAAGCCAAAGGATGAGAGTCTAGTAACAAACCTCGGTAACTTCATATGCTGGTGTCATTGTGCCGCAGAATGAACTTCCAAGAACAAGCGTGTACAGGAAACTCGGGTATTCAAAAGTAAAAGGTTGAACACCGATAGGAACGAAGTTACAACAAAGATCTGTCCATCCTTGAAGGGATTTTTCAAATCATTTTGCTTATTTAGCTTTTAAATGGTTGATCAAATGGAAACAGACAAAACATCTGTCTGGATATCAATTATTTACTGGTTTTCAATAAATCTGAACATTGCGTTTCCAAGACAATTCAAGGCCATGGTCATCAGGACTGGGCAAGCGGTTTCTTCTTTGTATTCCAGATTTGCACTTGATTCTCCTCTACATTCGTCTCAAATTACATTCCACGCTTGTTACACGTATGCCTTTCCTGTCCTGTTTCATTCATTAATTTTTTTTACACATTATTTTCTCTTAAGTATTTAGTATCTTACAATCAAAATCAGCCCAATTTACTTCGCAATCAGACTTAGCAAATTGCATCTGCTCCTTTGCCGTCGCTTCTTTCCACAGGTAATGTTGTATAGATTTGTGATTCCCGTGTGTTATACTGTAGGTATATATGCACACCCTGCTCTCAGAAGGACGGGTTGGGGTGGTATTCTCCAACGAAATTTAAAGCTTATCTTCCTTTGGGGCAAATTATCTGGATTCTCCGGGTTTTTTCCATTATTGGTCGGTTTGAAAACAACTAATTCTTTCAATTCCTGCTTTTCTTGTTCGATCTTCTCGTTTTTCCCTCCATCCTTACCTTTTCTTATTATAAATATATAAAATATTCACAGCTTACATTATAATGAAAAAAATACTTTTTACTTTTTCTCCACAAACTCACCTAATAGCGTGCCGGACCATTTTCCATTGAATATAACCTCCGGTTATCACAATCGTATTTATTTCCTATGTGAATGGCTTCAAGTTTGAGTTTGAAGATATCTGTACATATATTACTCAGTATTTTAGAGTTTGTAAATACTGTGTTTAACCTCATTTCTATAATTATAGTTTACACTGAAGCAAAATTACTGACTCAAGATTACTCAAAGATAGAGTAATTATTGATACAAGATTACTCAATGATAGTGTAATTATCTTTTATATTATTGCTGCACTTCCTCTCCAGCAATATTTGGCAATTCTGGGGGTTTGTATTTACCTACTTATCGTACCCTCGTTGGGTATATGTTGTTTGTTTTGTTAATGCAAAGTACTAACTTCTTTCCATGGACTACGAGATACAAGTTTGAGAAGGAAGTGCTCGTGATCCCTTGGATGAAGAAGACATCGCTGCCCTACTGCAACGTGAAAAAGGTAACGAAAGAGCACAATATGATATAAGATCCCACCTTGCGACCAAGAGGATAATTTTTAGCCTAATACTAGGCTACAATAAAAAGCGAACAAATGAACAAAAACACTACCCCCCCCCCCAAAAAAAAAAAACCCCAACAAAAAGAAACCCATACAAACCAAAGGCAAATTAAAGCCAACAAAAGGAAAAGAAAACAAAAGCAAGAAGAAAGTAGAGACAGAGCGATTTTCAGTGCCGTTTTTTTAAGAAAAAAGAAAAAAGAAAAACAAAACAAAACAAGGACAACACATTCGCCAGTACGTCTCTCGTGCGAGAAAATCGAAAGCGATGAAGTTTAAAAGGAATTGGGCGGAGCATTTGGGTCCAGACGGCACCATCCTTTGGCCATTTAAGGAAGAAAAACGAGTCCCGTTATTTTATGTCAGCTTGGTCACGCGGGGGTAGCACATCTGTCTCGTTAGACGAGGATTCTACCCTAGTAATTAATTACCTTCAGCATTGCGTCACTCTTCCGTTACCAGGAACAACATTTTTATGAAAATACAGCCATTTTCCATTCATTGTTAGGGTTCAAATAATAAAGTTTGGTTTATTCCGATAAGAAGTGGAATTCGACCAGAACATGAAAAGGCGTGGAAGGTATATTGCTCGAGTAAGAGCAGGGCACGCCATTCTACAAATCTATCCACTCCATATTTAAGGTAATGGGGATGAAGGGTGGCATTCCTTGCAGATGTCAACTGCAGCATGGTTACCATTGCTACACCTGACACCCCATTGCGAGTACTAGTTCGAAAATTATTTGAAATAATAATAATACTTCACCCTTGAAATATTTTTTCTTTGGTCGCTTGCCTTTTTCAATATTGTTTTACTCCACAGCTTTTCAAGGAGTTGATCGTCTTGTTTTCAAGGAAATGATTACCCTTACCACTGGGAGGCATTTGTGACCTGTTTACCATGAACTTTGCTTTAATGACCTCTAATTGCGTCCGCTTTCCTCCTTATTTGTCGATTCTTTCGTTAATCAAGCAGTGTTTTTTAGTATCTTATTTCTGTCATTTTAGGCTTGACAAATGCGCACAGTTAATTAAAATTGTTTGATACTTCGTGTTATTCATTTCTGTAATACAACTAACTATTCTGATGGCAATTTAGCCAGGAGACCCCCCTTCCCCCTCCAAAATAACTCAATTAGCTTCTATTATTATTATATTCACCGAATCTAACAAAAATTCATAAAGTGCGTGGTAAAACGAGACGGAAACTGTTCACATTCTACTTAAAACCTTTGCTCCCTGGAGGACTATAAGTTGTTTTGAGAGTTTGAAGGGAACGGACCTTTGACCTTTGACCTGACACCTTTATACTAAAACCTTTGAAAGAAAATATGGAAAGATTTCTGGAAACTTATCCGACATTAAATTAGAGTATAAAAAAAAGATGGCCACTTTGGAAGTCGTCAAAATGAACTGAAGATGCAGACTGAAGCCAATGAAAGAATTTGAAGCTATGGCAAATTGATGCCCAAGTCCTTTTCTTCCTTACAAGGCGTCGGGAAGGAAAAATTAAAACATTCCTAGTTGTGGGCAGCATAGCAATGAGTACCCACCTTCGCACTGGATCGGGTACAGATGGGGGACGTTCTAAATCCAATAGACAAATCTACAGCACCGAGAAGAACTGCATCGAATGGCTATTTTAACCTTCACCTTTGCCAAGGCAGTATTGGAGATCGTCTGCACCCACCCGTGGGGGCACCCTACCTCATCTATTGGATACAGTCACACCTACTGGATGTGGAAGAAGAGCGTTCCGCACTCGTGTCCGATGCAGTGTGATAGTAGCAACTCATTTCTATACTGGCCGCATACCATCACTGCGTACAGTGCAGTTTACCCACCTAGTGGTGGTTAAAAAGGAAAAGTGCACAACCAGGATATTTTTCACACAAACAAGAGGCTTGAACAAATCGAAACACATTTTCAAATACATAATACATCACTATAAATATTCTGCTCTCTCTCTCTCTCTCTCTCTCTCTCTCTCTCTCTCTCTCTCTATATATATATATATATATATATATATATATATATATACACTGATTTTAGTATTTTAAATTTCTGAACCCTATCTTATTTTTTCATTCCTACTGTATTAATTGGGACATTTTTCCTGACAATTAATTACAACCATAAATCATTTTCTATGAGAAAATTTTCCCAATAAAATAGTTCCAAACTCTCCCGAGACAAGTTCCATCCCATTGCTCTTTGCTCCTTTGTACCCTCATTCCTTCCTGCAATTTTAGGACTCCAATGATTTGAACTCCAAAGTGTTTTGCTGTCAAACCTTTCCTTGTTTAACCTCTCCAAAAAGGGTAATTTAAACTTCTTAATGGCGCTATCCTACTTCTTCTTCTATTGTGTCTATATTTTTTCTAGTATCTCTATATCCTCAAGGTGAGTGATCAGCCTTGAGCACCTCATCCTATGGTCTTATCGAGACATTTATACATATTTTGGGAATACTCTTCTCTTTGTGTAGCTTAACTCTCGCTTAAAATAGCCCAGAATCTTTGGAATTGGGATAGCAACAGAGGTGGATGGGTGGCGGAATTTGATTGGTAGAAAATACTGTAAAAAGGTGTGGTGCGTAATGTTGATGATATGGATGAGGAGAGGGGGTGATTATGACCTTCTTTTATACTCTTATACACAATTGCGTAAACTTACGATGGATCCCTGACAACAGTTCTATCAAGAAGTTTCTATTCATCTCTGGGATTTGTGTATCCTACCCTTCTTAGATCCAGGAGGGGGGGGGGGGGGAGAATTCAGGTTAGCCCCCATTTTTATATTCTGGATCTACCACTGTATCCTACACACGGTTAAATATGTAATTATTCAACACAGGCTTGGGAAATAGTTTAATGTATTTCTTACATACTTTGGTTTAGAGCAATTTCTTCAAATTTCCCGACACGAGGTTTTAATATATGTATTATTATAATAATCCTAAGCACGTGCGCGCGCGCGCGTGTGTGTGTCCGTCTATTCATTTTTTAAAAATAAATTAAAAACGGGATTTTTTTTCCTTGCACACCAATTTTGAATTTGTTGTGAAATAAAAAAACTTTTCTCTCGCACATTTTCTTAATTTTGTGAGAGAAACAAACAAGAGTCGCAGGCCTAGCCAAAGACGGCCGTAGGGCGGATTTTTGCTAGTCTATAATGATTAATATGAACGTAAGATTTACCAATTACATACCCATCCTTTCCCATCCCCCTCTTTTCCGTATCTTTTCTTTTTACGCATCCCCAATGGGGTGTCAGGTGACATCTGGAGGTATGTGGACCATCCCGCCACACCAAAACCTGTAGGAGGATCTGCGACTGTGTATATTTCACACATTTTCATTTGCTATATTCTCTCCAATTTATTTGAAGATTTTCCTTTCTGTACTTTTTGCGTGGTTAGGCCTCGTTACTAATGCGCTTTAAATTCGTTGGAGAGAGATTGGAGAAGTTAAGAAGATTCTAAATAATAGTAAACGTGATTGGAATAATTGAATAATGTGACAGTTTACTCGAACCCACCATTGCGGTAAGATGCTCAATGACGAAGACAAAAGAAGATGAAGCAGATAGCAGAGATGCCGTTCTTATTTTCCGTATTAATGGCAAAGGTTACAAAGCTATCTGTAGAGATCTTAATATTCCCATAAGCCGGTAATTACAGAGCCATAAGCTTAACCTCAATAGTTGGAAAGTTGCTCGAAACCATCATTAGAGACAAACTAGTAGAGTTCCTTGAAAAAATAACCTAATAGGAGATAGCCAGCATGGTTTTAGGTCTAAGAGATCGTGCTTAACAAACCTAATTGATTTTTACCATAACCTTTTCAACCTATATAATGATACTAAATCATTAGATATAATATACCTAGACTTCGAAGAAGCATTTGACAAAATTCCCCACCACAAACTCATGAACATAGTATGTACGCTAGAAATAAACTGTAATATATATTGGTGGATTAGTAGCTAGTTAAAAAACAGGAAACAGAGAGTGATAATAAATGGCGTGAAATCTGACTAAGTATCTGTTACCAGCGGTGTTGGGATAAATAATATCATATTTAAGTTTGCAGATGACACGAAAATAGGTAACTCAGTATTATGCGAAAAAGACAGGGCTAGCGTGCAAGCTGATATAAATAAAATTACCGAATAGTCATAAAAATGGAAAATGCCATTTAATATCGACAAATGCCAAATCCTACAATGCGGAACAAAAAACAAAGAATACAACTACACGATGCAAGGCGCCCTAATAAACACAACTCCGTAAGTTAAAGATTAGGAGTAATAATTACAGAAAACTTAAAAACATCAAACCATTGCGCAGCTGCTGAAAAGAAAGCTAACACACCACTAGGATTTATAAAAAGAAACTTTACTTATTAATGTGAGGAGGTAATTATGCCACTATATAAAAGTATTATCAGATCCCATCTCGAATACGCTGTACAATTCTGGGCCCCTTACTTATTAAAATACATAGATAAATTAAAAGCTGTAAAACACAGAGCGACAAAACCTATCCCGTCATTACGGAACAAACTTTACTGCGAGAGGTTAAAAAAAACTCAATCTATTTTCGGTCAGAAAAAGAAGACTAAGTGTGTAGCTTATCGAGTGCTTAAAAAAAAATAAAGAATTTAACAATGTTAATGCCAATAACCTGTTCACACTAACAGGGGAGTGTCCCACCCGTGCACATGATTTAAAGCTTCAGGGTAAAAGAGCTACTCTGGATGTTATAAAAAACTTCTTCACCTACTCGATTATTAATAAGTGTAATAATTTGCCAAACGATGTAGTAAACAACAGAACAATAGACTTATTTAAAATGAGATTAGATAAATACTTAGCAAATATTGGAATTGTTAAACGTAAGATTTATAAAACTAAAAATTAAAAAAAAATTAAACCTATAAAATTAAATAATATTACAAAAAATATAACTCTTTCAGGTCTATGTATGTGTTTGTTTCCATATTCGTTATATTTAATTACTATCCTATGCAAATTTCCTTCAGGTATTTTCTACTTACATATGTAACGTACTTTTCCCCACATTATTTTATATACGGCATTTGACGGAGGGAGTGGAGGGGGCAGGGGGAGCCTACATATTTTCTCTCCTTTGCTTCTAATATTCTATGTACTGTATATGTGAAAGTTAATGGAGAAATGGGTAAATGTTAGATTAGCCATTTTCCTGGACAGCGGAGGCCATCTGTCTTCTTGCACAATGCGGCTTCCGCAAGTTCCACTCCACGTCGGATGCTCTGCTCCGACTGGAAAATGCCGTCTTCGAGGCCTTCCTTCGTAGACAGCACTACGCCACGGTGTTTTTCGATTTGCAGAAGGCCTATGATACCGCATGGCGATACGGTATCATGGAGACTCTCCACACGATGGGGGCGAGGGGACGCCTCTTAATGTTTATATCTGAATTTTTGCGAGATCGTCGATTCCGCGTACGGGTGGGGGGGAGCCCTCTCCGGCCCAATGGAGCAGGAAGAGGGTGTCCCGCAGCAAAGTGTCCTCAGTGTCACACTCTTCGCCCTGAGCATTAACGGCATCACCTCGGTGCTGCCGGAAGATGTTCTCGCTACACTCTACGTGGACGACCTTTCACCGGCCTAGATGCCAACTCTGGAGCGTCGACTCCAACAGGCATACACCACTCGGTACGGGAGATTACGCGACGTGCCCGGTTCGGAGACTGGATTGTGATCTATAGCGACTCACAAAGCGCCCTCAGTGCTCTCGGGGCATTGGAATCTCCACATCTCCTGGTTCGCGATATTCGTGACGCCATGGTTTTGGCAAGCCGGGTGGATTTCGAGATTATTTTCTGCTGGGTTCCTGGACATGTAGGAATTGCGGGGAATCAGCGCGCTGATAAGGGCACCAAAGAGTCCGCGAGGACTCTGCGACCGGACCAGCGTTTCGCTCTTCCTCACACCGACCACATGGCACGAATACGGGATGCTATTCGTGCTGCTTGGCAAAGAAGATGGGAGAGGGTCGAAGGGAACTTAAAGTTACGTGCCATTGCGCCGCGACTGTTCCCATGGACCTACCCCTCAATGCTGCGAAGGCTTCAAGTTGCTTTCTGTCGTCTCCGAATTGGGCACACTCGCGGGATGCACCGCCATTTGATGGAGCGCTCGCCAGCGCCCTATTTTGAAGACTGAGTTGTCCCCTAAACTGTTCGGCACATTCTTGTTGAATGTCCCAGTCTGGGTGATCTTCGCGCACGTTACCTGTCCCGCTACCTGGATGGGCGCGGTCGCTACCGTCTGTCCCTTGTACTCGGGACGAGTTCGTGCAAATTGACTGGTTGACTAATATTCTTTTAGGTGGAGACCGGCCTTCTCTTCTTTATTTAACTAGGTTTTTTTTTTTGTTATTGTTGTTTTCCTTGTAGGTCGCACGCTCCTGCGCCGGGGAGAGGGGAACCTCCCCATGACGCTGGAGCTTGCTTCCTAATTGTTGCCATCTTGCCTTTTTATCGTTACTGTGTTTTCATATTCTTATTTTAAAGTAGCCTAGTGTTAGGCTGTCGTGATTCTGGTGACTTATGCCCAAGTGGGCAGTCGCCAGATATGTTCCTAAAAAAAAAAATGCTGTAGACTTAAGGCCAGATCACCTTAGTCAAGACGTATGGCCCGTGTGATCTGTGTATCTATGTAACCCTCTCTCTCTATCTCCCCCCTCTCTCTCTCTCCATCTTATTTCTCTCCCCCCTATCTTTTAATCCCTCTTTCTACTCTCTACTTCTCTCCCTCATTCCCCCTGCACCCTTTTCCTTTGCTCCCTCCTTCTTCCCCTCTCCCCACTCGTTCCACCTATATCTACCCCTTCATCTCTATCTAACTATCTTCTCTATCCTTAAACCCTCTTATTGCTAAAGTTTTGGAGAAGGGGGAGGGGGAGAGAGGGGAGCTGGCGAGGGAGAAAATGGTAGGGAAGGAGAGAGGGAGAGAGATGAGAGGAAGACACGGGGTAAATAGTGTGGGAAGGGGAGAGAGAGGGCAAAATGTATATTTTTAGAACGTGAGTTTTGAAGAGAGGGCGAGATAGAGGTGAAGGGATTAGAGAAGATAGGGATGAGGAAGAGGGGAAGGAATGGGGATAAGCGAGGAAATAAGATACGAGGAGGAGTAGAAGAAACGGGCTATGAGAGGGTAGGGGAACATGGAAGTGAGGGGGGTAGAGATGATCACAATCGATTTGAAACATCAAATAGGCCGAAGGCCAACAGCACAAAGAGCTGATAGCGAGCGAAGTGAAGCGCAAGCCTCCCTTCCCTGTAGGGTGGGAGTGGCGAACCCATGCGGAAGCTATAAGAATCCTGAAATGGAGCTGGGCAAGCCATCTGGCATGATTCCAAGAAGATAGATGGACCAGAAAAGATCGCTTGGACTCGATGAAAGACGAGCGAAAAGATCAAAGAAATGATCTTAAAACATATGCTAAAAATTTGAAAACAAATTGTATAAAACCAACAAAAATTCAGAAAGATGAGAAATTCTCCCCCACCTCCCTAAAGAAAGCTCTCTTGTGGATGTGGATGGTAGCGTAGTGTCCTGCAAAGCGAAGAGTGCTCGATGGCAAACGTTTAAACCACACCTACTATTTCTCTTTCATTTGCGGATTAAAGAGTTTATATTATTTTATCCTCTTTGCCATCTCTCTCTCTTCCTCATCCTTTATAATCTATGTATGATCCTAGTTTGGTCATATGAGTAAAAAAACGTTATCGCTTGTGTATCATCTCTCCTTATTTCCTATTGGTTATTATACTTCTACTGTGCCATGTGTTATTGTGATTTCCATTTTAAATATATATATATATATATATATATATATATATATATATATATATATATATATATATATATACATTTTTAACAAAATGTTAAAATAAAAGCGGATATAACATTAGCAAAGATTTATTAATCGGAAAAGAGGAAATACATAAATAATGGCAAAATGAAATTAATATCTGCTATGACAACCCTCTAACCTCAATAACAACTGAAAAACGTTTTTTTTATAAAAATGTACAAAATTCTTTCACTTTTATGGAGGGATTTTATTCCACTTTTCTTCAGTAATTTTTTCCAATTCAACAATGTTGCGAGGGTCGTGTTTGTGCACACCCTTCTTCAGCAAATTCCACAGATGTTCGATGGGCTTCAAATCTTGGATTTGAGAAGGCAATTTGAGTTGAACTGTGAAATGCTTCCCAAGACCCAATTACCTTGCCTATTGCATTACCTTTTCATTAAGTATGTGTGGGGAAATAAATATTATGATGACAAACAGACGCTAGTTTGTTTATATAGCGTCAACGGTTACGTTCCATATGGGCCGATACTTTACCCCTTCGCCCCGCTGCCCCAAAGATCCTTGACAATCAGCAGATTTCGTAGTTCGTTAATATAAACAAAGGAGGGTGGGATAGCCTTTAGAATAAAAATCTATGAACAGGCTCACTGTCCCCTCCGATTGTTTATGGCTATTTTCACCAAATAGATGTAATTTCACCTTCTCCGCACGTAAACCAGAAGGGCGAATGGTCACAACGTTGAAAAGTTATGCCCTATGAGAGAGGTTAAAGCTGAGCCCTCGTCTTCCCTCCCCCCCCAGGGGGTAATTGACGTATATATATAGTTCAATCTAGAGAAATGAAAGGAAAATCGGAGTAGCAATCAGGAGAAGTAGAGCAGTCCCTGAGTAAAACAGGAAATCAAGAAGACAGTGGAACCGAGCTGGATCTTTCTTCCCGAGGACATTCCTTTGGTCACTTAGAAGAGTAGATCAGTGGTATCGAGATACTCTCATACCATTCTCGTCCAGAAAAACCCCCTATCTCAGTTTTATGAATAAAAACAGAGATATCCCTCACTATTCAGGAATACCAATGTGAAGTTCCACTCGAGAAAAGATTCACATCTTGGTCAAGAAGCCCGCAAGTGTAACACAAGGATTGGAATAACCTGTACATCCTCAATCCCCTCACTTATATCTTCAAGTCAAGAAACATCGCTACGCGCTCCCCACATACCTCCGGATAAGCATCAGATGGTTTTCCTGAATCGACTCACCAAGCGTCTCTTTCACCCAGAGAGACGATCAGCTGTTTTCCGAGCCAGTCTCACGTCAGCGAGAAGGTTCCCGTACAACTCGTCTCAAATCATCGCATCGAAGAGGTTTTCGTTCAAGGTCATCCAACTCCAGACTCCCTCTTAGTTAAAGGTAAAAGGAATCCAAAACTTATTCATGTTCGTTAGTTACCATTCCGTGCGAAAGTGAATTTTGAGTCAACCCTCGCGTATTACTCATTGGTAGTATTAATTATTAGATCCTCTTATTATAGCATTAGTATATTTAAAGTTTTAATATTTTAATTTTTATGTAATTAAAAGTATATTTTTGTCCGAGCTGTTTAATTAGATCCTCGAAACGCTGAAAATGGCAATAGATATATAATATTACGAATCCTCCCTGGTTAAAGAACCAAAGTAAAATAAAGCACTCTTAGAGAAAAGTGGAACGGAGTTACTCATGTACGGATCAAACGTACATACGTACTCAGCCGTATACCACGACAGTACGTGTTGATAGTTTTTAAAATGCACTGTCTCATCGATCACTTTTAATTTGCCAGTGCAAGTAGCAGTGAAACATATTCACAACATAATCAAACCTCTTCCACGTTTTTCAGTGCGGATGATGCTCTTTTATATATGATGGCTTCGCAGGATCTCCGCTAAATCTAGCGTTCGTCATTTCTACAATAACTAGATTTTTCTCTCATCTGACTATAGTATTTTATCAAATTTAGCTTGGTTATTTTCCAGATGCTCTTTAGCGAGCACCAAACGGGCTCTCATCAACTGAGGCTTCCTTTTGGGAAAACTTCCATGAAATCCTTTCCTATGTAAATAACGTTGTACTGTTGAAGCGTGTACATCTACCTCGCGTGTGTGTTGGAAGATTAGCTTGTAACTCATTTGATGAATTCTTATGATTGTTTCCGTCCTCATCATAGACCGAAAATATCTAGGGCACAGTTTTTTTGGCCTACCACGTGGACGATTTAGTGTGATGTCATTAGATTTTATACTCGTACTTCAGAATAATGTTCCATACATAAGAAATTGGAACGTTTACAATGGATAATTTTTTTCCATATCCATGCCTGTCCTTGTACAATTTAATAATGTTCATGCAGATTCTAAATGCTTAGCAGTTTTCAACATTAAGCTCTTGGAAGTGTTTCCTCGGCTAAGTAGCGACACCGAATGACAAATGTCTCACGTAAATTAGCAGCCAAGCTATCCTTTTCGAGCATTCTAGTTGACTTTAGAATCGTTTCGGAAACGTTTTAAAACTTTGGAGTGTCTGTTTATATGAAAAGAAAAATGCCTATGTAATCATTTTTTTATTTGCTTGACCAGAGAGTACAAGAACGTTTTTACTAGGGTCTAAACTTGTACTGATAAAAACAAGCCGTGGAAATCATGTTTCATTCATGTAGGTTCCTATTGATTTGAATCCTTTTAACCTACCTGTAACAATACTTTTATGTCGGCGCTGTAAAATTCACTGCCTATAGAGAGAATAAATTCTCTAGACGATTTTAGAAAGTAGTGATTTGGTATAACAGTGTTTGTTTCCTTGCCTTGTTTTATAAGATAGTTGTGAAGAATATGATGGATAAAACGAAACCTCAACCCCAAATCCTTTAAGTTTTGGCAAGCATCACCATAAAGAACAATATTTGATAGACTAAAGATGTTTTTTTTGCCTAAGTGAATCAGGAATAGTGAGTGATAGCACACGTAGTCCATCATATTACTAGCAATCACTCGGGTGTAGGTACTAGATGGGAGTTTCCCCCTCAGTAGCAAGCAATTTTGGCTTATATTTTCACATTATAAAAAAATTCACCTTTTCTCTCTCACGGATTTTGCAATTGTTATGATTTATTATTTGTGTAATTTAAAATTACAGAATTACAAATCCGCAAAGACCCTAAGATCCACTCAAGGCTGATTCAAGGGTAGGGAAGAAGTGAAAGTCAGAGGTGAAGGATTGGTAAAAGGAAGAGAGGATATCTGAACGGAATTAGTTTGACACCTTTTGTAAGTTCAATTTTAAAGTAACATTTGTTTCTAAGGAAGGAAACAGAACAATAAAAATACCAGGCAATGGCTCCGCCACTCTCCCCTACGGGGGGAGCTTGCGCTTCACTGCTAAGATTAAAATTTAGAATTAAAAAAAAAACAGCCATGGTTAAATTTTTGAAAAATTTTTAACTTCGCCATTATAATAATTTTAAAAAGGAACTCTAAACTAAATTTCCCCCTTTCGAAATATCACGTTGCTAAAATATTGAGTTATAGAAGATATATAAAAATACATTTTCTGAACTTCACCATTTGTAATTCTTTGGGTTTTAAAAAATTCACAAAATTTCGATACTTATATTTATTTCTAAACTTCACCATTTTGTTTTTTGATATGATAAAAGAATTATTAGAAATAACTTTGATAAAAAAGATAAGTCATAACCAAATTAAGATGAAATTATTATTCAAATACTCAAAAATATCCCCTTCTTAAATTATAGTTAGTGATGATGATGATGATAATATATCTACGAGTCCCAAGCGTTATATGCAATCACAAAATACTAACAAAACCAATATTTATATTGTTGTATCGTGTTGACTTTTACAACCCCTAAAGGCATACCACTCTCACCATAATAATGTTCCGAAGTTACCACACAATGTACGAGTTTCCGGTTGTTAACCCGGTTGTTCGATGTTTATCAATACGTTCTCGATCAGACTATGACCTGGCAAGTGTCTAAGGTCGTGGATAATACTTCAATGCTCTGGTACCCAAGACTGCTACCCCCCGTGCTACCACGGTGCTAGAACATGCTGGAACACAGGGATCAACAGATGACTCTCAAATCCTTATTAGGAGTTTCTCTTAAATAATATATGAATGTCAGTCTTTTTTCATGCAGTATTTTATAAGAAATTAGGGTCATATCTTAGCATGAGAATGGAACTCATTCATTCGCGCATGGGTTTGAAGGCAATCACGGTACGAGATTTATGGCACTGCTCTTTAATCCCCTGACTGCCAACATACCACAGAGTCATTAGCGAGTTTCCCTGTATCAAGGTCATTGACCCTTACACTCGTCAGTTTCGAAAACTTCCTATGGAGTTTTAATTGCCCATATTCTGTGTTCTTGCGTCTTGTCTTACAATGTTTCGAGGGAGAACACAAGAGAGTTCGTTCATTCATGGGCTTGTTGCTTTCGTCTCTTCTCCCGTTCCTCTTTGCCACGTCTCGATAGATAGACATAACAAAGGTCAAGATGTCAACGACAATAACCATAACAATAAAATTTAGATAAACGCTTTTAACCCCCCGCTCAATTAAACCACGCCTAAAATTATACATAGTTTTGCATATAAAGGCACTTTAAATATAAGGATAAGAATGTATGAAAACAATTGAATAAGGCGAATGTGATTATTACAAGAAGAAACAAAGATGACAAACTTACTCAATCTTTACATACCAAAAGGTTCAAAATAGCAGCGCGAGCTAGAGGCCCAAAACATGAACGTCCTGTGGAGACTAAAGGAGTTCTAGTACTTGATGCAAGACAGACACTTGTAAATATCATAAAAGAGACAAAAAGTTGGTTGCTTTTCGTACGAATATATTTCGCTACTCGAATTATCTCGAGTCGGAATAATACAGTTAATGAAGGAGTCTATTATGCGGTACCGTCCAAGACTAGAGAAAAAACCCACCAAATTCTATATTTTCTTGAAAATACTAGTTTCATTTCCATGAAAATTGAACAGAATATTCTATAAAATTGGAACCTAATAGTGTCCAAGTTTCATTGGAACGGATAAAAATGTTATGAGGAAATTATTATGCATTTGAAGAAAGGATGCGTCCAAAAACTAAAGAACGTTATGCATAAATGCAACCATAACCTGAACACAACATAATTATATCATAGAAAATTGAACAAAATATTAATGAAAAGTATACAGGCCCTTCTAATTGACTTGAGTACGTCTTCGGCAGCAGGACCCGCAATTTGTCGTATTGTTCTGACCTGATTTTATTTCATTCTTCCTCCAATCTGTGCCCAAAATTCAATATTTCTCGGTTGCAAAGCTACAAACTTGCCACTAAGTATCTTCCAGAGATTTTCTCTCTAGTTTAAATCGGGGGTTTGCGTAGGACAGTTCATCAGGTTGATATTTTTGGTATCCAAGATTGCTTCATCGTATTTGTGGTGTGGGGTGGAGCGTTGTTCTGCACGAAAACAGCTTCACGTACTCTCGATGTTCTGAGAGGGGAAAATCGCATGTTCCTAAAGCAGATTTTTGTATATCGCAAAGTTTACTTTGCCACGTAAACGGACGAGCGAACAGGTTCCAAATCTTGAAAACATGCACCTCACTATAATGCTACCACAAAAAAATTAACCGTCTTTTTTGTGCATTTAGGATTCATTTTTTTAACCTTTACGACGCCTTACATGCTGGTTCTCAGCCAATACGAAAAAATTAAATTTGCTTGCGTCACTGATAAATAATACTACCCCCAACTTTTCAGCACTGCCTCGAACACGCTGGCGAGACATATTTAGGTAGTGTCGTATCTAGATATGGGCAACCACTCAGGGGGGGCATCTTGCCGGGGGGGAGTACGGAGAGCTTGCGAAAAGATGTCATGTCACCATGTGGATCTGAGCAGGAGCCCTAGTT
Source organism: Ceratothoa steindachneri (assembly GCA_963969495.1). Lineage (NCBI taxonomy): Eukaryota > Metazoa > Arthropoda > Malacostraca > Isopoda > Cymothoidae > Ceratothoa > Ceratothoa steindachneri. The sequence continues at coordinate 97,833,514 of OZ018319.1, forward strand.
TTAGTTTGTAAACTACGTCGGTTTCTGTTTGTGTTAAAGACCTGACACTCAGAGGTGGAAAATGGGAATTCGGGCGTGGATGGTGTCGGTTGACCTCGGGTCTCTCCATTGGAAAAGGGGAGTCGGGGAATCTATCAATAGCACACCTCATTGTGCAGTACTTTGCATTTATTAAAGTCATTCCAGCTATGAAACGTTCACAAATTTATAACATAAATATTGTGAATATTAGTCTCAAAGTCATTTTTTGCTTGGGCTGTGTGAAATCTTTCGGAATGATGTAAAACCAGTCTGCATATCATCAAGGTGATTTGGTTTAGTCTTGATCCTTCAATTGACACTGATGGCCCATCAATAGATAATATATTCTCTAAAGTATACGGTTTAGGAAAAATTGAAGATAAGAGGAACGAACCAAAGATAAAGGTATGCAACTACGTCATGTCTTTTTGACGTTGAAAAATATATTCGAGAGAAGTTTTGACTGTGGTCAACCTTCCAATATCTCTGAAATGAGTAGGTGACGGAACAATGTGAGGGTCTTCATATGGCATTTCACTTTAAAGAACACCCAGACTTTGATGGCAGAGAGCTTACAGGAACTGAAGAAATTGCTTGGGTTGCCATCGCATTTATACATGAAGGGAAGCTCTCAGAAATTTATTCAAAGATGCGGAGTCTCGTGATTTGTCTCACTACAAATAACTGTAGCTTAAGCAGAGGGGAGCTTTTAAAAGCTGAAGCTCATCAAATCTTTCCTGAGGTTCGCCATCTCACAGGAGCGTTTTAATGGCTTATCCGTCATCACTATTAGCCATTCAATTACTGAGCAGACTTCTTATGATGATATAATTGATGAGTTTTGCATCAAAGAAGGCAAAATAAGTCAGGATTAAGATGACAGTTTTGCAATTTAATTTGCGTGTTTCTTGTTTTATGTGCAGAGTAGAATAATTAAGTTTTATTTCATGTTATTTATTCTATTTGTTAATGAAGGATTTGTGAAATTTAGCACGGTACTGTATAAACCTGTTGGCAATAAAATCTGCACTAGTCATAAACTTTCGGCAATATTTAGGTATATTACCAAAGTATTCTTATAAATACAGTATATTTGTCACTATTGATCACTATATGAATAAGAATGGAAATGGAATTCATGTTTTCGAACGCACCCCGTCTTCCGTCACATCATGACGCGAAAATGTAACAGTAATTCTAATTATTTTCTAACTATTTGAAAAAAATGGCTCGATTACCGCTTGCTTGTATGAAGATTTCCTACGCATCATAAGTTGCAGTCACGAGATGAGCGTCATTTTTGTGAGTGCGAAAATATTATGGAACATCTATTTGCATTTTAAAGGGTTCCGAGATGCATTCGAAAGTAATTTATTACCTGTAAGGAAAGGGAATAATGAATCTCAATCCATCATCTATCAAAACATGGATTATTTAGGCATGAGAGCATATGCTTTATAATCTCTGAGCGCTCGAATAATCAACATACTTAGATTCACGCGATTTTCTCTTTTTTTTCTCACTCTATTTATATATATATATATATATATATATATATATATATATATATATATATATATATATATATATATATCTTTCCCTCTCTTTCTCTTGTTCTCTCTCTCTCAATCTGTATTGGTTTTGAACACTTTTATTTTAGGGTAGGGAGCTATAGTTAAACGTGGGATCCGAACCAAGGGTAGCCAAAGCGCATGGCAGCCAATGTACGAGTAGCTCAACTTCGCTAAATTCGGAAGCTGTTTTTCAAATAAGCTATGCCATAGTCCATATAAAGGGTGAGCATGACATCTGAACACATTGACTCGTATGTATACTTTTAATTAATGACATTTTCGGTATGCTTTTCATTATTAGCCAGTCACATTTCGACTCACTTTGCGAAGTTGATATGTACATTATCTCCGTCAATGCTGTCACAGTCACCTGTGATGCGTTGATTTTCACTGAATTATAATTTTCTCCTTGAGCAAATCCTAACCCCCCAAGGATAGAAATCAGGGGATTAAGATATGGAGATAGATGGGTCAATTCAACAGTTTTGCAATTCGAATATAAGGAAACGAGATATGAGGAAAAGTGTTTTATTATTTTTAAATATAACTACCCTCGATTTCATTACACTTACGCCACTTGTCCCTGAGGCTTCAAATTCCCGACAACCAGAAATCTCCCGACTGCTGTTCAATTCACTCCTACACGGCGAGCTGGACATCTTCATCATCCCCAAACCGGCGTCCACGCAGTGCAGCCTTAAGCTGGCGGAATAAAAAGTAGTCGCTAGGGGCCAGATCTGGACTGTAGGGGAGATGGTTGAGCTCTTTGAATCCGCACTCGCGCAGGGCAGCTTGTGCAACTCTGGCCTTGTGGACTTTGACAACGTTGAAGTCGATCATGGGGCGTGAAGTTTCTAGGAACCCAACGGGCAGAGACCTTGGTCATGGCCAAATTGTCGTGGATGATATTGATAACACTTCCATGCGATATTCCAAGTTCTCGCTCGATTTCTTCGACCTTTACCCGTCGATTTTCGAGGATCATCCTCTCCACACGGGCCACATTGTCCTCGTTGGTCATGTCAGACGGGCGTCCTGGACGGGGGTCATCTTCAAGGGACTCACGACCATGGCGGAACTCCCTATTCCAGCGAGTAATGGTTGCATAGAAGGGGCGGTGTCGGTGTACACTGCAACCATGCGTTCATGGATTGTTTTTGCATTCTTGCCTTCCTTGGTCAAAAATTTGATCACTGCGCGGTGCTCAACCTTCTCCATTGTTAAAAAATTTGTGACTGACGATCTGCGATCAGCTACTGCTTCTTAAATAGACGAGGCAGGAGCGTGCGGCTGCAGGTCCTGACTTTTCATAACTTGTCGTAACACCCCCACAAACAGCCATCCCCTTACTCTGTTTTGCCCTACTGATTCGCAAAACTTATTGACCGCCCCTCGTAGTTTTTTCTTTTAAACTACATATACGCACACTCACTCCGTTGGGAATTTCCTTCTGGAATTTATCTATTGCAGTCTCATATGAGAGGGGGGAAGGGTGAATGAGGGAAACCCGTTGGGAGAAAGGCTTAGCTAAAATTTATGGAGATTTGGGAATTGCACTGGTAAGACTTATTGATAGACACAACGAGTACGCGGCTATTTTCTCAAAGGAAAGTGACTGCGAAACACTCACCTCACCCTAAGCAGCAGAATACCTAAATACGCTAAATCTAAAACGGCAGACACCACCAAAAATTAAGACACACCGAAGTGTTATCCTTCGCCGCCTCGATCCATGGGTTGGGGGGCACTCTGTGGAAGAAATTCATGCGAAGGTGGGAAAAAACACACCTGGGCGAAGGTTTCAGAGGTTATTAAATTCAAGGACTATACGCATGTATTTAAAATAGTCTTTTACGACTCAGCAATGACAGTAAAGGCCAAGGAGGCAGGTATGCTTCTCTTTAACGTTCGTGTCTGCCCTGAGCAGATCAAACGAGAGGAGGTATCGAACTCCAGATGGGCTTAAAGTGTTACAAGTACGAGGAGCACACCACGGCAAACTGCCCTAGGGGGAATGTGCTTCTGTGTTCCATCTGCTCTTCAGACTCACATTCGTGGGGAAGTTGCAACAACACCTCCATGAAGTGCCTGAATTGCGCAGGAGCGCACAAGATATTTTCAATGGCCTGCCCAGTCAAGAAAGATTTATTAAATAAAAAATCAAATCAAAACGAACAGGCTGAGGAAGAAAGGGAAAATAATACCTACGCCAATGTTGCTTAAACTGCCGTGGCGGAAGCTCGTGAAACAAAAACATATCTGCATGTCGAGAATGAAAACTCGACCAAAATTATGTGTTGCATTTATTATGCTCATATTGCAAATCTCTCCTCCTCGGGAGGCTTTGCAGAAGAGCTTAATAGAATGCTGACTAATAATCGGATGCAGAAAATGTGGTTTCCCCAGAATCCATGGTCGTGGGAAATTCTTAAGATTAGTCTCAAATCCCAGTGCGAGACTAGTAGACAGAAGTTCCCCACCCTGAGCAATACCCCAGCTCTGACAAGGGATCCTAGATCCAGGCTCAGGCAGCAAAGGAAATAAAAACACGCACTGAGATTCAAAACAAACCACAAAATACTGAACAAGCAAACTCACTCACACACACACAGAGAGAGGTTACGGTGACTGAGAATTCGATATAATCTCATTTTAAATGAGTCTATTGTTCTGCTGTTTACTACATCGTTTGGCAAATTATTTCACTCATTAATAATCGAGTAAGTGAAGAAGTTTTTTATAACATCCAGAGTAGCTCTTTTACCCTGAAGCTTTAAATCATGTGCACGGGTGGGACACTCCCCTGTTAGTGTGAACAGTTTAATGGCATTTACATTGTTAAATCTTTTAAGTATTTTGAAGCACTCGATAAGCTACACACTTAGTCTTCGTTGCCTGACGGAAAATAGATTGAGTTTTTTTAACCTCTCTCCCGTGGTAAGGTTTGTTCCGTAATGACGGGATAAGTTTTGTCGCTCTATGTTGTACAGTTTCTAATTTATCTATGTCTTTTAATAAGTAAGGAGCCTAGAATTTTACAGCGTACTCGAGATGGGGTCTGATAATACCTTTAAATAGTGGCGCAATTACCTCTTCACATTTATAAGTAAAGTTTCTTTTTATAAATCCTAGTGGTGTGTTAGCTTTCTTTGTAGCAGCTGCAGATTGGTTTGATGTTTTTAAGTTTTCTGTAATTATTACTCCTAATCTTTAACTTGCGGGCTTGTGTTTATTAAGTCGCCTTGCATTGTGTAGTTGTATTTTTTGTTTTTTGTTATGCACTGAAGGATTTGGCATTTGTCGATATAGAATGGCATTTTCAATTTTTCTGACCATTCGGTAATTTTATTTATATCATCTTGCACGCTAGCCCTGTCTTCTTCGCATAATACTGAGTTACCTATTTCCGTTTCATCTGAAAACTTAAATATGATATTATTTATTCCAACGTCTATGTCATTGATGTATATAGTAAATAAAATATGCACCAGGACTGATCCCCGAGGAACACCGCTGGTAACAAATACCTAGTCAGATTCCACACCATTTATTATCACTCTCTGTTTCCTGTTTTTTAACCAGCTACTAGTCCACCAATATATATTATCGTTAATTCCTAGTGTACGTACTTTGTTCATGAGTTTCTGGTGGGAAATTTTGTCAAATGCTTTTTTGAAGTCTAGGTATATTATATTCAATGATTTAGTATCGTTATATAGGTTGAAAAAGGTTACGGTAAAAGTAAATTAGCTTTGTTAATCACTTCCGCACGAGTCCGTGGCGCCCGCGTACGATGCTGTATACGACTTTTTATTTAAATTTAAATTTTGCCTATTCTTATTGTAGCAGAATAAGGCTAAATGGCTTCTACCTGCCCTTCTGTACGCACGTGGATCCTGAGATCACCGCATGGAGCTGGAAAAGCATGGCTGAACCTGGGCAAGGAGGTGGCTGACGCCGTTATCACACGCCCCAGCTGTACTTGCCTACGAACCGATGTCATCGCCCCCCTTCCTCCACACGGTCACCTCTCCGCTAGCATTCTGGCTTTCTGCTCGAAGATTGAAATACGTTGGACATTCCAACGAACGTTATCACGATTCCCCCTTTCCCTGAAGGAGTCGCCGACTTTTCCCCAAATTCGCGCGCGCGTTTGGATCCACCTCACCAGGCGCCTATATAACGCTTCGACTGAGTTTAGAGAACAGCACTGTTAGACTTACACCTATTCCGACGACGAGCTAAAGGAAGCTCTCCCCCTCCCCCCCCCCAAGCGGCAATTTCGATTCAAATTGAAGGCTAAATCGATCCGTGAACTCTGCCTTAGTCAATCGGCAAGCTTCGACATCAGTGAACTCTGCCTTAGTCAATCGGCAAGCTTCGACATCAGTGAACTCTGCCATAGCCAATCGGCAAGGACTGACAAGGATTCCTAACTCTGAAGGCGACAAGTGCTCCCTCGTTTAAAGCAAGAGGTAAACCAACTTCTTCCGTCGCATTCCCCGTACCCCAACTGGGTCCTTTTCGGCAACGAGCACGTAAGGTAATCGTAACCGTTGCCACCTGCAGATTGATCTTGAATCTGGTTTACCCAATTGCTCCATTATTTGTGTGAACGCTCCAGTTTAAAATTCCCCTTTAAATCACCAAACTGAATCGGACCTCTTAATCCCTTAATTAACCTACCTGATCGCGTGTGGACCTTTAACCCCGTCTGGGCGAACATTCCCTTTAAACCTAATTTTTATGTAATATATATATATATATATATATATATATATATATATATATATATATATATATATATATATATATATATATGTCATTTTGTTGTTAGTAAGGTTATATTTTCATCATTGTCTTTCTTTTGCAACCCCAACGCGTACCAGCTACCTGTTAATCTTTGGCCAACTTGCACTCTGAAATATTTGTTTAAAAGGACCCCGCAAAGTTAATAATAAACCATCCCGACTGGACGCATAACAATTTCCCCTTTCACTAACGGTCTTCAACCAACTTTTGCCCCAAGCCCCAAAGTACCTACGTATATATAAATATAGAGTCTGGCTATTCTAGGACACTTATGATGTTTGTTCATGTAGAGAATATCTTTCAAATAATTAAATAAAAAAAATGACATATTGCTTACTCACCTAAATGCAATGTTTACTTAGTAGGCTTACTTTGAAATATTTTGAAATGTTCAACTCAGCATAAGCCTGGTGAATCGGGACAACCAGTACTCTGCATGGGTTTGAATTCACTATCTTCATAAATATCACTATCGCTTGAAGACATCGTGAAAATATACAACAAAATTAAAAGTTTATGATATATATTATGCAATCAATCACGAGTAATTTGCAATTGGAATAGAACATGGTTTTGCCTTGAGGGGATAAACAAACCCGCCCACAAAGTGTTTTTATTGGTCAGTTAAGAATGACATAATTATAAGACAGACACTTCGAGTAATGAGGCAAAATTACAGAACAGAAAAACAATCATTTATTTCATGACGATAACCCTTTCGTCATCTGAGACATGCGCGACAGTAGGCGTGATGAAAGCAGTTTCGTCATCATAGTGTTTCGGTTAAGCACGATCTCTTAGACCTAAAACCATGCTGGCTATTTCGTATTAGGTTATTGTTTTCAAGGAACTCTACTAGTTTGTCTCTAATGATCGTTTCGATAAATTTTCCAACTATTGAAGTTAAGTTTATGGGTCTGTAATTACCGGCCTGGTTTTTACACCCCTTCTTAAAAATAGGCGTGACGTTAGCTTCCCTCCAATCATCAGGAAGGATCCCATGCTCGAGAGTTTTGTTAAAAATGAGAGTAAGTGACTCTGCTAACTCATTATGGACATGTTTTAAGATTTTCGGAAAAAATTTATCAGGGCCAGGAGCCTTGTACGAGTTCATTTTCTTTAATTTATCGATTGCTAGTTGTGAATTTACTTCCAGGCTCCTTAGTGACGGGTGTCTGACCTGTATATCCTCGTTGGTATAGTTATTATTATATTCTATGGTTAAACCTGAACTGAAAAACTCGTTTAAGATATTAGCCATACCCATATCATCCGAAATAATTACACCCGCCTTGTTTTTCCAAGGTCCAATCCCGCTATTCATTTGCCTATTTCTATTGATATAAGTATAGAAGTGTTTGGGATTAGTGGTGCTTGCTTTCGCTATCTCGATTTCGTATTTTCGTTTCGTTCATCTTATTAGTGTTTTCACTTTTCTTCACCTAGTGTTATGTTGTTGGTTAATTTGATCGCTTCTATTGCGTTTTAATAATGTGTAGAGACGGTTTCTATCTCTAATTACTCGTTTGATGTCATTATTAAACCAAGGCAGCTTGCCCCTATTCGCGTTACTAGTCCTTGTTTTAAGAGGAGCATGGTTTTCCTGGGCTATAAAAAATAGTTCTTTAAATACATTCCAAAGTTGGTTTGCATCTTTTAGTTCTATAAGCTGTTCGTGAATATTTCCCAGGGCCCCTTAGTCCTGGCAACTTTTGTACCAGCCTTCAAGGAGAGGGTACCTGCCCCTTTACAACTTCCTGCAACTTTGTGGTCAAGGCAGAACCGTTGTTTTTGCTAGCGACCTCAAAGCAAGGAGGGCTGCCTCAGATTACACGTCGACCAACCCAGCAGGTATGAATCTAGAGACACTCATTGACAGAAAAAATATTACTAGAACTGGACCAAATTTCCCGACATACATTACACGTATATCAGCAACAAAACCAGACATAGTGCTCACTAGCACTGTGTTCCCCTATAACTACTTCATTTAGCCGAGCCCTCCTATCCTCAGCTACCACCAGGCTATCCTTATTAAAGTCTCAACCTCTCCCATTTAAGTCCCCATCCCAGAACGCAAAAGCTACGCTCGCGCCAACTGGGATACTTATAAACGACTCCTCGAAAATTACAACCCTGACCCCTTAATTAATGTTACTCTAGAAGAGATTGACGAAAAGTTGGATAAAATTAATGATCATTGATTAAAAGCCGATAAGGAAGCCATTCCCTGAGTTGAAATATAAAACTCATCCTGACCCTTCTTGGACCCCTAGAATGAAATCCCTCGCGAGGAAATACGGTGAACGGATTAAATATGTAAACCTCACTGGCCCCAACATCACTACGCACAGACGAACACGACAAATTAATGACTCTTTTTAGGGACTAACAGAATGTACTTTGGGACAATTTGATAGATGAACTGAATATATAAAATGACTCACGTACATTTTGGCAGGTAGTAAAAAAGACTAAGAGGAGGACAGACACAAAAGACCATAAAACTTACACGTGACAATACAGAAATTACGGACGCGGAAGAAATCGAAGAAGAATTCAAACTCTTATGGGCATCTATATTTAAGATATCCACGGAAGAAAAGGATAAATTTGATTTAGACTTCAAAGACGGAATAATAAATGATCTGAACGACCAGATACACAGAACTCATCCTCGCCATTATGTATCGCAGGAAAGGTAAATGGAGGGCCTCGTCGGTAGAATTACTGCTGAAGAACTTTCGGAAGCCTTTAAATCCTTTCGTCAACGAGCACCAGGGCGTAGAGGACTGGCACGGGAGAATTTTATTCGAGCCCCGCCTAACATCCTTCTGGGGCTCATGAATATCATGAATGCGTGCCTGAACGTGGGTTACTTCCCTAACCACTGGAAGGTAGCAAAAATGATATTCATTCTCAAAGCCGGTAAGCCACCGGACAGTCCAGCTAACTTCAGGCCTATATCTCTCTTAGAATTTGCAGGGAAAATCTTGGAGAAAATATTGGCCAATAGGGTAAATACGTTCCTCGAAGAAAATAATTTGCACAATAACCAATAACATGGCTCCCGAAGAAAGCGAGGAACGGACACGGCTCTAGCAGTGATCACCGAGAAGTTATAAAAAGTAAAAACAGAGAGACGCCATGCAAATCTGGTACTCCGTGACGTCAAAAAGGCCTTTGATAAAGTATGGAGGAGAGGCCTGCAATATACTTGACAGGATTCTATGCGACTATGTAATGGAGATGAGAGCGTTCATGAACATTAAAGGTTTCAATAGCCCCGAGTTCGAACTCAAGGCAGGGGTGTATAAGTCCCTTACTTTACAACATATACACCATCGACCTTCCCCAACCTCTGACTGAAGGCTCGTTATACGTCCAATTTGCGGACGATATAACGATGATCTGGAATACACCTTATCGGAATGTGAATTACATGGCACAGAGTCCGGTGTTAGAAATCGAAAACATCAACTCTTTCGAGAGAAGATCGAAGATAACTACCAATGCCCTAAAGTTCCGTGTAATTCCACTTTTCCGACCGACCCTCGCAGACATCCGTGTGAGGGGTGCACGCATCCCATACCGCACGGAGGGCACGGTTCTGGGACTTCGGATCACGACTCGTACATATTGGAGACACGGAGGGACTTAAGTAAATTTTTCAGATTCATAAACCTGAGTACCCCTAACAAACTAAAGATCTATAATGTATGCATTCGTTCTAAACTCCTGTATCCCCCGGTCCCTATAAACGCGAGTCCCGAGACCCAAGTCCTTGAACTGCAAAGGGTTCAAAATAAGGCGGTCTATATTATAACGAGAATCCGAAGGAGAGAATGTAGAAGGCAGGGTGAGCTCCATGGTGAACTGGGGTTAACCCCCATAAACGTGGAGCTTTACCGAAGAGCAAACAAGATCTGGGACAACGTACACCGGCGCCTCCCTCCCGAGTTTGTGCTCGAGCACATATACTTTGATGACATAGGACACGCAAAGTTTTTTAGAAGCAGTAGACAACTCACTGACAATGACGTAAACTTACTGTTCACTTAGATTTCTATAATACTTAAACACTACAAAGCCAAACACATTACCTTAATTAGTCAAGTGCTAATCTTACCCAAAACTCTAGCGCGATTAACGCGCCAAAAATATCACATATTAAAAAAAAAAAAAAAAACCCAACCCCAAAATCCGGGCGTAAACAACCTAGATAACAAAAAGCAAAATCTCATCACCTAAGGAGTAGGGATAAAAAAACCCCTCTGATACAAAGGCTAGGAATAGCTTTTATATATATGTATATATACTTAAAGTATATATACACAAAAAACAAAAGAAATATCCACTACTGCTATATTTCCTCACTTCCTATGTCCAAGTGCGGTTTGTTTTGAATGTGTTAAACTGTGTCTGGTTCCTCGCTGCATGCCAAGGTTGAGGAGAAGCTTCAGTTTGTTCACAAGCTTCGCAACACGTTCCTTCCGCTTTTCCTTCATCTTGAGTGACAGAAGCTGAAACTTTCTCATCTTGTATGAGTAGTATCGGATGTCTTCATGCACTATTTGCCTAATGTGAATCTCTGATACTGCACTGGTCCTGTCAATACGACATTTTCATGTATTTACTTTTAAGTGCTGATTGCACCAGATCATTGACAAAAGGACTCGTTTCTGACGTAGGGAAAGAAAGGGAAGACGTTTCTGCGGAGTCGATATCTAATGGAACGACGTTGAGGAGATAGTGTGGACACAGAGATTGATGTTAGACTGTTATATGTATGCGGATTGTTTTTAGGTAGATCTGGACTGAATCGGGAGAGGTGAGATTCCTTGGAGTATCTTTCTGTGTTGGTTCTGGAGTTTTGCGCGGTTCTAAGAGGATGGTATGGGTATTGTATATAATGAAATGTAGGACTCGCCCTTCGCATATTTTCTATAAATTGCGTCCACATAAGTATAGATAGTGTTTTATGGGCACGACCTTTGTATCAGAGTGTAAGTGGCTTATTGGAGTTATCTGGGTGCTTCCAGCGGCAAGGAAGAGTGCTATTCTGTGTGTTGTTTATAGTGTGTTTAAGTGAATGAATGTGAGCCTAGGATGTAGAGTTACAGAGGTGTGAGGGAGGGATATAGTGTTTGTTTATGTGGGTTCTTTCAATAGCCCGTGGCTCATGTGACTGTTTGTCGTGTTTATTTTTGTGTTAGCTTTCTCTGTGGTCGAAAACTGAGTCTTGTATCCAACGTGACGCTAATTATTTTACGAGTTTTATTTAAGTGGAGTGGGGTGATTGATATGGTGGTAATGGGGTGTTTGTTATAATTTAGTTTGTTGGTTGCAAAGAAATTAAAACAAGATTTTAAAGATGAGATGGTCATCAGGTTTTGTTGCAGTTAGCGTTCGAATATTGTGAAAAACAGTTGTAGATCGCGATCTGCTTGGGTGTACTTAGAGCAGTGATTTTCACCCGAGGTATCGCGAGAGTCAACTAAGAGTGCCGCGGGAGCGACCAAGAAATCATTTTTAAAATGCCTAAATTGCCAAAAAATAAGTATTTTGAACATTTCTAAAAAAAATCTAACGACACTTGAAACTATTTTGAAACTAGCTTTGCCTTTTTCAACATATAAACCATGAAAAGAGAAAGATTGCAAAGGGTGAATGAAGAAATGAGAAATGAATTTCCAACTATACGCCCTAATATTAAATAATTAGGTGATGCTCATCAAGCTCAAAGTTTCCATTAAACTTTTAAAGGTAAAATTTATATATTTTCAATTTTTTATGTCATATTCCGATTATTGGGGTGCCGTGGCTGCTTCTAGATAGCAATTAGGGTGCCACTATCATAAAAAAGTTGAAAACCACTGACTTAGACTATTGGTTGAAGGATATGATATCAACCGTGTAACTGAAGAGTGTAATGTTGGGATTGCGACAGGAATGTCATGGGTGAAAAGGCTAGAGAGGCTGGGGAAAAACGGATTCTTGCAAGACTCTGTTACTCGTATGTACTTGATTTGTTTGTGATAAATTGCCATGGTGAAATACTTATTCAAGTCGAGCTGGTAGGAAGTTGGCAAACAGTTTGTGGTAGTTGGGGTAAAGTCTGTTGTCTTGTATTTTCTTTTTGAGGGCGTGTCTAAGTACTGTGTCGAAGGCTTTACTTATGTCTATTGTTGTCATTACTGCCCGGCGTGGTGGTGTGAGTTGGTTGAACCCTTCTTGTACGAGCTGGATGCTGTTATTGAGTACAGTGCTGGTTGAGGTAAATGGACAGAATCTGTGTTGGGAATGCATCGAGTGACATGTGTAGATTGATTTGGTTTAGTACTAGACGTTCCATGATTTTGAAGGAGGTGTAGAGTAGGAAGAAAGGGGAGTATGAGGCAGGGGTACGGGGGGGGGGGATTGAGAATAGGTTATATGTGGGTATATTTCCAGATATTTAGATTATAGTTATGTAAGAGACAGTGATTTAGGGTTTGTGTGAGAGTCTCTATACCTCTTAGACCTAGGTGTTTATGGGTGCATGTTTAAAATGTTGTGGCAGCCATATTTGGAGTATTTAGCATGTCGTATCGCCTGGAATACTTTTACTCTCATAAATTGTGTGGGCAGTTCATGGTCTATACTAAGCGAGTGAGTGTATTGTATGGATGAGTTTGCCTGCATGGTGAAGTTGATTTGGCAAGTCTCTTGATAGTTTATGAATTTCCTGCTGTCCGCTGCGGGGTTTAGTCTCTAGAAAAGCTTCGCAGTGTCGTTTTTGGTCTCATTCAATCACCAGTGTTTGATTATTGCGTCTTACGTTTTCGATGTTTTCTGTCTGATTTTGGGTCCGCGATTGTTTTCGTAGGTTTTCTTGTTTTCTTGAGCAGAATGATTTTGTGGGAGAAGATTGTGTTGTAGTATTTTAGGTTAATCCTAAATATGTAATCCGAATAGGACATGACAGCAGATTATGAGAGGTGAGGCAGTAGCTCATAACCTAGACTATTCAGTGTATCTCGCACTACACGGGCGAAGTGTGGTTAAGCGTTGCCTTGTAGAAACAAGGTGGATGTTTTCGAATAAGCACTCCAAGCGAGACTTCAACTGTTATTTTGCTTCAAAACCTAACGAGTTTTAGTCAATTTTATTTTGGACGCTATTTTGTGGAGTAACATATTGTTCAGCTATTTTCATTTATCCACCTACATAGGTATAAAAATAGAAACCTATTTGGAACACATGATACAAATAAATCTTATCTTGAAGCTTAGTTAAAATAAAGGGAGGGAGTGACTGACTTGTAATAATGTGAAGGAGGAACATGCATCAGAACTAAGAGTCTGGTTTTTTATTTGAATATAAATAGATTCCATTATTCTTAGATTACTTTTATCAGTGGTACCGTCTATAATAAAGAAATCCTAAAAATAAAGCATATGGATAGGGTGGGAGACAATGTAATTCGATAAGGAAATGCCCCGGGTTATTGATAAGAGCTTATGTTCTATTGTTAATGCACAGATGTACACAAATATGAGCATTTACGCTTCGTCAATCCAAGATAGGCCTCGGATTGGCATGCCGCGCCATTGCATTTAAAATTGAAGGAGGATCAAAGCAGCGTTCGTATCTTATGCTTTATGCTAAAAAAAGCCTTGTATTTTGCTAGAGTTTTGAAATATGATTCTAAATTTGGTGAAGAGGAAGAGTGGTTTAGAATAGGAGATAGGTTGGATTAAATGGGAGAGTTGAGAAACCCTATATATGGGAGAAACTAGAGAGGAGGTAAGGTTAAAATGAAAGATAACAACTAAAATGTGTCTGTGTTGTAATATCTTTGAATACTTAGGATGTGAAACTTATTCGATAGAAGAGATTATAAAGTTTTATTTTGTTGCATTTTATTCTTGAAATTATATCTGTATTTTTATTAAGTTATAAATTTCAAAAGAAAGTTTAATAAAATTAGGGAAAATATCCGAGATTTTGTCTTCTTATAGGACGAGAAAAGATCATACATTGATTAAGAAAGCCAAAAGAAAGAGATAACAAACTTTTCCGACCACCACGCTGACCACTCGGGCATCACCTACATATATATATATATATATATATATATATATATATATATATATATATATATATATATATATATATATATATATATATATATATATATATATATATATATATATATATATTAGCGGCCATAATAATTCGAACACTTGGGTTTCCATCACAAAACTTAAAGTAGATTCGAACCAAATAATGTTAAGTAATGCATGATAAATTACAGATATAAACTGAGCATGACTATAAATTGTCCATGTTAAGATAAATGAAACTGCAAGTTACGTGCAAAATAGCATTTTTATTCAAAAAATATTATGATTAAACTGATATAGATATCTCAAAAGACGTAGATAAGAATGTACAATAATATAAGTTACTCAACAAATAAGTTCCAAGTGTTACAATATATCAGTACTTGGTATGTAGACTTTTACTATCAATTGCTCACTAACATCTTTTGCCACACGAGCGCACTAACTGAAGTCATTCTTCTGGTGTTATTTTTCTCCATTCCTCTTTGTAAATATTTCCCAAAGTTCTTTGACGGTGCATGGGTTTCGCTCCTTACTTCTCTCTCCTAGCGTTTTTCAGAAATTCTCAATCAGAGTGAGGCCTGAGCTCTGAGCAGATGTCTATCAGAGGTGTGAAGTAACGAAATGCAATTACTTAAGTACTGTACTCAAGTAACTTTGTTATATTTGGTTCACTTCCTAAAAAGTACTCACTAATTTGAGTACTTTCGCTTATACTTGCGTATTTTTTTATGTTGCCTTTACTTCATTACATTTGAAAAGTATAGAAATATTCCTTACTTCTGAGTTAATTTTGGCCAATCATAGACGTAGAAGCAAAAGCCAGACGATGACCATTCACAAGCGTGTACTGTGGTTGGAACCGATCATAGGCGCTTGTTCATGTTTGGACCAATCACATGCATCCTTTCATGCCCGATAGACAATTCGTTTGTCTCTCCCGCTTTCCCGCCTGAGAGAGCGCGTCCGTTTACTAAATTATTCCTTATTGTCCAAACTCCTAGCATGCTGCCCCGCCATTACTGGACCATCATGAGTTCTACTTCTACCGGTGAAAACAAAATCACAGCATGGAGTTACACAAAAAAAATGACAGGTATTTGTCATGCCCACTGAGTCATATAGAAATCCTGAGGTGATTTCCTGCATTGTGGGATATTTCAGTTAAGTTAAATACCCCACTACCTGCATTTGCTGCTTGTGAGCGCCTGTTTATCTCTGAAAAACTAATTTTCGCCCCAAAACGTTCGCGGTTGGAGAGCCAGAACTTTGAAAATCAGGTGCTTGTGAAGCTGAATAAAAAATATGTCAGTAATTAATTCCTTTGTATATTTTTTTACCTAATAATTAGTTTAGGATTAAAACTTGCCATGGTAACAATACTTTTACCTAAGTATCGAAGCAGGGTAATTTTAGGGCACTTCTTCCTGATCCAGTAAATTCTTCACCAACTTTGCCGTGTGGCAAGGTGCATTATCCTGCATAACAATGGCAGGTTAAGCACAGGCGGCTCTCATGTGTGGCACAGCATGTGTTTGTAACAGTTCTATATACACTTAAGCATTTACTCTGCCCTGCAAGCTGACAATTGGGCCGGTACCTTCCACCGAAATTATGCCTTACAACATAAGGATTCTTCTACCAAACTTGGCGCTGCTCTTCACGCAGTTTCCGGATAAATTTTCGCCAGGTCTTCGATGGACGAACCTCCTCCTGCCATCTGAACCAAACATATTGTACTTCGATTCATCACTGAAGTGTACTTTGGACCATTGATCTTCTGTCCATAGACGTGGTTAGTGGCGAAAGATATTTTGAAGATATTTTCGTCAGGCGGGGTGATACTGTTTGTTTGGAGACATTAATGCCCAGAGTTTCATTTACTTCTCTGGAAATACTGGCTGCTGTCTTGTAGCGGTCCTTTATTGAAATACGGACGATAGCTTGGAAATCTCTCTTTGAGGTTTTCCATGGCCTACCAGTAGAAATTCGACTGATACATGAGCCTGTGGTATCGGTACGTGATATAATATTATGTACGGTACCTTTAGGGCGTTTAGCCTTTTCAGCTATGGTTCTGATGGAGAGATGATCCTCTTGACGTAGCTTAACAAGTAGCTCCTGGATATAAGCCAGATGCAGTGGATTCCCTAGGCATGTTTGCTGCTCGGAACTTGACAAGGTAATGACAGAAAGTGCTTAGGAGATCATGGAAGTAAGTTAATACACTAAATTTGTTGGTTGACTCAAAGATATAAGTAATAGAATCACGATGTTCGGATGATTTTGACCATCATATTTTTGAAATACAAATGCTCTTTTGCATTTATCATACATTTCTCACCACTATTTGGTTCGAAGCTACTGCAAGTTTTGTGATCGAAACCTAAGTGTCCGAATCATTATGACCGCTACAATATATATATATATATATATATATATATATATATATATATATATATATATATATATATATATATATATATATATATATATATATATATATATATATATATATATATATATGAGAAAAATAGGTGACCATTTGCAGTGAGGTGTTATTTTGGTTACGTATTTAGAAATTTTTGCAGAATTCGGTTAGGAATTCTTGAATCGATACTTGGACACAAGTTGTTTATGATGCATTGTTGCAAAAAGCTGTTATATTACGAAATATAGACACTTAACTACTCTAAACTGCATTAGTAACAATAGTTATCTGGGAACTTATCATTTAGCAGTAGATTCCTAAAAGGCTTACAAACTCTCGATTGAATGAAGATTAATAAAATTATAACTAATCGAACTCATTTTGACATCCCGAAGGAATCGAACTCATGAGCTGAGGGAGTTTGAATAAATCTCAGTTGTTCCAATTGGAGACGGAAGTTTAGATTGTTAACGCGGCAATAAAAATTCAGGCGTGTGGAGTTTTTAGGAGGAAATAAATGATTTACTTTTATTGCGCGTTTCCTGCCACAACAGATAACTGGGCTTCCAGGAGTGTATCTAATCTGAAGGTCGCCGGAAAGCCACTTTGTGCACTCGCAGGTATTATATATATATATATATATATATATATATATATATATATATATATATATATATATATATATATATATATATATATATATATATATATAGTGATTACTAAATCTGACAAAACTAATCAGGTAGAGATTTGGGATAGTGAGCAGTACTCTGCTAAGTTGAACGAGTTGCTAAATGACAGGAACACGTACGAAAAACTAAATAATGATCCTCTGTCAAACAAAACAAAATCGTTTAATAGCTCACTCAAAAATATTCTAAAAGGTCATTCTGATCTTATTAAACAATTCAAAGTGTACAATCTCTCGCTACCGTACATGTATGGTTTACCGAAAACACACAAAGATGGTACTCCCCTTAGGCCGATAATTTCCAAAGTAGGATCCCATGCGTACAAGCTCTCTCAACGGCCAGCCAAAATCTCATCTAAATTAATTGGTAGCCTTTCTGATGTTCACATTATCCATTCTGGTGATTTTGTGAATAAAACTAAAGAGGTTGACCTATCGAAGAAGCAGTTGTTAAGTCTTGATGTCAATAGCCTTTTCACAAGAGTTACCGTTGATGAAGCTCTGGATGTAATTATGAAAAACTTGCCTTTCTCTAACCTAACATTACCCCTACCGTGTAATAAAATTGTAAATTACTTCGTTTGTGTGTGACGGACAATGTGTTCAGAGCTGATGATTGTTTTTACAGGCAGAAATATGGCATGAGTATGGGCAATCCCCTTTCCCCGATATTATGCAATATGTTTATGGAGGATTTTGAAAAGCACCTCCTACCCCCCATTTTACACAATCCTATAACGTGGTTCCGCTATGTAGACGATATACATATGTGCCACCTAGCCCATCAATGATAACAGATTTGATTCTTTCTTTGAAAAATTGAATAAGATCCACCCAACTATTACATTTAAAGTAGAATGGGAACTGAACAACTCATTGCCGTTTCTGGATGTAAAAATATCTAAAATAAACGACAAAGCATATTGTTCCATCTACCGGAAACCAACCAATTCTAATGCCTATATTCATTATTTCTCGTGTCACGATGTATCGGTTAAAAGGTCTGTAGTTTTTCCAATGTTCCTGAGAGCATATCGCATTTCTGATCCTCGTTGCTTGCAAGACGAAATTAATAGAATCATCCAAACATTCATTGAACTGCAATATCCCCTTTGGTTCATAGAAAAGTGTCACTATAAAGCCAGAACCATCTATTACTCCCCAGCTTATTATAAGGAAAACAGATGTGACAAATATTATGTTACCTTGCCATACTCCCCCCAGTTAATCAATTTCAAAAAGTTAGCACGGACCAACAACATTAATGATGCCTTTCAGTACGAGAATACGATCAGAAATAGCCTATCCAAAAATAGATCGATCGATAAACAACAGGATGTTTATTTTATTCCATGCAAATCATGTAATGAAGTATATATCGGTGAAAGCAGCAGATTTTCTAAGCGAATGCATGAACATAAATGCGATATGCGACGTGGTGACCCCTTAAAATTTATCTCCCTCTGTACCAAAGACTGTGCATTTACTTCAATGGTAAATTCTTTCGCCAAAAATTTGGTTTAGCTATGGGTAATTGTTTATCCCCCGTTTTATCTAACTTATATATGGAATTTTTCGAAACAGTTTTCCTCCCCTCTATTGTAGATTTTCCTATAATCTGGTTTCGCTATATTGATGATATCCTTTGCTTGTGGCCCAATTCTGAAAATATTTTTCTTTTTTTTGAATAAACTTAATTCTCTTGTACCTTCAATCAAATTTACCCTTGAAATTGAACAGAATGGAAGTATTCCTTTTCTAAATTTATTAATACACCGCACGCCTTCTGGTTTCAAATTCTCTGTCTATCGGAAACCAACTAATTCTTCTTCTTATATTCACTTTTACTCCTCTCACCATATTAAAGTCGAAAGATCAATTTTTATTGCAATGTTTCTCCGTGCACTTCGTGTAGTTAATCTCGAATTTTTTTACTCTGAAGTTTCCAAAATTTTTGACATCAATCATAAACTTTGCTTTCCTTTTCATTTCCTTGATAAATACCTTCAGTTAGCTAAAAGGCTTTTTATAGTCTTGAACTTCGCGCGCCTTTTAATAACAAGAATACTCTTGTACTTCCTTTGAATTCATCCTTTGCTTCTCTCCCTCATGTTTTAAAATCTCTATCTCTAGGCATTTGTGTAGTATTTAACTATAATAATACTATCTTTAAACTATTAGTCAAGAACGCCTCTCCTATTGGTAATGTATATTGCGTAAAATATATCGATTGCTTTAAATATTACGAGGCCAATCAGGTAAATGTTTAACAAAAACGAATTTCTCAGCATAAATATAATGTCCGTCTTGGCCAAGAAAGCAGCTCATTTTATGTTCATATGTCATATCTTAATCACAATATTTATTGGAATTCTGCTAAAATCATCTGTCATAATAACGATACAATTTCCCGAAATATCATTGAATGCACCTTTATTAGTAAATTCCCAAATTTTAATTAAGTCCTGGCTTATATAAACTTGATGGTTATTTTTTAAATTATATTAACAATGTACTAGGGAAATTTTTAATTTGAGACGAAATATTTATATTAATCTTAATAAAGAATTTAATTTTATTCTGTGTGCATCTATGTAGACTTATGTTTTTGTCTGTATTTATTTCCATTTGAGTCAAGTCTTTAGAAAATTTGTACTTATTCTAGCTTGGTTTTTAGATCCTGACCTCCTTAATTGCCTAGGTGGTATTTTAATCCTCTTGCCAATCTTTAGTCTTTGGAATTTACCTGATTTAATGATCTTATTTTGTATTTATCTTCGCTCTTCCTAAGGTTTCCATTTCATATTAATGCATTTTGTTGATTGTTTTTTTTCTTTTTTGGGGGGCGTTCCCTCTCATCTCTATCATCATTATAAATATTACAATTTTCAATACTTTTGTTATTCCTTGATAAAGAACTCGAAATAAAGTTCGAAAGTACTTGGAATCCTCCGTATTCATTTTTCCTGTGGGCTTTGTCGCATTTATTGCATACTCACGCGATACTTTGTGAGTTTTCCATATATATATATATATATATATATATATATATATATATATATATATATATATATATATATATATATATAACGGATGTTCCATTAAGACGGATCGAAGTTAGCAGTAAATAAAACAGTGTTATTGGTGAAAATTTATTGATTTTACTATTGGGTCATGTGTTATTTGAGTCATGGCAATTATGTGTGAAAAATAATATCGCCTTAATGTCCACCAAGGCTTCGGCGGCACACCTCCACTCGATGGTCAAAATCTTTGATGACGTCTCTGCATAGTTGCTCCTTGATCTCACCAATATGCCTTATTATCTCATCCTTCAGCTGTTGAATTATTGTTGGCTTGTTGGTATATACCCTACTTTTGAGATGACCGCAAAAGAAGAAATCTAAAGGCGTTAAGTCACACGATCCTGGTGGCTAATTGACCTTGCTGTTTCGAGAGATGATGCAACCTGGGAACTTCTCATTCAATAAAGCCATTGTTGCATTGGCTGTGCGGCATGTGGTGCCGTCCTGTTGAAACCACAAATCTTCGACATCCATAGAATTCAATTCAGGCCATAAAAAGTTGGTTATCATGGCACGGTATCGCACGCCTGTCACCGTAACAGAATTCCCGGCATCATTTTTGAAGAAATACGGCCAAATGATTCTGCTAGCAAAAAATGCACACCAAACATTGACCTTTTGTGGATTCAGTGGCTTTTCAACAATCTTCCTGGGATTTTCATCAGCCTAAATGCGACAATTCTGCTTATTAATGAATCCACCAAGATGAAAATGGGCTTCATCACTAGAGATGATTTTTTGCGAAAAATCATCATCGGATTGTCTTTGCTCGTGCACTCAATTGACGAATGTACAGCGCTTCAAATGGTCAGCAGTCTTCAGTTCTTGTGTCAATTGAATTTTGTAGGCATGTAGAGACAAATCTTTTGTCAAAATTCGATGTAACGTTGTTGTGGAGAGGTTCAATTCCTGCGCGCGATGACGAATAGAGGTGTCTGGATCTTCGGCCATATTCTCGCGCACTGCAGCAATGTTTTCAGCTGAACGGCGTAAACGAGCACACAATGGCGTTTTCATATCTGCCACCGACCCCGTTTGTTTAAATTTACGAACAATTTTCCCAATTGCACTTTCGGGTGGTCGATTATGTTGACCGAAAAAATCGCGAAGTGCCCGAAATGCGTTTCTGTTTGAACGTACATTTTCGTAATAGCCTTCGATAACTTTAACACGTTGTTCGATTGTTAATCTTTCCATGGTTGAAATTGCCAAAGACTAAAGTTATTAAATCTGAAAGAAAAGAAAAAAATCATTAGACGCTTAAACTTAACTCACATTTAAAATCGGTCCAAGTTATTGGAACACCATATATATATATATATATATATATATATATATATATATATATATATATATATATATATATATATATATATGATACAATCGTAAATTCAACTAAAAAAATAAAATATTCACACGTGCAAAATAAGAGAACATTATTCACACGATTGCTTACCAAGCAAAAACACTAGAAGCTAAGCAAGATTTAACAACGATGAAACATAAAACACTTAATAAGATTTGTTAAAGCCTTGCCTTTTATTATTATGCTGCAACGACGACCACAGGACCTCACCAGTTTTTATCAAAATTCTGATGTTATTTTGTTCCATTCTTGCTCCATTTTCCTCCCTAAATCTTTCATAGTTGAGTGCTGCTGGTCTATAACTTTGTCTCCAACGATCGTCCAGAAGTTCTCAATTGGGTTCATGTCCGGGCTCTCAGCAGGCCACTTAATTACTTTGATATCTTCTTGTTCGAAACTGTATTTTACTCACTTTGCAGTATGGCATGGCGCGTTGTTCTCCATGAATACTGCTGGCTGGTTCAGAAATGCTCTGAGTGAAGGTATGACATGTTGTTGTACGAAGTTTAGGTACACATTCGCATTTACCGTTCCAATTATTCGCACTAGCGGAGCAACTCCTTAAGACGAAAACATCTACCATACCAGGACGCTGCTTCCCCAATGCTTGGCAGAATTTAAACACATTTAGAGTTAAGTCTATCACCTGCGGCGCATCTAACAAAACGTCTATCATCAGATCCGACGATATTAAATTTACTTTCGTCGCTGAAACTAATTACTCCCAATCTTTATCACTCCAAATAAGCTGAGCTTCAGTATATTCGAGTCTCGCCATTTAGTTCTTCTTACTGATGATCGGTTTGGTTGCTGTAGAACTAGATTTTTAAAAAAATTCATTGAGGCGATGGGACACTGTAAAACGGCTTACTTCTTTGGCATTATAGGTATACTTCCTATAATTCTTTAACTTGTTCGTCGACGTGCTCCTGCAAAGACGCCTAACAGGAGAGTTATCGAACTCTTGACCAATGGCTTTTTCGTTTTGGGCATTATCCAGGAAAGTGGAAACCTTAAATTTGATTGTTTTGTGATTCGATTGTAAAGGATCAAGTGGAATAATTTTGCGTAAGGTGCCCAACGAAGGTACCTAAGAGGTACCTAAAGTTAAAGATTTCAAATCAGAACCATCTGAGATACCACATGTTCATTCCATTTTGGAACCGTATTTACCATTCATTTGGAGGTGCTATGGCTTAGCTAATTGTAAACTCTGCTCTAAATTTGATCGAAGCTAAGCTACATCCGGTTTGGTTATTCGCGGTTGGCGTCTGATTGGAGTGTACGACACGACGGTTGCCATACGCCGTGGATACCAGTGGTTCGGATCCTACAATAAGCAATAGGTTCCTACTGAGAAACTTTGAGGCCTCAAAAAAAGTGTGCAGATCGGTGGTGAAAAGCCACAAATTATTTATTAATTCACACGCTACAAAGACTAATAAGAAAACTTAAAGGTAAGGTAAAAGCAAAAGTGTTATTTTTACAGGTATACTGCCGAGATTCAAAATGAGTAGCAGATTTGTGGAGATGCATCTTATATTCAAAAACTGCTTAAAAGTTCTTTGTCAAAGAGGGTAATATACTTTGTTAACCTTTGGAGTGATTTCTATGAACGTCCTGTTTAACCTAGATGGACTTCACAGAGGAGATAGGAGAAGCGAGGTTTAGAAGGCTGTTTGACAGTGCTCTTCTCTTGTTTTTTCAGAAGGTATCTTTATGGGATATAGGGAAATCTCATTATCTTTATGGGAGATATAGGGAAATTTAATGTAAATAATTCGTTAGGGTCCCTCGAACGAGCCACATTCCAAAGCTCTAAATCATCTTTTTTTATATACAAACGAAAGTTCTAAGAGGGACTATATTCAAGAGTTTAATTTTTGTCGTTATTAACTGTATAATATAAATTGGTTTGAAGACAAGGCGGAGGCTTATAATTTAATTAATAACGAAGAAAACATAATAATCAAAGATATAAATATAGTTATACTGCTTAGATCATTTATTTATTGAAATTACGAAAAATTGCAGCAAAATTAATCTTATTGTTGTCTACAAGCCACCAAGAAAAGTGGAAGATGATGCTATTTTTCTCTTTCAAATACTTTTGAGTCTAAGAAACAATGAAAACTGTTTTGCATAGTGAATTAGTTTCCTAAATGTAAATATTAATTACAAATTGTCCGAAAACATTTTGTAATAAATATAAATGATAACTTCTTTATTAAAGAGTGGATGATCCGACGCGCTGCCATAGCGTTTTGGATTTGATTTTAATGAAGAATAAGAATTTAGTATGAAAAGCAATGTTGTCGAAATATTTGCAAAAGATGATCAACACATAATTTGCTTAAATAAGTTTATTGCCGATTTTAGATCTTGTAATCCTGATTTATTTTCTACGATCGCTTAAAACGCATCAGGATGAATGAAAGTTTAAACGCTGTAAAGACCCTCCAAATGTATGCTGCATTTTCTCATTGATTTTTCACAATAAATAAATGTGCTCCTGGTTTATACACAGGAAGTTTCTACTAGATCTCGATAATTCATTTGGATAAAAGTAGAGATAGAAGTAGCATACAAAAACGTACAAAGGTTGTGTAATTCTAAAAAAAAATAACAAATACAATCGAGAACCTGGTCCTATACATTTTTAGCATCGCCTTGTAAATCATAACAAAAGAAGTAGGGAGAACTATTTAATGAACTTTGTTTTAGCATCCAGTCACTAACGTAAGCGATTTCATATATGCACTAATATTGTTAAACCATCAGGATTTAGAGGATTCTCAGAATTTTATTATTGTACATTTAAAAATTTGCGGACGATATCAAATTAGTAATTAGGGCAAAATATCTGAGCGAACTTGTAAATTGATAATGCAATGAATGAGATGATAATTTTCAGGTAAAGTTTGACGTAGACTGGTGTTACGTACTATAGTAGGGATACCAAGACATCAGGAAAGGGTCGGACATGGTTGTCACAATCTAGACTTCATCATTGAAATAGATTAGGGAGTGTTCATTTCGAGCAAATTATAAGTTTCAAAACACTGGGTTGTATTTCAAAGACAAAAGTCTAAAATGTTATTTTTTAGAATTTTAGTTTTCTCTCTTGTGCATTCATTATACTTATTGATACGTTAAAAGGATTTGAACATTCAAAAAATATCAACATTAGTGGAAGCCAAGGTACACAAAACCGATTCCTTTGACGAAAATAGAAGATCCTGAGTCCTGAAGACAACGAAAGACTCGGCAGTAACTCCTGCAATTCCTTTCAAAGAATTCAAGGAGACAAGGTAGTGATTTAGCTGGATAAGAAAGCAATCTATATTTTTTCGGGAAACTGACCTTAAGCTATGCCAAGTAAATTGAGCAATGGGTGAAGGAGCATACTCTTACGGAAAACATGACATCATATTGCCTGAGACATCGACCAACACAAAAGTAAATCTCACAAATCTTGTTCCTTCTTAGTCCACTGTCGAGAATAGAGGCTCCTTGCTGCCATGCGGCCCGTTGAAACCACGGGGTCAGTCCACGTGAGCGAATACCGTGAGAACAGTCAGAATATCGAACTGCTTTCCGCGATAAGCGAGGGATTGGAATCTCAAACGAGTGCTTCTATCGTCTCCCAGGGTGTTATCAAGAAACCTTCGAGGGAGTACTTCCCATCCCTCAAGCGCAGTGTTGGTTCGTGGAGAGATCCCACCTCCCCATGGCGGATGCAGTAACGGATCTGGCTAGTCACTATATATTGTTGGTCCCAATAGGGCATCGACAGTATTAGGCCTGCCTTTTACAACGAAACACGTCATTCTCGATCGCACTCCCTTTTCTTGACGAGCCGAAAACTAGAATTATCCTGAAGGATCTGAGGCCCAGTAAATGGGCCCATCCTTGGTTTTGTTACATTTCGTTTGGCACGAATACTCCTTCCAGTTAGTGTTACTACTAGAGGTTAAACTCCCCGTGGTTAAACCATCTTGAATAACCATCCGATCCCCGTTTCATCTCTTAAAGCCTCGAACCTAAGGCAGGCTGATACGAATCATCTGTGTCTAATCATCCCTGTGTGTGTTTGTACAGGGGGCTCGTATCGCCTCTCGACCCCCTCCCCCCCGCCCCAATCCGTAGAGCCCGCTCTGAGTAGCTCTGATACGTTCCGTTCTTGTATACATAGAGTATCTATTGCCATTACTTCATTTAATCTATCTATTGTGTTTCACTGTGTATATATTTAAGTTTATTTTTGTACCTACTTTTTCATAAGCCTCTTAGCCGGAGAATTCATTAGCTAATATCAGCCAACTGCACTGACTCTTTTGAATTCAAATCCTTTGCATTCTTCCCCTGTTTGACCGTGAGCGTCCACAATATTGAGGTGGAAGTTACGTATATGTCATGGTTATTCTACGACATCCACACTATACGATTATATTTGGAGAGTGGAAGGGTTAACAAGTGGATTGAAAGGAAAAAAAACCGTGCTTTTTAAAATAAAGTTTAGCTAAATTAAACTTAATAAATCTCTTTCAAATACTGTTTTATTACAGCTCTGCAGTTGTAAGAGATTTTATTTAAACTGATACTCGATTTACAGATATTTTTCGTTGTCACAGTATATGTATATATGTACCTTTCCTTCATAATTTAGAGTTCTATTGAAGGTAAAATATTTGAAACTAATATTATTGTTGCAGATTAGAAACAATTTTCAGGTTAACATAAAATGAAATGCTAAGTTCTGTGCAAACGCATGATTATTACAAGATCGTAGAGTTTCTGAGAAAATAGTGCCAACAATTTTAGGAAATGCCACTGTCATTTGACCTTCAGTATTATTTACTTGAGTAAATGAATTAATGTTCAGTGAACTGAATTGTAAAACACGGTTAGAAAAGGAAAATATATGAAAACTAAATTTTTAATCTCATTTAAATTCTCCATTGACAAGATGTGAGAGGGGAAGAGAATACAATGGATTTCCAAAATTCCAATGCTGAATCCCAAATCTCGAATTTGTGGCGACCATGAGCGTCTCTTAATCCTTTATTCAGTAACTACAATGGTTTGCTTTGTCGGTGTGCATTGTGTTTAAAAAAACAAAAACTGCTAGGTTTATTATTAAAAAAATAATAATTCCAATCAATTGCAATAAATATAAATTTTATTAATCTAGTGCTGAGCAAAGGAAATCTGCAGTAATCATGGTCCAGCAATCGAATTCCATCGTCGTACCTTTTGTAACACCCTCTTTTGGGTCTTGTTATATACATATAATGGTGTCAAACATAAAATTTCTTTCCTTCATCATCATCCTTTCTTTTAAAAATGTTTCCATCCCATTTCTTATCTTGAATTTGCATTTTTACTCGTCGTCTCTTGTGTTCTGTTTCTTAGAGTCGTCCTCTGTTTCTGAGCATCATCCCTTGTTTTATTTCTTTGAATCGTCCTCTGTTTCTGAGCATCATCCCTTGTGTTTTGTTTCTTTGAGTCGTTCTGGGTTTCTAAGAATTTCATGGGTTCAAGCTGCAAGTTTGTTAGAAATGGCAAAATGCATTGGTTAAATATTGTGCCTTTTAAGCATTGAGGCACGTTGCTTTTGCTAAATGAAGCTCAGTTTACCGTGTTATCATCAAGAGTTGCCATTTTCCTAATTGCCACATTTTTCTTCCTAATCTATAATCTAATCATAACTTTTAATTTATATATATATATTCAGAAAAGTTAGTGTTAATTAAGTTTCTCTTAAATCAATTTGAAACATCGAATAAATTATTTCTGTGCATCTGAACTAAAGAATACAATATCGTCGGCCATTAATTTTACTCCCTCCTTTTATCCATTAGAGAAATATTCTTGAATCTCTCTTCGATAATGCGTAAACCGCTTAGGGAGACAGAAATTCCATGTATATCCCTCTTTTTATCTGTAATTTTTACTGTCTAAATGCAACCCAAATAATGATGTCTGAGTCTGACTTCATGCTAATTAGATGTATTTGAAGCCTGCTGACAATTAGTGCATTGCTTCATACTAGTCCTTCTTTGGTATAATCCGGTGATTTAATAACAGTACAATGGTAATTTATCTGTGTTTTCTTTGATACAGTTTATTTCAGCTCTTTAGCATGTTCTTTTTTTCTTCGCAATTTACGTGTTCAACTTCATTTGACGACATGCAATGTTTGCTTTTAGTTCTCTCGCCCGCTCGTTATCTTGCTATCATTTATAACGTAATGAAATTTTCACCATAGAATGAGGATCACTGTTGTAAATTCATCTCCATTACTGACACTCAAACCCAATCTGTCCACATTGAGGCCTTTGTCTCCATCTTTGATCCTCTTCGTCACGGTGTCCCACAAGGATCTGAAAACAGTTCAATTCTCTTAGCTATTGATTAGCTTATAACCTCTTCTCGACCTTTGATTTTACTTCAATGTCGATCCAACAAGTGTACTTTTCCTCCCAGCCCGTCACATTTGCTCTCAAAGTTATTATCAACTCCACATCCGCGTACACAACGATTACAATCGGGCCTTGAGCTAAGTTTCTAAAGCTGAACCACGGAAAAGCGGAAATCTTCTTAATGGCGTGACCCTTTCTCTGAACCTAAATTTCCTTCTCTGATTATGTGCATAATTTTAGCGTCTTTTTTTGACGTAGGACTATCTTTCATTCCCCAAATCAAGAATATATCAAGGTCTTCTATATGAACTTTCGCAATCTTCGGAAACAGATATCCATACCTTTGTATCATTTTTCACAGGGACTTGTAGCTCACGTGTCTCTGGTCTTCTTGCTTCTTCACTCAACCATCTTCAGATCGTTTAAAACTATACGACCACCTAGCTTCTTCACTCACCTGGCTTATCACCCAAGTGAGCTTAATACGAGAGCTTCACTAATTACCTTTAAGTTTCCGCTTGGATCACAAGATCCCAATATTTCGTGTTTCCTTCCCCAAATCCCCTCCCTCGTAACCTCATATCTTCATCTGCTACGTCTCTCAATCCAGTTTTAGTTGCATTGCCGACTGTACTTGTTATATCTATGCCTTAAGACTTGAATTGTCTTGCCGCTAATCTCCAGCATCTGGATCTGAGCTGTCAACTATGATTACTCTCTTCTGTAATGACTTTGAGTTAGAGCCTTGCGAGATCTGCCTGCCCTGATGATATCCGTATACCCAAACGCAATATAATTATTATTGCATGATTTTATATGTAGGAGAGGATGCCAATGAAGGTCTTATAAACTCTGATTGACATCTATAATGGCATTTCGTATTCATTAATTTGTTGCAGTATTTTTTTTACATAGCCTACAAATTTCACGGCAGATGTTGATAGGTTTGGTACAACGTAAAAGCCAGTTTTTATTTTTTCTAGTCTTGTCCTTCACCGCCAAATGCAAATCCGGCGTAGGGAGCATTTATCAAGGCCAAATCTATTAGGCATATACGTAGTGCCATTGTAATTGTAAAAAAATACATATACGAGATGGCTTAAAGAACTTCGTCCAATTTTTTAAGAGTTAGTACATATTTTAACTTGGGAATCATCATTGGCTAAGCCAATAGCAACAGAGCCAAGTGCAAAGACAAATATAGATTATATAGGTAGTGTGTCTACCCAGGTATATATGCAGTTGTGCTTCTTAATCTTTTATCTTCTCAGACACTTCTTCATTTATTTTGTGCCGAATCATAGCACCTTGGGTTCGAATTTGAGTATCCTAAATGTCCATCACGAGCTAGGGAAACTATGACGCATTTTCATACTTCGCTTAATTTTCCTTTTCCCCACAAATTATTAATAGAATTAAGATAATGGGATTCGCCAGACTATAAATCCTACAAATAATGTTCCGGAAAACTATTAGGGTGATTTGTAGGGCCTATTTGGATGAATTCTAATACGATAATCTATTTAGGGGTGTTGTACAGAGAGCAGATATATGGTTTTGTCTCGTGTGTTATAAACAAATGCAATCTTCCAGCACGCATTTTAAGTGGATTTAATTCATTATGAAACTTCAATTCATTGTTATTGATACTGTTCGGTCATCTTTCGAGATGGGGCATCTTTCCATCTTGAGGACCCTATCTTATTGCTGATAAATAATAGTTTTCATTTGGCAGAAAATGATTACTACTTGTCACTAAGAAAATTCAATACATAAACAATTATCAATTAAATGGGTATATAAAAAACGCCCAAAGGATCTCAGAAGCATCTTAGAAAAAACGTTTTGAAAAAGGTTTGTAAACAAAGTAGTGAAGGTCTGGGAAGTACGAGTGTGTGTAAAAAAAAGTCTGTTAACCAAAAGGTCGCGTGCTCTGATTTCTTCTGATTTATTACCTTACGACCTTCAGAACTTTCAAGAATTCACGAAATAACCTTAGGAATACCTTAGCAATTCTATCATTCGAAAGAAAATGTAAAACAACATAAGGGTTTTAAATCTCGTTCAAATTGGCAAAATAGTTATGATGTTATTAGAAAAGAATTACTCAACTAACGTTGGCAGGACTTTGACAATTATATCATTTGAAAGAGAATGTAAAACGGCATAAGGGTTTCATACTTCGTTAGAATCGGCTGAATGGTTATGATGTTATTGCCAAAACACAATAATTCCCAGGCTAAACTTGGGAGGTCTTTGCCAATTATATTATTCGAAAGATAATATAAAACAATATAAGGGTTTCAAATTTCGTTAGAATCAGCAGAATGGTTATTAAGTTATTAAAAAAAAATACCCAGCTAGCCTTGGGAGGACTTTGGCAATTATATCATTCAAAAGAGAATGTAAAACAACATAAGAGTTAAATATTTTGTTAGAATTGGCAAAATAGTTATGATGTTATTGCCCCCAAAAATAATTCCCTGGCTAACGTTGGGGGTACTTTGGCAATTATATCATCGAAACCCCATAAGGCGCGAGGCGATTTGCCATCCTGGCCGCCGTGCTGACGGGACTCAGCACCCCGTCCGACCCCAGCTTAGTGTCTTTTCCTTCTTTCAGAAAGACTGTATTTCTCCCCTACTTCGTCGCTTTTCATACAACCTCTCCCACAACTTTCTCTGGTCAGCCTCTAATTTCACAGGGTAAATGCTGACTTTCTTCTCAGCTAATCGCTCCGGATCGGGACTGAGGGGGGAGGGGTCAATGTAATCTAACCCCTGAGCTCCGGTTCGGGGTGATGGGTTTTTAACAACCCGCTTCATCCCCACCCATACCTTCCTCGCATCCCATTTCCTCCTCACTTCACCATCTTTTTTTTACGCCGTGTCCAAGGTAGAGCCGCCATGCCGTGGGACTGCCAGGCCATCAGGCGGGAGGGGTGGTCCAGAATGGCGACACCTGGCTCTGCCAGGCCTGTACGCACCCCCTGCAGGGCGGGCTACTGCGAGGGATGATGAGCGTATGTATCCCGTGAAAAATGAAGGGTCACCATGCCCAATGATGAAAAAACAAATTTTCTCCCCTCAATTTCCTCTTGTCAATCATCGGAGCCACGCTCGGGAAGCTCCACAGATAAAATGGAGGTCCCCCCCTATGCTTGCACAGGGCCCCTCCAAATTTTTATAACCGGAGAGGCGACTTACTCCTCTCCTTCGCCTACGGGTGTAGGTGACTCCCACAGACCCCTTCTCTGGAGTTGCTTTCGGGCACCTCCCTCTTCCCAGCCGCATTTCCCCCCTTTTCTATCCAAGATGACTGCCAAGAAAGACAGCAGGCAGCCCATAGCCGACCGCTCTCTAGTGAAGCGGCTCGGTAGTGTAAACCCCCTTAGGGGAGAAAGGGAAGCCAGGCCCCTTCGGTCACTTCCCTCAAAAGACCCGCTGGCTAGAGTTTTAAACCTAGCGGGGGTCAAGGCCTGTGCCTCCCTAGACATGACTAGCGACGATGCTGCCAATAAGACCTGTGATGTCCTGGGCGGATGGCCAACTGGAGGCTCCCCCTGAGATAGACATGGTCCTTGAAGCAACCCAGCCTCAGACGGTAGGGCCATCCATGGGAGCGAATCCGGGCTCGGCGCCAAGCACCGAACTCGAGTCCGCCCCTATGCAAGCTCCTCCTCAAACGGCTAGGGTTTCCAAGGCAGTTCTAAACAACAGGGCGGTCCCTTGGTAAAGCTGGCGGCACAAAGGGCTCACACCCAGCCCCGACTAAAACCAGGGCTCCCCCCCCTTTCCCCCAGCGTGAACGTTTCCCGTGAGGCGAAACGGCAACACGCTTACACTGAAGTTGATGTCCAATCCATCTTCCGGGGTTCCTAAAGCTGTCCCCCAAAAGGAGGACAGCAACAAGGGAGCTGCGGCTCCTTTGCCCAAGCCTAGTGATAGGCTGAGTGGCTCGAAGACGGTGAATCCTCGAAAAGAGGGAACGCCCGCCTAAGATTTCGAGGCGAAGGGAGGAAAACACTCGCATGGCGAGCACAAACTCCCTAAATAAGTCCTCGAAGGCGACAGCGCATTCACCGCATTGTCAGGCCAACAGCGCCCGGGGATCTGCCTCCAGGAAGCGTACGTATATTCCCGTGAGGGTCTTCTGTTCGGGAAGCGCCCGCGTCTCCTTCGAACTAGGCTTGGAGGGTATATTCCTTCAATTGAATTGACATGGACTCCGGGCCAAGTGAGATGAGATGCGGAGGCTCGTCTCGTCTCGTTCCTCGTTAGCCATTTTTCTGGAGGAGACCAAGCTATGCGCGTGCCCCCTTCCCACCCTCCCGGGGTATAAGGGTTTGCGACCCCACCACCACGAGATGGCCGGGCTTATGGATGCACGGTTTACACCCGGCATGATGTCTCCGTTCTTCCTTTCACTTTAGATACCTTTTTTCAGGCAGTGGCTGTGCAGCTGCACCTGAAGAGGCGGGATACTGTTATTTCTGTGTACATTCCACCGTCAGCTGACTTCGACGCGGGGGACTTCCGCCGCGTCGTGGCACGGTTGCCAAATCTGATCGAAGAGCTTGAGATAGGTGTCCTAAATATGGATGAGTTTACGCATTACTGTCCGGGAACCGCTTCATTTTCTTGCCTTGAGCTATCTTTGTGCTCTTCGGATGAACAGCCTGATTTTGATTGGGGGGGGGGGGGGGGTTGATGATCTCCATGGTAGTGATCACTTTCCCATTCAAATATCATTTTCAGGGCAACTGCCGCCTGAAAGCCGACCCCGGTGATGCTTGGCGCGGGCGCGGTGGCCTGCATTTCAAGAAATGACTGAATTCTCTATTTTAGTCCAGGAGTTTAGGTCGGTAGATGAGGCCGTTGAGTTCTTCTCTGGCAACCTCATCGCCTTGGGCCTGAATACTATTCCTA
This sequence comes from Ceratothoa steindachneri, assembly GCA_963969495.1. Taxonomy (NCBI): domain Eukaryota; kingdom Metazoa; phylum Arthropoda; class Malacostraca; order Isopoda; family Cymothoidae; genus Ceratothoa; species Ceratothoa steindachneri. Next base: position 97,866,956 of record OZ018319.1, read on the forward strand.
GGACGTCTGGCCGTTTTGCACGCCGACCACTCCTGTGGTGGTCGGCCGAGTGTGAGACGGCCTTCAAACTGAAGCGTTATGCCTACATGCGCTATAAGCGCCACCCGAACGATTTCACTGTCGGTGAATTTCGTCGGGCTAGAGCTAGGTTCCGGTATATTTCGAAGCACGCCCGCCGCTTTTCTTGGCGGGCATACGTGTCTTCACTTAACGGGAAGACCCCTCGGGCAGAGGTGTGAAAGTAAGTTAAAAGGATTCAGGGCAAGTTCTCGCTTCTCGCAGGACCCCCCTCCCATTCTCTAGGCGGAATACTTCACATCTACTTTCTCCGCATTCTCTAGCCGGGATGCTGCTCCGCCAGCATTTAATGCACGTCGTGATGTCACGGAATGCCGCCCACTGGACTTTACCTCCAGAGGTGGAGAACCCTTCAACGATAATGTTACTCTGAGTGAGTTGCGTTCTGCTCTTGCTTTGTGCGCGGACACCGCTGATGGTCCGGACGATGCCACGTACGCCATGCTTCGACACCTAGGTGAGCGAGGCATGGCCTTTCTGTTAGATTTTTTTAGAGGATCTGTGGGAAGGGTCTCCTCCCAGATTCCTGGCGAATTGCTACTGTGCTCGCCTCTCGCAAACCGGTTTCTGCCCAATCTCTCTAACCCCTTGCGTGTGCAAGTGATGGAGAAATTGGTAAATATAATATTAGCCTTTTTCCTGGACAGTGGAGGCCATCTGTCTTTTGCAGAGTGTGGCTTCCGCAAGTTCTACTCCACGTCGGATGCTATGCTCCGACTGCATAATGACGTCTGCGATACCTTCCTTCGTAGACAGCAAAACGCCACGGTGTTTTTCGATCTGGAGAAGGCCTACGATACCGCATGGAGATACGGTATCATAGAGACTCTCCACACGATGGGAGCTAGGGGACGCCTCCGAATGTTTATATCTGAATTTTTGCAAGATCGTCGATTCTGCGTACGGGTCAGGGGAGCCCTATCCGGCCTAATGGAGCAGGAAGAGAGAATCCCGAAGGGAAGTTTCCTCAGTGTCATACTCTTTGCTCTGAGCACCAACGGCATCACCTCGGTGCTGCCGGAAGATGTTCTCGCTACGCTCTACGTGGACGATCTTTCGATCTCTTTTGGCGCGGCCAAGATGCCAACTCTCCAGCGTCGACTCCAACAGGCATTGAACCGCGTCTCTAACTTTGCCGAAGAGCACAGGTTTTGGTTTTCTTTGGCCAAGACTAAATTGGTGCACTTATGCTGCCACCCACGGCTCCATCGCGACCCTGATTTTTTCTCAATTGGGGTGCGCCTGGAAGTGGTTGAATCGCACCGTTTCCTTGGTCTTGTATTTGAGCGACGCCTCACCTGGGAGGCTCATATTCGCAGCCTTAGGGTCTCTTGTATCTGCGCCATGGATATTCTCCGTTCCGTGATGTTCAGCGCTTGGAGCGCTAATAGGCCTACTGCCTTACTTTTTTATCGATCCTTTTTTCATTCGAAGCTCGACTACGGAGGCGAGTTTTATGCATCCGCAGCCGAGCGTGTATTGCGGAAAGTGGACCCGATCCACCACACCTGCCTCCTCATGGCGACCGGTGCATTCCTAAATTTCCCCATTTAGAGCCTACTAGCAATGCCGGGGAGATGCCACTCGCTCTACGCCGCGTACAGTGCATCAATCGCCTGTACGCGCGAGCCCGAAGCCTCATTCAGTCGCCAACAGCTCTCACTACATCCACAGCTTATTTCGACGGTGACTATACCGCCGTGTAACGCCATTCTTACCATAAGCCCTTTGGGTTTAGGGCCAGGCAGCTCCTTCGAGAGCTAGGTATAGCGCTTGGACTGGTGGCGCCCCTGGTTCTGCCCAGGACACCACCCTGGAGGGTACCATATTTTGCTATTTTTCGCCACGCCTCTGCTCCCAAAGCTTGTACAGCGCGGGGACTATTGCGTTCGACCTTTTAGGAGCACATCTCTTGTCACGCTGGAACCGTGCTAGTGTATACGAATGGCTCCAAGTCCCAAAAGAAGCTCGGCTTCCATTCCGTATCTCCTCTGTTTAAAGTCAGCGGGGCTTTGTCAGGCGCTGCGTCTGTCTTCACGGCCGAGCTAGTGTCAATACAATACTCACCCCGGGAGATTACGCAACGTACCCGGCTTGGAGACCGGATTGTGGTCTATAGTGACTCAGAAAGCGCCTTGAGTGCTATCGGGGCATTGGAAACTTCGCATCCCCTGGTTCGCGATATCCGTGACGCCACGGTTTTGGCGAGCCGAGCGGATCGAGAGTTTATCTTCTGCCGGGGTCCTGGACATGTAGGAATTGCGGGGAATGAGTGAGCCGATGATGGCGCCAAAGAGTAAGCGAGGACTCTGCGACCTCACGAGCGTTTCGCTCTTCCTGACACCGACTACATGACAGGAATACGGGCAGCTTTTCGTGATGCTTGGCAAAGAAGATGGGAGACGGTCGAAGGGAACTTAAAGTTGTGTGCCATTGTGCCGCGACTATTCCCATGCACCTACCCCCCAATGCCGCGAAGGCTTCAGGTTGCTTTCTGTCGTCTCCGAATTGGGCACACTCGCGGGACGCACCGCCATTGGATGAAGCGCTCGCCAGCGTCCTATTGTGAAGACTGCGTCGTCCCCTAGACTGTTCGGCATATTCTTGTCGTATGTCCCAGTCTGGGTAATTTCGCGCACGTTACCTGTCTCGGTACCGGGATGAGCGGGATCACTACCGCCTGTCCCTTGTATTCGGGCGAGTGCGTGCACATTGACTGGTGGACTTGTACACTTTTTTGGGGGGGGGGAGCGGCCGTCTCCCCTTTATTTAACCATTTTTTTGTTTTGTCTTGTTCGTTTTTTTTTTTTCCTTATAGGTCGCACGTTCCTGCGCCAGGGGGACCTCCTCACGACACAGGATCTTGCTTCCTGCTCGTTGTCTTTTCTCTTTTTTAAATTTTGGTGTTGTTTTTTTTGTGTTTTCGAATTGGATTTTAAAGTAGCCTAGTACTAGGCAGGTTTTTAATATGGCAACTAATGCCCAAGTAGGCAGTCGCCAGATGAGCTTTTTAAAAAAATATTTATATCATCGAAAGAGAATGTAAAACAACATAAGGGTTTCAAATTTCATTAGAATCGGCCAAATAGTTATGATTTTATTACAATAAAAATAATTTCCGCGCTAACTTTGGTAGGACTTTGGCAAATATATAATTCGTAAGATAATGTAAAACAACATAACGGTTTCAAATTTCGCTAGAATCGGCGGAATAGTTATGATGTTATTGCCAAAGCAAAGTAATTCCCGGGCTAATCTTGGGAGGACTTAGACAATTATATTATTCGAAAGAGAATGTAAAACAACATAAGGGTTTTAAATTTCATTATAATCGGTCGAATAGTTATGATGTTATTGTCAAACACTCAGAGCATAATCTTATATCTCATTGTGGGACGTGACTTTACATTGTAAAAAATAACGAGTTTTTAAAAATTTATTATGTCATTTTCATGGCAACAACAGGCGAGGGCATCCATACCACAAAGATAGCATGACTTTCCATCTTACAAATAGATTTATATGATAAGCAACAACTGCCATTGAGTGAACTTCATCCTGCCAACCGTTTATGAAGCCATCTTCTGGGTCTTATGGATAATCGCGTCGAACTTCGTGTCCATCTTGCGACTTTTTTTATGGCAATGTGTCCTGTTCCCGGAGGTCTCAGTTTTTGTCTACTTTGGAAGGTGTATTGATTAAATAAGGCATGCCATACAGTTTTACGTGGGAACTGCACTACGACACCTAATTCACCTAATTAATCGGTAATCAGGGTTGTAATTTGGCTAAGGGCATATAATCCTGATTCTTCTCGGGGTTATGGAGTCAAGTGAGAGCGAATGTTGTTTTTCTTATTATATTTTTGAGTTTCCTTACTTTTTCACTTCTTTAGATAAAAATTCGTTCCTCTTCTCTCGGCAGTTTTTATTTAAAGTGCTGCGAAATCAATGGTTTTGCTCGATTTCTATCTAAGCTATAGATATGTTCTCCCAAATTCTTGATTTCCTTCAGATATCTACAGCCCTTTTACTGAGGACCTTATTTATCGGCTGTATTTTGGCTTCGATGTCTAGGTCACTTATTATTTGTAGTTTTATTCTTGTAGTACTGATTATAAATCATAGACTTTGTTTTTTACTCTGTAGTTCCTTCATTATCTTTTTGGACATGTGCACTGGAATTGGAAGGTAGGTAGGTGCTCTCCTCTCTAGTTTTATGTAGATTTTCCGTGAAATAATCGCAGAGGATTCTCTCCAAATTGTTGTTCATTTGGAGGGTAAGGATCTTATATTGTATCTCTCTGACCCAGACTTTGTCAAAAGCTTTATCTACGTCACATAGAACTAATGCAACATATTTCCTCTCTCCTTTTGCTATTTTTTCTGTAATTAATCTGAAGGCCTAGTTCTACCCTTCTTCTTACGTAATTCACACTGCAAATTATTATAGAGATTGTTTTGATCCTGATATTCCTTGAGGCTTCTTTCTAGTTACGATCTTCTTGAAGACCTTACCGGTAAAATCCAATAGTGATATAGGCTTGTAGCTATTCATTAGGTTCGGAAGTTTTCCTGAAATAGGGAAAGATTATGTCGCCAATGATTCAGGAAAGTAGCCGGTGTTCGTGCTGGCATTAAGATATTTTTATGGGCCTAATCATATTGGGGCCTGTGTGAGGTTGAACTTCTGGTTAAATGGGTGAAAATCGTTCTTAATCTTTCTTGTGTTGTTGTCGCACCCAGGACTACTAGTTCTTCTCTGACCTGATTTAATGAATAATTGGCGTTATTTTGCTTACGTTGTTTCTCAAATAATCATGCAATATTTCTTCAATTTCTTAACTGGTTCTCATTTTCCTTCCAGTGCCGGAGAAGTTCTTGTTCTCCCTGTATTAAGTTTCCGTTCTCACTCTATTTTCCATTTTCTCCTTAGCGTTCTTTTCTTCAGTTTGTTTATTAGACGCCAGTTTTTTTATTGGGGATCTAGTTTCATCAATTGTCCTTATAAGGTCATTCCAGTTTTTCTTTTTCTTTTTTTTGCTGCTCACTTATAAAGAATTTTATTTCCTTGTTCATTTTTACGAACTTATTACCCCATTATGTGCATGTCCCTTCTCTCCATTTAGTTCAGCATGCCCCTTTGATTCTTCTGTTTTCTTATTCATTTCCACTGTCAATTCTCGATGACGGAGTATACTGAAGGTGATTTTAAGGACGCTTCTGTTATCTGCTTCAATCAAGGCGTCTGTTAATAGTTTCAACTCGCCGTCGATGTCTTTGAGTGAAGCGTCGGCCATGTCTATTGGTATGTTCCCTTAGATTTTCTTTACATTTCCTCCAATCTGCTCTGTAGTATTGCTTCCTAATAGGTGCAGGAATCTGTATTGGGTTCTGATTCAATTGAATTAGTGTCCCAATGTGATCACTACGTGCAATTGCTACCGGCTTCCTGTACATGCTCAATTGAGTACTACAAGTGCTTAAAAAAGTGAAACAAATAGACCCTTAAAAATATTAATTTAAATTATTTCCAACTAGATTCTTTTATATCATGCACCTATCTTATTAATGAACAGTTCTTTATATATTTAATGGAGATAATAAAGCCCTTTCAAAGGTGTATGATATTTTACAAACAAAAAAATTATTAGAGTGGAAATAATTATTTCGACACTAGATAGAGAGAGCCTAATATTTCGTTACCCTTTCATTATTGTTTGCTATGACTGCTGCTAGGCGTTTCTTATAAGACTTACTCAAGTCCTGTCAATATTGCATTGGAATATCTGCCCGTTACTCCCTACACATAACTTTCAATTTGGCTAGGTTTGCAGGTTTGCAGGTTTCCTCTTATTGATTTTTTCCTTCAATATTCGTCAGAAATTTTCAATCAGATTCAAGTCAGGGAATTTAGTGGGATACGGTAAAACATTAATATTGTTCTGCAGTAACTACACAAGTGTTGTTTTCACCGTGTACATTTGATCATTGTCTTACTTATGCATACAATCATCATACCTCCTCAATTTCTCCAAAGTTGACGTTAAGTTATTGCCTAATGTTTGTCTGTACTTGGCTACATTCATTGTTCCATCAACTATATGGAGACCACCAGACCCTTAAATGAAAAAAACACATCAGCACCATAGTGCTTCCTCCTCTGTGTTTGATTATGGAGGTTGTGTTCTTCCGATCCTAAGTGGTTCCATCACAGCTGGTTTGGTCTCATCTGACCAAACCAGATTCGTATAGAATTGATCTGGCTTCTCTCTGAGTTCCTGAGCGAACTTCCGCCGTGATAAGAAGGGAGCCTTCTTCAGAAAAGGGGTCTGGTTTAGTAGCAGTGTTGTCTTTAATACAGGTGGCGTGATATGGTTTCACCTTCCTGAGGACGTTTCGCGCAGTGGCATATCAAGGATATGACAGTGTTGTTTCTTGTTCTGTAGCCGCTTGCTTGACAACTTGCATTTAAGTTCCCATGAATATTGTTAGGTGAACTCGTTGGGGATTGGTAGGTTGTAGCTACAATTAGCGATGTTAATTCTAGTTCTATTTTCACAGCTAAATATGCTTCATCGATGTTCCCGATTTTCGTAACTCTGAAGCCTCTTTAGATCGCTATACTCACGCTATCGTCTTTTTCCCGTCTGAGTGGTTGCTATGACGGTGTATAAATTAAATACTTTTATTTCATTTTCTTCGTTGTTAACTACATGTTTCAAAATGACTACAATGTATCGATGGATCATTCTGATATTTCAGATAGTATGATTCTTGTTAGTTGAAAATTTTCTAGTTATATATATATATATATATATATATATATATATATATATATATATATATATATATATATATATATATCTTCCCATTGTTTCTGCGATTACTTCATTTGGTTTAGGAGTATTATTTATCTCTCAATTTTCTGTGGAATTCCTCTGCCTAGTAGTTCTCCTCGAAGATTTTACCTTGGGCTTGAACTTCACATATATAGCATCGTCGAATCTAATTCCTCCCAGCAGAAGGTCTTTCAATCTCGCATTTTTCATGTTATCCTATGTAAGTCCATTGGTAGCCCTCTTCTATAAGCGCCTGGAACGCTTCTTTCTGGTTTAGTTTTCTTGGTATTCTATTATATAGCTCTAGATCTTCAAGCTGAGGTCTTTATGTTTCGCAAACAGTTTTTTTTTGCTTCAGTCAGTCTCTTTCAATTCTATGGGTTTGAAGGGTGACTTTTCTTTTTCTTTGGATGAGTAATTCGCCATTCTTCTTTTTCTTCATCCTTCGAGGGGTCACCAATCATGGAGTCTACCTTTTTGGGAGAGCGAGCACCCCATAACCGGTGACAATGCCTTTTTCTTCAGGCCTACTCAATGTTTAAGCTGGAGGCTATCCTTGTAAGTCGGTGGTTGACTTAATTCTGATCCTACTAATACTGACTACCAATTACTGATTACTCCTTACTGTATACCTACTGCTTAATGATTCATTGTGTGTTTTGAAGGCCTATTTATTCTACCTCAAATTTAGGGGCGTGGCTCCGTTTTCCAACTCGAGCGTGGAGTGGAGCTTATCTGATCTTAGGGTATGTGCGTGGGCTCTCCGATCCAACCGCTGGGCGGAGCTTACTCGACCAGAGGGTGTGTGCATGTTCTATGTAAGCATGTTTGCACCAAAAGAGTATTTGAATTTGGAAAACCTGACCGGGCTATATCAAGCCGCCATCCGTAGCAAGATTGATTTCGTCTTTCACGGGTTCACATTAAGGCTGATGGGTCAGGCTCCCTCTCTTGCCAGATTCCGTTCTATGTATCCACAGCTGTTTTCACTGTCTTTTCTTTGTTTTACATTAATTAATTATTACATTTGGCATATTATAATTTCAATCTTTGATTTGTGTGCCCAATTTCCAGATTTCATAGGGCCAACGGAGTGCTAATTTCTGATGTACCTTGTTGGCTCTACTCCACCTTGCAATTGAGCACCACAATTCTTCTTCTGTTTTGTTTGAGTCTGTTTAAGTGTTTTCATTTTATGTGCTTTCTTTAGTTTAATTCTTCTTCATAAATTGATGATGAACATCTTAAGTACGAGTATATCCGTTGATATTCCTTTATGCCTTTCTTTGCAAGAAGTAGTTTGAGCTTTTCGCAAATGTACTTGGCTTGCCAATGTTTGTCAGGTGAGAATATTGGAGGCAAACGAGTAATTCCGATTCTATAGCCAGGGCCATGATAAGGTTAGTTTTTGCTTGCCTATTGTACCTTTTACTATAAATATTCACGTGGCATTTTCAACAGATTTTTATGTTTTGTGTTTTTTATTCTCTTTCGTTTAGATGATGGTTTTCTTTTGGGGGAGTTTAGTGCCAGGTTGTAGTAACGACCTTCAAAGTTGAGAGACGTCTTAATGTTTGAATTGTAATCCCTCCAGAGATTTTTCTCACTCCGAACCTTTTTGTTCCTTTATCGTACAATTCTAGGTCGTGCGTGATTCTAGATCGTAGCAATTATAGCACATTTGTACATTTGAATACTTTTCTATATTTACCTCAGGTATCCTCATGTTAAATGCAGGCAGACCGTTGCTTATGATATTGTTCGCCATTCGCATTAGTTCAGACGACGTTAAAGCCACGGATAGACTGTCCGAACTTTATTATATTAACACCATGACAATTTCGTTGTCATGGAGAGTAATTTGTTTTTTAGTTTTTCGATTACTTCTGGGGATACTAGTTTTTCTGCATCACTTTCCTGGTGAACCTACCTAGTGAACTTGCCATTGTTATTTTATATTAACTTGATGGGGCTATTTTTATTTGTCAGTAGTGTTTATACCACTTTTACTGTCTAGTCTGGGGGGGTTCCCCAATCCTTGGAGCGAAATTCTTTTACACTCTACCTCCTTTCCTTTCGAGCTACGGAGGCGCTCTTCGTGTTTCCTTTCCTCTCCTGGTCGTGCTTTCTGTATTGTTCTCTAAAAAAGAAGAAGAGTATAACCTACTGTGTTATTTCCCTATCGATTCTTAGTTTGATATCACGCTGATCTATTATCGCACACTCCTTGACCACCCAACCAAAATGGACCTAGCCCTACCGGCAGTCTACAGTTGCCGATAGCCGTCCCCCCTTTTCTGGTCCCTTAACGGAGTCTCTTTCAGGGTTTCACTAGTCCTTTCAGGCTTTGTTCGATTTAAGCTGGGGTTTTTTATAAAATCAAGTTTAAGATATTGAGCAATAAAATGTCAAAAGATAACTAGGTATTACATCACTGCAAGGAAACAGGACGTCTCCTCAAAAGGGATTCGAGGCTGTGCTCTATTTGTGGACAGGCAACAGTAGGTATCCACAATCAAGTTGATTCATAGAGCTAATATTTTAGTTGTTTTTTAAACAGAAACAGGTTTTCATTACAAGACATAATATGGTATAATGTGGATAAAGTAAGAAATTGTATAGATGCAGATTAAAAGGGGGAAGCTTAGTGAGAAGAAAATATGTCTAGTGGTAGTAAAAAAATACTAGGACACTGGTGAATCTATCTGCTCATGATGTAACTTCTTTTCTTTATTTCTCTATAAATGATTCCAACTTTACTCGTTTAAATTTTATTTCGTTTTCTTATTTTGTTATGTTTTACAATTGATCTTCCTTTGATACACATATTATGTTATATATTATCTCTTATATCTTTATTATTTTATTTCATGCATTTGTTTTTCAATATTATTTATATTTTTCTATTACTATTTGTTTGTTTTCATCCCTTTTCTTGCTTATCTAAAACTAACTTTTAATGGAGAGAACATTGATTTGGTTGTGAAAATAGGTTCTAGTTCTTTCTCTAGTACCAGGAGGCTATTTTGGAACTGTAGATGAGTCCTAATTTCACTTGATTGCCGTTTTTGCATGAGTTCTTCTTCCAGTATCTCAATGTTACTCTGCCAGATCTTTTCTGCTTGTTTTGTAATTTCATTGTTGACTGGTTCCAAGTTACCTATTTCGTGCAGTTTATCTTTGTAGGGTGAGATCCCGTTGCCTTGTTCCTGTAATCCAGTATACCTCTTATTTTAGTACCCCTGTAGTTTCATGAAGCGTAATTTTGGCATGAGGTGAAGTGGGATTGTTGACTAGACCAATATTGATCCTATTAAAATGAGATGCGAAGTTCTTTTGTTTGTCATTGATAAATTTTGGAACCTAAATAAGAGAGTATAGCCTAGTAAGGGCATTGTTAGTGCGTAACATCTCGTAGGCACATACAGTGCCGGCTCAAGGTACTAGCATGTCGGGCAGTTGCCCAAAGCTATTAATTCTTTATCAGAAAGATTGGAAAGGTTACAAAGTTTCAATAACACATGGGAATTTTTAAATTACCTAAAAGATCTGCCAGATAAAAATAAACTCAAAATGGCATGTCAAGGTTTCGAGAACAAGTTAAGGTACAAAGTAAATAGTTATATTAATGGATGTGATCTATTGACTGAACTAGATATAGCCAAATAACTATTTCCTGATGATGTAAAGCTTCCAATAGAAGCCGCTAGGTTCATAAACACTAATAAGTTACACGATGTTATGCCAAATCTGTTGGTTGCAAATGCTTACAATACCTATTATTTTGGCCGCTGGCGAGAGAAGCTTTAGTAAATTAAAGTTTATAAAAACATTTGCCAATCTAAAGGTTAGGAAACGAGGTCTGCTAACCAAAGTCGGGTGCTCTCACTTATTCTGATTTATGACTTTACGACCTTCAAAACTTTCAATACTTTCCGGACTAACCTTCGTAGGACTTTGGCAATCATATCATTCGAAATAAAATATAAAACAACATAAGGGTTTGAAATTTCCTTAGAATCGGCCGAATGGTTATGATGTTATTCCCAAATAATTCCTAGGCTAACCTTGGGAAAACTTTGGCAATTATATCATTCGAAAAAGAATGTAAAACAACAGAAGGGTGTTTAATTTCGTTAGAATCAGCCGAAAAGTTATGATCTTATTGCCTAAACAAAGTATTTACGGGGCTAACATTGGGAGGACCTAGGCAATTATACCATTAGAAAGATAATGAAAAGCAACATAAGGGTTTAAAATTTCTTTAGAATCGGCAGAATAGTTACAATGTTATTATTAAAACAAAATAAAAGCAAAACGGGGACCGAACGACCGACCGACCGACCGACCAACGACATAGTGAGATATAGTGTCGCACGCGGCTAAAAATGTTTCAGGTAAGCTAAATGTTCATACTGTCCAAAATCCCCGTTGAGAAAAACAATATTATTGTTCATCGTTTGTTACAAACAAACCAGGTAATAAACTCATTTCTATTATTCCATATTTTTAGTTTTCCCTTGTGAACATTTTTTCGAATTATACTTAAAAGGGCGCCGAACATCTGCTTACCCAAGGCGCCAGCAACTATAGGGCCGGCCCTGGGCACATACAACCTGGATGAAAGTATAAGGTCCAGTATACGGTAGTTATTGCCACACTCGAACCTTTGGCCCTCGACATTAATCGATTTTATCATTCATCTTGAGATGGTAAGAATAACAAATTTCTGCAAATTGATTAATGTTATTGATTTTTCGAAATCATTTTAGCCGAGGTCGAATGAGTGGATATCAATTGGGTCACGTCGTCCACGAATTAGGTGTAGAGAGAATAAAGCCACGTTGGCTTATATAAATCGTGAGTATATATCGATACAGGCCTAGCGAGAGGCAGTTATCCTAGAGGAACTCATTGGGTCGGAATTCAGGGCCATTGTAGACTTTATTTATATATAAATATGCCTTTTTGTCGCTCATGAAGATGTTCAAGAATCTGATTAATTTATTAGTAATCACAGAGGGAATAAGTTTGACTTTAAAGCCATCTTACCAGACCTTGTCAAAAGCCTGTTTCACATATCCTGCCACAATATTGACTATCAAACATTCTCCGTTAGATTTAAACACATTTTCAACGAGCACACAGGTGGCTGTTTGTGTACCTCTCCCTTTTAATAATCCGAATTGCTGTTCTCCCTATTTGTTCTCTTCAGCCAATTTTTTGATCAGGTGTCTGCCAATTATTTTTCCAAAATATTCTCTAATTTCGGAATAGAGATTGACTAGCTTCCTACTTCTGACGGAGTTTTACCCAATTGGTTCGTCTCTTCCGAGGTTAGCCGTCTAGTAGGGGTAAGTTTCCCAAGGGAGCTTTAAGTTGTTTAATAGGCGATTTTGAACTCAAGATTGTGTGACACATTCTCTTTGTGCTTATTGAGAAGAGTATCCTCTAATGTTCCCGGAAGACTCCTTGAATTTTATTTTTTGTCCTGGGTCTGTCCGTTTCCGTTCTAAATTGCAGTTTTTTTTCAGCAGTGGCTTCCCTATCAGTTTATGTTATGTTATTTTGTCGCGAATGTTTCGGGGTAGGCGGTTTTTTGTTTGTTTTTAAGCTTGCTCCCTGAAACTTCTCTATGATATCAGCAGTTTCTGAGATGTTCAACGCTGATGCTAGGCAGCATACCTAACAAGAGTCGGGCAAGTCGCGTGACCAGCTTATTCAGTTTGGGAGTTAGGAAAAGAGTTCGAAACTACTTGGAATGTTTCTTGTGGGCTTTGTTGCATTTATTTCCTACACACATGATACATACTTTGAGTTTTATATATATATATATATATATATATATATATATATATATATATATATATATATATATATATATATATTTATATATATATATATATATATATATATATATATATATATATACTTATATATATATATATATATATATATATATATATATATATATATATATTATATATATATATATATATATATATATATATATATATATATATATATATATATATATATATATATATATATATATATAGGGATCAAATTATTATGGATTTCTTGAAAATTCGTAATTTCTCTGGTAAAAGATAACAACTATTTAATGAGTCACTAATGAGGTTATTTTATCATATTAGTGTGAAATAACTATTGGACATTTTGAAGACTAAATATTAGAGTGTTTTGCTTCATGTTCTAAGCAAACTTGTTGAAATAAAAGAAGGCAACACCGATTCGATTTTGCCCGCTGTGGCAACTGTTAGTCTCTAGCCTCAGTTCCAATTGAGACTTCGCAGGGTGAGGGTGTGCGAGCTATTCTAGTTTACTGTTATTGATCCAGTAATTCAACTAGTGTATATTTTGCTTGCCTGTGGATAATAGTAATAGTTTTTTCTTGTAGTGTAATAGATAAAAATAAATTGAACAGCTATGGCTAAAGTCAGTGACTTGAGCACTCGGAAAATTGGACGGATCAAAGTTTTATTAAGTGATAGTGCACTAAAACATAAAGATATTTCAAAGAAATTGTGAGTCTCCTCTCAAACAGTAAGCAGCAGAAAGAAAAAAAATTGAAAACGGTCTTAATTTGGATTCAGCAAGGGTTAGGAAATGTTGTCGTAAGAGGAAAACAACACCAAGAATAGACAGGAAAATAAAACAAATGGCTATTAAGGACAAATGCAAATCTTGTAGGAAGATTCCAAGCGAACTGTTAGCAGATGGCATTAGTCTTTATCAAATAACAGTAAATAGGAGGTTACTGGAAAGTGAATTACGAGCCTACAGTCCAAGAAAGAAGCCTAGGCTTACCAAAACCATGATAAAGACACGTCAAGTGTGGACTAATGCTCATGCTGATTGGACTTCTGAGCAATGGGAACAGGTAAGAGTGGTACATATACCAGTTATTTTCCTTATTTAAGCATAAGAGAACATACTGTACCTACTGTAGTTGGTACATTCTGATTTACCTACTAGCTACGTGTTCACGCTGAATGAAATAATTTCAAGTCATAATTTGTCTGGCTGTTTAACTGCTGCCACTAGATTCATAGGTCGTTTCAGTACTGCTATAGTTTTTTATATTGCTGCAGATTGTGTTTTCGGACGAGTCAACTATTGCAGTACTTGATGACCGTGTGCAGACAGCAAGGAGGCGGTCAGGTGAGGAGTTTATGCCAGAGTGTCTTAAAAAGACAGCAAAACATTCACGGGTGGCAATTTTTGTACATGGGATAAGTCGCTTGAAGATTGTTGAAGGTATAATGAATCAGTATAATTATATTGAAGAACTGAAAAACAGTTTGGTACCTCAAATGAGGAAATGGTTTGGTGACAGATCATGCATATTTCAGCAAGACTCGTCTCCTTTTCACACAGCGCGATCAGTGAAGACATGATGTGCACAAAGTGGCATTGAACTGCTATTATGGCCTGGATATTAGCCAAACATGAACCCTATTTGAGAGTTTATTGTACTCGTATATTCTAAAAAAATGAAAACACAAAGCTGCCATAACAACCAGGAAAAACTCATATAGTGGCTTATTTATGTTTGATTTCACTCTGACAGAATCAAGCAATTATGCCAAACTTTAATCACTGGCATGCCAGAGCGTGTTAAAGCACTTAAATCAGCTAAAGGAGGTCAAACCAAGTATTAATCAATGTAAAAACGGATATTTTTGCTATATGTATGAAAATAAATTGGTTACTTGTCAATAAAATGAGTATATATATATATATATATATATATATATATATATATATATATATATATATATATATATATATATATATATATATATATACGAGGGGTGGTGAATATGTTTTGCGAATCGGTAGGGCAAAACAGAGGAAGGGGAATGGCTGTTTGTGGGGCTGTTACGACCAGTTATGACAAGTCAGGACCTGCAGCCGCACGCTCCTGCCTCGTCTATTTAAGAAGCAGTAGCTGATTGCAGATCGTCAGTCACAAATTTTTCAACAAAGGAGAAGGTTGAGCACCGCGCACTGATCAAATTTTTGACCAAGGAAGGCAAGAATGCAAAAGAGATCCATGAACGCATGGTTGCAGTGTACACCGACACCGCCCCTTCCTATGCAACCATTGCTCGCTGGAATAGGGAGTTCCGCCATGGTCGTGAGTCCCTTGAAGATGACCTTCGTCCAGGACGCCCGTCAGACGTGACCAACGAGGACAATGTGGCCCGTGTGGAGAGGAGGACCCTCCACATCGACGGGTGAAGGTCGAAGAAATCGAGCGAGAACTTGGAATATCACATGGAACTGTTTTCAACATAATCCACGACAATTTGGCCATGACCAAGGTCTCTGCTCGTTGGGTCCCTAGAAACCTCATGATCGACTTCAACGTCGTCAAAATCCACAAGGCCAGAGTTGCACAAGCTGCCCTGCGCGAGTGCGGATTCGAGAAGCTCAACCATCTTCCCTACAGCCTAAATCTGGCCCCTAGCGACTTTTTATTCCACAAGCTCAAGGCTGCACTGCGTGGCCGCGAGTTTGGGGACGATGAAGATGTCCAGCTTGTCGTCCAGGAGTGGATTGAACAGCAGTCGGGAGATTTCTGGTTGTCGGGAATTCGAAGCCTCAGGGACAAGTGGCGCAGGTGCATTGAAGTCGAGGGTAGTTATATTGAAAAATAATAAAACACTTTTCCTCATATCTCGTTCCCTTATATCCGAATTGCAAAACTTATTGCCTGCCCCTCTCGTATATAAATATATATATATATATATATATATATATATATATATATATATATATATATATATATTGTCGAAGTTAATTGCTCCCTAGGAGCAGATGATTTATTCTTCCTCCAACCATTTTGGAAGATTAAGGATTACCTCTAGATGGGGTAATCGTGTCATATCCACTTGGTAATGACTGACTATTCTACATCTCTCTTTGTTCTTGACCTAGAGGGGGGCTAGTGTTTAAAACAGCCTTGCGTGATGTGAATACTGCCCGACCTAGGTAATATAGCCTTATGTATCCGATAATAGCCGCAGGAAGGTCAGCCCCATTCTCAAGGAGGTGGTTATGGGGTGGGGGGAGTGGGACAGGTCTTTCCATTAATCCAAACCAAACCCCCATGACCCTTAAAGTCTTGATCTCTGGGTTCCTGCAAGCGTTAAAGGGTTTAGTTTATAGAGGCTCCAAAATCTCTCTTTTTGACACGATGAAAGGTAGCTGGTTGGATACTTAAGCCTGGACAAAAGGTTAATGGGAGAAGGTACCCCCTTGGTGAAACGAGATGAGTTGGTACAGAAAGTAAATATTTACCGGAGGAAGGATGAGAGGATAAACTGGGATCGGCCGAGGCACTGTTTCTCGTCAACATATCTGTCCTAGGACAGCATATCGCCGAGCCCTTTACCGCATTATATTTCGCCTTAGTCAATTTCCTTTGGCACATTTCAATTCTTCTTACTTTCTTTTTCATTCCATCTTGTAGATGGTAAGTCACTTGTCCTGTATTCATCTCTCTTTTAAATGAATGGGTTTTGTAAAAACCAAACTAAATTGCTGAGCTTTCGATCTTATTCGATCATCTTCTGAGCGTCTTTATGTATTCTTTCCTCCTTTACCGATGAAATGTGTGGAGTCAGAATCGGACTAAATGAAAAGAATTCAATTCAATTCAATTGATGTAAGTGGGTAGGGGATAAAGAAATGGTGTGGGGACAGATATAGGAAAATAGACAATTAGTGAAAAGAGAAAGAAGTGTGGTAGGGCGCAAAGATATGCTAAGAGCCTTAGTGATCAGGCTTATCGCTTTTTAAATATATTTTTGTTTTGTCGGTCCTTTGTTGTCTTTGAGTTAGTTTATATATAATATGGCGTTCAAGCCATTTGTCTTAAAAAAATAATGTTCTTGTGGTAATAAATTACTTTAATCACTTTAGTGTTGTGCTTAGTGTCTGTTTTTTTTTGTATATTATGCAGTGAATGTAAATCGTGTCTTTTGTTTTTTCTTGGATGTTTTCTTTGGTATTTGGGGTTCTTCATCGGTGAATTCTTGTATAAATCGGTGAGGTTTCATAATTGGGTAATCTTTTTTCTTGGTGTTTCTTTGGTCTGGGTAAAAACATTCTTATTTCCATGCGTAGAACAGCACTTCTTGCCCGCCAGCTAAAAGCTAAGCGGAGCTTGGAAATCTGGCGCGACTTATGCTTCTTCTGTTCTGGTTAATCATTTAGACGATATCATCGTCGAATTCTCGATTAACCATTTCCAGCATATTCCTTGTCCGTTCAATTATGACAACGTTAATGGAACTTATCCCCGCCTCTCAGTACAGCTCTTCCTAGCGTCTTCGCTTTCGCCTGTATGTATTTGTAATTAGGTGCATACATTTATTCTGCACCACTTGTAGTTTCCTCTTTTGTGTCTTCGAGACACATGAAAGGGCGGAAGATAGATATAGCAGCCTCGATCTTACAAGTGCATTATAGATCTTTTGCTTATTGCTTTCACGAATATTTATAAGCATGTATCGAGTTTTGACTGCAGCAGTGGCCTTGGTGATTTTCTCTTGGACGTGCTTTTTTACTCGGCTTAAGTAGTCTTCATTCCGAATACATTGCACTCCGTGGTGTATGGATAACGTCTATCGCCCACCCTGATGTCGTAAAGTGGTCTCTTGCATATGGGGACTACTTTGAACTTTTCCTGGTTGGTGTGTATCTTCCACCGGGCCTCGAGGGGTTAAGGTTTTCAATTTCTGATGCTGTCATACGAGCTTGCCAAGAGCAATTCCTCCATGGACAAGTGATTATCTGGGGAAATCATCAGCGAATTGAATTTTGAGGCAAGCGGTACTTACAGGGGCTGGGACATTAGCGGTGTAAATCAAGTAGAGAGTGGGGGACAGGCACCCCCCACCCCTTGCGTGAGGCCTGCAGAGAGCGGAAACTTTGGTCCATCAGTGCACCCTAAGCTGATGTATGCCGCTCTATCCATGACATAGTCACAAAGAATTCTTTCTAAGTTTTTACATAGGCCCAGTAGTAAGATCTTGTACTGAATTCCCCGTTGCCAGACCTTATCAAACGCTTTTGATACATCCCGACAAACAATGACCACGTAACTTCTTTCCCGTTTTGCTTGGGCTAGCTTTTCCTTGAAGACATTAATCGCCATCTCCGTACTTCGTTCCATCCTAAACCCGAAATGATGAGGGTTGAAGAGGAAGTTCTCCTCCAGGTGAGATACCATTCTTCGGTTGAGGATCTTCTCGAAGAGCTTCTTGCCAAATTCTAGAAGTGAAATTGACCGGTAGCTCTCCTTCAACGTTGGATCCTTTCATGTTTAGGCAAGAAAATTATCTTTGCCGTTTTATAAGCATTTGGAAAGTATCCCGTGTTCAGACAGGCGTTATATATTCTTCTCATCCCTTCGATGACATTGGTTGGTGCTTTTTAAAAGTTTAACTTTGTAAGCCCCGATTGTCCTTGGGCTTTTTGTCGGAATGATGGGAGCGCGCCGAGTTCTTCTTCGGTAATTTCAGCGTCTCCATTGCGCTGTCTATCCACCTGGTGGTGAGGGTGCGTCTTGAATATTTGTTCATTAAGCTCGTCAATGATGTTGCTTTCAAACTCAAGGTCATAGTCTTCGTTTTCCTCCTCAGTTATGCTGAAGACTTTTTCCAATAACTTCGGAAAATCTCTTCAATTCTTCCTTCTTCCGTTTCGATGTTTCCATCTTCTTTTTGTAACTCTATCTTCTTCTTCTCAGTCGATCCTTTAAGATTTTTGATCTTTTTCCCAAAATCTTTGGGAGTTGATTCGTGATTTAGGCTATCGATCACATCATCCCATCGTCTCCATTGTTTTTCGAGGATCAACTAGTTGAGTTCTTATTTGATTTTTTTACTTCGTTGCATTGAGTGAACTGATGCACTCCTGATGTTGATCTCATACAATAATTCTAGCTCATCGTATAAATCCTCAATGTATTCGGTCCATCTGTAGGGAAAGATGGTCTTATACCTGGATTTAGAGAGACGAGCCCTATCTCCGATGATGAGATGGTTATTGAGGTCTTCGAGTGCCTCGTCAATTTCCTCGAGAATTGCATCGTCCAAGTTGGGCGGATCGTAGGCCTCGAAAAGGCGCGCGTACCATGTCCAGTCTGCTCTTCTGTAGTTCTTTCTGACTACAGCTGGAACTTGTATAGGGTTCCTGTTGATAGTGAGTAGGATCCCTATATGGTAACTACATGGTACCTGGACTGGTTCCATGTAGTAATTGAACCGCTGGGCAATATTTCTGTCCAGCAATAGGTCCAGCTTCTTCATATACCGTTAAAGGCCCTGTAACCGTATTATCGGCATCTGGCGTTCAGATCCCCCATTAATATAGTGGGGTTTCTTCTGCCAAATAGGCCAGTGAGAGTCTGAATTGGTATCACGCCTCTCCTTGGCGGTTGATATCCGGTAGCAATAACAAACTTCCCTATGTCGAGTTTGACCTCAATCGCGAGGTAAGATTCTTCTAGATGTTTATTTGCTTGTATTTAATCCCTTTCTTTATTGCGATAGCGGCACCGTCGAACCGCTCCTGTGAAGAATTCGTGATCAACACGTCGTAATTCCAGATTTTCATTTCTGCACTACGCGTATCCATCCCGTGTTCCGAAATTAAGATGATGTCTGCATCAATTTCTCTGAATACATTTCCGTAAAGAGTTATTTTCGTCGTCCAGCCATTGGTATTAATTTTCAGTATCTTCAGTGCGTTCCGTAACATAGTGAATTGTTTTTACCTATGCATCTTCTTATTTTTCTTTTTCTTCTTGGGGGCTGGCTGGGTGGATTTACTGTGCCCAGTTTGGGGGTGGACTTGGGGTTTTGGACCTAGTCTTCGTAGCTCGAGTACGGGTGCAGGGGCCTTTGTCGTTGTCAAAAGAGGAGGATCCTTCCTCATTTTTAGCCTTTTCAACTTCCTTTCGCATTCCACCGATGAGGGAGCTTTCACGATCTCCTCCAGTCCAGATTTGACATTGTTGTTTCTGATGATTGATTCCTTGAAGACCTTGGAGCATTCAGAGACTGCAGGCACGATTACTGTCGGGAGATTGTTGGCTTTTAAGAGTGCATTGAGTACCTGGTTGTAGCAGCCAGGCTTCACTGCCTTACCCACATTTGCGTGGGTAATGCAGATCAGTATCCTTGCACTTAGATCTCCTGCAATATTCATCTGTGCCTGGGCATTTTTTATTTCTTCATTCTTCTTGGCGGCGTTCGCGTAGGTCAACTCCTTGGCTTTCCTCTCTTCTTCCGCCTTCATTTTAATGATGTCTCGGCGCTTTGGGCAATTTAGGGCCATGGTCCTGTGGTCCCCTTTACAATTGAGACATTTCTTCTTAATGCTCTCGCACTTATCGAATCGGTGTCCCTCTGTGGCTCATTCACTGCACCAGTTTGTTTTTGCCCGGGCATATCTTCGTTGTGTGGTCCTAGAGTTTATAGCATACAAAGCACATTTGTATGCTATTAAATTTCTCTTGTTGGATGTTATCTTCTGTGATTCTCATATTGAAAACCAGGATTCCGTCCTTCGTCGCTTTTTTGGTCATGTCGGTGGTGATGAACGTTATTTTGAACACGTGGGTGTGTTCACGGAATTTGATGACCTTACGGACTTTCGTCTACGGGTTGCTCTTCAGGATCTCCTCTTTCAGGTCTTTGGTCTAGTTTTCACCGACCCAAATCTCCACTTTGAGGCAAATGCCTCCAGCCTGATGCGTTTTAGTGTGGTAGCTACTTCTTCAGACATGGGCGGGTCCACATTTTTTGTCTTTGCACAGATGGCAATGAAACCTCATCAAACTTCATTCAGTTTAACCAGTGCCACCTTGTGTTCGAAGTGTTCTGAAACCAAAGTGTAATTATGGTGTTTGGAGTGAAAAAGAAAGTTATGAAGTGGTAAAGGAGGTAGCGGTTAGTGAAGGTAAGTTGGTGTATGAGTCCAAAAAATGGTGAAAAAACGCCCTGTCCATTTTTCAGTTGGTCCCCCGCTCGTTTGCTGCCAGCATGATGGGTGATGGATGGATGGGTTGGATGGAATGGATCTCGAGTGGGAACCTCATGAGGGTAAATTATGGTGGATTTGATGCAGTAGCGGTGGAATCAACGGCCGCTGAAGTTTTGCCACCCCTTCTCGGGTACTTGCACCATAACTCCATCCAACTAGTCATATAGAGACGGGTGTTACTTCCCTCTATGATTTTGGCCGTGTTCCCGGGCGATGAGGATCTCTCCTCCGTCCGGGACTCGCAGTTATGCCCCAGTTTTGAGATAATTTCTGAATTATGCTTCCGCTGTGGGCTAGTCCTCAAACCAGTTTCCACATAAGTCCTTAATTATGCTAGTCCAAGTGGCAGGCATAGTTAAGACGAAATCAATGAATGGAATACATCCGAGCAGGTTTGCACGAAGGGCGATGGGCGGGATCAGTGAGGTGATGAAGCCATAATTGAATTATGAATCATCGTTGAAAAAAGTATTCTCTCTTTCTGAAGGGTGAAGCGACATTAACCAAAAGACTTCCAGAATAGGCTCTTTTCTATGTAGGCGGTGCTCAAAGTCCGTTACTAAGTAAGTAAAAATGCTTTATCCGTAGGTAGTCAGCAGGGCGTATAAGTCGAATATTTGGCTCTCGAATGTAAGGAACGTCTTACGCCTTGAAAAAGGTAGAATTAAAAGTGTATAGTCATAGTATAGTGGATTGAGTTGTTCAGGATAAAATGGTAAAGAGGAATCAGTAAGAGTTAGAGTTAGTTGCTGGGTGACCAGCCATCTCTTTGGTTCTTATTGTTTATTCTTCTTTATTAGTCTTCTGAATTCTTTAATGGGGCTCTCGCGCCTCTGTAGTTCTTCAATATTTCACATATTTTGTTTTGTTTTTTGTTGCAGATTTTCTTAATATATGATTTCTGTATTGACTCTGCAATCTCACCCTGCAGTGAATCTTGGGGGCGGTTCTTCCCTCGAATCGGCTCTACCGCTTCTAAAGTTACCGTGGTTATTTATTCCGTGGTTATGCGGGATTTCGATCGCTCTTTTTTCGTCTTCGTTCATTATACGATCCAGTTTGTCCCACAACTTCAAAGCTCTTTTGTGTAAGGACACATTTGTGGTTGGAAGTTCTATTTCGTTGTGAAGATTTGTAATTTTTTATGTTCTCTCCTTCTTGTATTAGTGATTATATATACCACTAAATTTTCTACTCTCTGAAGTTTCATTGCGCTTGTTTTCGGGAGACGGTTCACAGGGATAGCTGGGCAGAGCAACGTGGCTTTGCAGATAGAGCTGTATATTTTCTTTATGTTTTCTCTCTTTAGGTTTCTAAGTTGGAATAGTTTTGTTAGATGTGCTTTTGCCTGATTAATTCTATCCGCAATGTGTTTCCCATAGCCATTTCGGGTGATTTTTAGCCTGATTACCTTTTCTTCGTTTACGGATCGGCATCTTTTTTTCTTCAATCTCTACTCTTGAGGTGAAGCGCTTCTCTACTGGAATAATGGAAAACTTTTCTGGATTGGTGCGAATTTTCCCCTTTCACTCAACTTCGTTAATATTAGCAATTTCGGCCGCTGTGATTCTGGCCATGGATGGGGGATGTCTGTATGTGATATCGTAATGTCGTCGGCGAATTGGATATATACTGTTGTAGCGTGGACAGGCCTTGGTAAATCCATTGTATATCTACTATAAAATGTTGGGCTTATACAGCCTCCTTGGGAAATACCTTGAAAGATTTCGAAATCTTGGCCATCGAAGCCTGCTATTGAGATGAACGCCGACCTGTCTGTTTCATAGTCGCAGAGGCTTTTGGTTAGGGCGGAGGGTATCCCTAGTCTCTTGATTTTATATTTCAGGCCTATCCTCGAAACTTTATCAAACGCCTTTTGGACGTCTCTGAGTATGATGTCTGTATAGTTTTTATTGTATTTGGACTTTGCAATTGATTCGACCAGAATGGCCAGGGCCGTCTCGGTATTTCTGTTCTTTCTGAATCCGTGCTAATGGTTTGGAATCAGTGTTCTCTCTTCCAGGTACTTGACTAATCTATCGTTTATGGCTATCTCCATTAATTTTGGCAATGTCTCCAGTAGTGTGATTGGCCTGAAGTTTCCTGGGTTATTTGGTGGGTTACAGGTTTTGGTAGAAAGATAATCTTCCCCCTTTTTAGTGCATCTGGGAAGTATCCTGTGCTTAGAGAGGCGTTAAATGCTGCCTGGTGCGCGTATTAGGTTTTCTTTTGTTATCACCGATGGCCCAGGTGCCTTCTGTTTAGTAGCCTTGAGCATTCTTTGTATTTATTGTAGGGTGATCGGTTTGATCCCTTGCTCTATCAGTAGTGTTGGTGAAGCAGATATGCTCGGGACTTTTTCTTGGCGGTTTTGCCCCAAGTCTTCTACCACTCTTGCTAGGTGGTCGCCGTCGAAATCCTCGTTTACGTTGGGGGAGATACCAAAAACCCTCCCCCAGTGCTCTCTGAACGCTTCTTCAATTTCATGGGGCTCCTCTTCCTTTCCATCTTCATTTTGGAGTTTGATTTTCAGGCTCGGCTTTATTTTTTCCCTGGCGATGTTAATTTTCTGCCATAGTTTGGTAGGATTTAATTCATCCTCTATGGCTTCCACGAAAAGGTCCCACCTTCTGTTTCTTTCTAGTGCTATTTCCTCTATTAGTCGGTCTTTCACGCGCCGCAGTTTTGCACGGTCGCCTCTCTGAAGGCCATATCGTTCAATTGAATCTCTTGTCTTTATATTCCCTTTCGAGATTTTCTATTTGGGCTGACCTGATTAGGTGCGGTAAAGTTCTATACGTTGTAGTGGGAGCATGTCTTTTATCTGCCCTGAAAAGCGCCTCTATGATGTCGTCAATCTCTTGGTCTACTTCTTCTAGTGAAGCCTCAGTTAGGTCTCTCTGACCGTAATTGGCGAGCTTTCTTCGTAGCTGGCCCAATCGGCGTCTATATTATTTCCTCGGTGGGCACTTAACTTGAATGGGATCCATAAAGTTATGGCCACCTTTCGCGGTCGATAGTTTAGTTGAGGGAGGGCCTTTCTTTATGTTGTAATTGAACTGAAGGTTCGGGGTTGCCAAAACTATATCTGGTTTCGTAGCTCTATTTTGGCCCAGAAAAGTTGGAAATTCAGGTCCTAGACGCTCTACTATCCCCCTTTCCAATAATTCAATAATTGGTCAAGGTTTCTTCCGGTTCCGTTGTAGTTCCTAGTGTAGCCGGAGGCTCTACTCCAGGCATTTAAGTCGACCACGAAGACTGTTTGGTCTCTGTGGCCAAATATTTCTGTAAAGTTGTGGAGGGTCAAAAAATCTCTCTTTGGGGGTTGGGTAGCCCGTTGCCACTATTATATTGCCTGTCGTTGTTCTAATGCTAATCGCTAGGATATGCTTCGTCAAGATCTATGAGAATTTTGAAGCTTATATCGTTTTGGATTGCCATAACGACGCCGTCGTAATTGATGTCATTTGGGTTTTTGTAATTACAGTGTAATTAAACATATTGATTTTATATATTTCTGGGTCGATGTTGATCTCGTTTAGTAGAATGATATCCGGGTCTTCTTTTAAATATGCGTTGCTCGGAGAGAATCTCTTCTCATTCCACCCAGCTACGTTGTGGCTTATTATTTTTCATTTTCTTACATGGGCGATTATTTATGTTTTCTTTCTTTCCGGCTTCCTCTTCTCTCTGCTTTATAAGTTTCACGCTCAATGGGCGATTTTGTCCTTTCACATCTTTTTTTCTTAAATTCCTCTTTCTTTAGCGTATAACGTAGATCCCACGGGATTTCTAAGTTGCTTGCTGTAATCATTGCAAATACCTCGCGTTCTGTATACGGGCCTTCGTATTCGTATTTTTAGTGTCCCCTTTTAATACCTTGTGCCAGATCATCGTTGTTATCGAAGAAGAGCGTTTCTACAGAGGCGTAAGTCTTTAGAGGTTGAAGCCTTGTTCTTCCTCATCTCTTTCTTTCACAAGTTTTGGAGAGGGAACTGAGCTCGTTCCCTCCCTTTCTCGAAGAAAGTAAAGGGAGAGGTGACGCCCCCTTGTTGCGGGAAGAGAGCTTGTGTGTACCTTCGACTTTTCGAGCTATGTCGGCGGGTGTACCTCTCTTCTGGGTACCCCCGGTAGGGCCTCCCTTGTTGATTTGGTCGGAAACGAGGTTCCAGACTAAGTGCGTCCTTCCTTCCTTTTTCTATTCTATCCTTCTCCTTTTTCACTTTTATCCAATCTCTTCCACTTATTATACCAACCCCCCCCCCCAAAAAAAACACAATAAAAAAAAAACCTAATACTATCATGTCACTCTTACCCTTTTTCCCCCTTTATATACTTATAAGAACCTGGCAGCTAACTCATGCGTCAGAAGAGAGGCTTTGGAACCTCTATAAACAACCCCAATCGACGCTCACTGGTTGCGAGAGACTAAGACTAGAGGTGTCCTAGGCGTTGGGGCACGATGAATGGGATGAGGGTAGTGCCCCGTTAATCCCTTCCCTGGCGCGTAATTATTGACCATTCCCAGTGACTGTTGACGGGTGCATCTGTGGCAGCATCGGTCCGAGGTGACGGCCATTTGTTTCCAGGTTGGTTGCCAGGCCAATTAAAAGCCTTAGGTCGAGTCTCTTGGTGTGGCGGGATATCCATTGAACGCTACTCCTAGATCCTAGCCGTCGTGAAGGTAACTAGTAGGAGTTTAGTACGGGGCGTGCTTCGTTGTTCACCTGGTGATAAATTAATGGCCCCTTCGGGGACGGTCAGTGCTGCTTGGTTGGGAGCCACGGCACGCCGAGGTTTGACGACTCGGTCGGGCGAACAGCAGCACATGGAGCGTGCCTTCTGAAAGATCCGAAACCTCTCTGATCGATAGGCGGGAGCGACGCACGCGGGGCGGACTCACCACCCCGCTTCTTTTTTATTGAGTGGTCACAAATTATTACGAGATATAAAGTGTTCAGCATGACTGGAAAGAAAGGACTTGGTGCGCTAAAATATACGTGCTCCACATGCCAAAAAGACAAGTGGTGCGTAGATTTCCCGGAAGGGTGTTTCTCAAAATGCCACCCTGGAAGTACCTGCACGGACTGCGTCCTAAGGGTAGAATTGCAGGAGCTTAAAGAAATGTTTAAATCTTCTGAGGAAAAATCACGACGGCTGGTAAGAAAAGTGAAGATCCTCGAATCTGAGCATGCGAGTCAAATCCGTCGTCTCGAAGCCAGCATTGCAAAGATGACAGCCACCAAGATAGAGCCACAGGAAACTCCCAACGATGCGGGCGGCTCCTCTGTTGAGCTTCAAGAGCCGCGTTTACAGAGACAGGCCACCTATCCGACGTCCCAGAACCAGCTGCTGCTGGGGTTACTCAGAGTGTCAAAGAGAATAAAAGGAAGAGTAAGAAAGGAAATACAGCAGAAACATTAGATAAAACAGAAGAGAAAGTAAAAACGGAGGAAAAAACGAAAAAGAAAAAGAAAAAAACAAAAAAGTGGAAAAGAAAGACGAATCGAAAGAGCCTCTACTGAAACGGAAGCCTCCGTCCTCTGAACCCAAATGCGCGAGGGTCATCGTGATTAGTGACTCCCAAGCGCGGGATCTACAACCCTTGCTAGCGTCCCGCCTTCGCACCAGTGTAAAGGTAAGCTGCCTTCCAGGAAAGGGGAACGGAGAAATAAGGGTAGAGGCTGAGAAAGCTCAGATCTGTGAGAGCTCAGTAGTTGCCCTCGTGGCCAGTGACAACGATCTCTACCTACAAGGAGGTAAAGTCGTCACCAGCGGGAACATTCTGACCAAGGTTATGGGAGCAGTTGACGACTGTGGGCTGAAAACCCGCAGTCGTGTCGTGGTCAGAAAACTCCCAAGTCGAGGTCCATCCCGCAATACTCACGCGAAGAACGTCTCCATAAATGAACGCCTGGGAGATCTTTGTACGGCATGAGGAGTCTTTTTGTAGACCCCTACCGCACCTTTTACGGGAGAAACGACCTGTACGAAAGGGACGGAGTACATCTTTCCTTTAAAGGGAAAGCTGCACTCGCAAACATTATCCAGGATGTTGTGGAGCAGAGCCAAAAAAGTGTCAGGTCCCGAGTAAAGGAGGACGTACGCCAGTAAAATCGTGTTACACCAGGAACGACCTTTTCTGAGGTCACAAAAAGGAAAGTGGCCCCGCCACAGAGAAACAAAGCGGGAAACGGAAGAGCGTAAAGAGTCCTACAGTCGGGGACTCCCTCAAGGTTCTTCTGTTTAATGCGAGGTCTATCAGAAACAAGTTTCTTGAACTTCCTCGCCTCGTAGCAACAGAAGAACCTGAGATAGTGGCTTTAACGGAGTCGTGGATAAAAACCTCAAGACGAGATTTTGAAGGTGAATTCCCGATTCCCGGTTACCAGCTCTTCCTGAAAGATCGGCCAGAGAGAGAGAGGGTGCGGTGTGATGTTGTATGTCAAGGATACTCTCAACTCGACGAATTGCAACATCGTATTCGACCATAAATTACTAGGTGTTGACCTAGAGATATGTCCTGCCAGATACAGGACCCTAGTGTTCTACAGACCACCTGCCCAACTCTTAGAACAGGACAGGAGTCTGTATCAGCTGTTGGGCGAACTTGTAAAAGACAGTGTGTATCGTCATGGGGATTTCAACACACAAGTTGACTGGGAAACTAGAGAATCCTATGGCGAGAACGCCCTACTACTGGAGTTCGTAAACAACGAGTTCCTGACTCAATGGGTGAGAGAACCAACGAGAGGAGAAAATATCCTCGACTTGGCTTTCACCTCTGAAGATGACATCGTTGAGGACCTCTCTCTTGGCGAGGAGCTCGGTGTCAATCATCACCGACTAATTAGATTTGTAGTAAAAGTCTCCAATGCAGAGCGTTCAACTAGTAAATCGAGGAAACTTGATTTGAGAAGAGCAGACTTTGCAGGTCTACGTGTTGGACTGACTGACGCGAGGCTAGAAGTATGCGAGGCTGTTGAAACCCCATGGAACAGTTTCAAAACCACATTCATGAGTCTTCAATCACGTTTCATCCCTCTGAAATGCCCCCGTCGGTCTTCTGTTGAACCAAAGTGGTTTAATCGAGAAATCGTCCAATTACTTCTCTTCAGTGTTTAATGAAGAGTGTGGTCCCATCCCCCAGCTAACGGATTCCTACTCGGGGGAAAAGCTGGAGGATATGGACTTCACCGAAGGAGAAATACAAAAGAAGATCAGTGACCTAATGACGAATAAGTCACCTGGCCTGGGTGGGTTTCTACCTAAAGTGTTGAAAGAAGTGCGTGATCAAGTGTCACGACATCTGAGCGCAATCTTCAACATGTCAATCTGGACCGAATGCGTAGGTGACTCCTATCTTCAAGAAAGGAGACCGTATCCAACCGTCGAACTACCGACCTATCAGTCTTACCTCGATAGTCGGTAAACTCATGGAAAGCATCATGGTGGACAAAATGACGTCGCATTTAGAGCCAAAGCTGCTACTGAGGAGTTCCCAGCACGGCTTTCGAAGGCAACGGTCATGTCTGACGAACCTTGTGGAATTTTCCCACTTCGTATTCAGTGAGCACGATCGGGACAAGGCGGTGGATGTGGTCTACTTAGATTTTCAGAAAGCCTTTGATAAGGTACCACACCGCCGCCTTCTCCGGAAAGTGCGAGCGCTGAGCATAGACGGAAAATTAGCAGGCTGGATAGAGAACTGGCTCAATGGCAGACGGCAACGGGTGGTGCTGAATGGACAGGCTTTTGAGTGAGTGCCAGTTACTAGCAGGGTGCCTCATGGTTCTGTCCTGGAACCACTACTATTCATCATCTACATCAACGATATGGACGGTGACATGGTTGCCAAGATTTCTAAATTTGCCGACGATACCAAGCTTGATATGAACGTTGCAAAGGATGGAAATACTACCCGCCTGCAAGATGATCTTCGGAAGATTGGGGAGTGGTCTGATACGTGGCAAATGCCTTTCATAGTTAACAAATGCATTGATGCATATCGGCCACCGAAATTCCCAATCACCTTATATCCTTAAGGGCACTACTCTCGAATCCACCGACACTGAGAAGGACTTGGGTGTAACTATCACGAGTGACCTCAAGTTCTCAAAACAGTGTATTGAGGTGGAGAACAAAGCCCAAAGGATGTTAGGGCATATAAAGCGACAGTTTGGATATCGGAACAGGGAGATAGTACTGTGTCTGTACAACTCCCTCGTCCGACCAAACCTGGAGTATGCCGTGCAATTTTAGAGTCCTTCATTTAGAAAGGACATCGCAAGATTGGAACGCGTGCAAGTCAGGGCAACCAAACTGATTCCCTCTATCAGACATAAAAGTTATGAGGATAGATTAAGGGAATTAGATCTGTTCTCATTGGAAACCCTTAGACTGCGTGGTCAGTTCATCGAAGTGTTTAAAATACTTTGAGGCTTCGACAGACTGGACTACGGGGATATTTTTCAGCTCAGCGAGGGGAGAACAAGGAATCACGGCTACAAACTTGAACTGGAGCGATACCACCGTGATTTGTGTGGGAAATTCTTCACATACAGTATATGTGGTAGTTGGAACGCACTTCCGACGGAAGTTATCAACAGTGAATCTGTTGACCAGTTCAAGTCAAGACTAGATAAAGTCTTGCGAATTCACCGTTAAGATCTTTGCGAGTGATCTTCGAGATTGCCAACGGACACCTTCTAGGATTGCGCCAAAAGTACCCTCCTTGTATGGACCGTAAGGTCTTCTAGGGTACTTATTTTTTCTTGTAGCTCCTTGTAGTTTGTTGTGTTGGTATCCATATTGGTGCTGTTGCCTGTGGCGACTTCTATCTCCATCCCTACTTCTTGTCTTTTTTGCTTAGTCTTCCTTATTCTTGGGTCTCTATTCGTTGCCCGGTTGGTATCTGTGGTTTTCTCTTGGCTAGGGGTCTTTTGCTGTTCTTGAGTCTTGTTTAAATTTGTTGGTTTATATTGGACGCTCAGTATGTCCGCTGATGGAGGGTTTTTAGGGAACCACATTTCGTCTAAACCGTTGTTTTTTAACATTATATTTAATTCTCGTGAATATGAGCTCGGGTTTGCTACATTCAACACGTGTGCGTGTAGAATACAAGCTAATATATTCAAAGATTCCCCTTATTTAATTTCGAT
This sequence comes from Ceratothoa steindachneri, assembly GCA_963969495.1. Taxonomy (NCBI): domain Eukaryota; kingdom Metazoa; phylum Arthropoda; class Malacostraca; order Isopoda; family Cymothoidae; genus Ceratothoa; species Ceratothoa steindachneri. The sequence goes on from OZ018319.1 coordinate 97,897,121, forward strand.
AACGTTGTTTACCGGTTGAATTTTTTCGGCTGTGGCTTTAGCGACTTTGGCGAATGTAAGATGATGTTTTTCTTCTGCTCTAGCCCTCTCTCTTTTCTTATTTTCGATTTGTTCACGCTCCATCGGGCATGCCAAGGCCAGGGTGCGATGGTTTCCATTGCAATTTAAACATTTTTTATCTGAGAATTACATTCCCGGCACGTATGGTTTTTCTCACTACACTCAGAACACCATTTTATCTCTTTTATCAGACAGTCCCTTGTGTTGTGCTTTTCAAGCGCATAACAGTTGAAACAAGTTTGTATGCTGCCGAATTCTTCTGTCTTTATTTGATCAGGTGTGATTTTTAAATTAAACGCGGGAATACCTGATTCTCTTGCCTTCATGGATATATTCGTTTCGCGGAAGATTACTTTGAAAACGTGTGAATACTCCGTATTGTTTGCATGATTGATGAATTTTATGACTTGTTCAACTTTTGACCATGATTGTGCTCTCTCTATTTCCTTTTTTATTTCGCCCGCCTTATGGTCTCCTATTCTGGGGTCAATTTAACGGCCTCTATTTGCGGGGGAACTTTAGCCTCTAATCCACTCATTGTTAGTTCATCCGTAGCATTTTCCGAAAGAATTTTATCCACATCTTGGTCGTTTTGGCAAATTTCAATGTAGGAATAAGTGTAGTCTAGTAGCCTAACTAGCACTATACCGAGCTCCCCAAAGATAATTCGGAATACGTTTGTCCTGTCCGGTTTTTGCGCGTCCAGAAGGGCGAGCAAATGGACCCGTTTAGCGGTGTCCATCTTACTAACCGTCTCTGTTCTTTTTTTTCATCAGCTAAAGAGATGAGGTAGATATAGCTTGCTGTTATATACGTTTATTCTAATCAGATTTTTCAGCTGGCGAGCCGGTATTTCTTACCTACCTACCTACCTATACCCTAACCCTAACAATGTTTGCTCCACCTGACTTGTGTCCACCGCTCACACGGGATCTAACCCGTTCCGGGCTAAGCTTCGGCCTGCGCCGAGTTAGCTGCCCGGTTCAGATAAGGCTCCCGCCCAAGTAGGTATCTAAGGAGACTTTAAGCTTTCCTACCCGACTCGCCCTAAAGAGGGTGGATAGGAAAGTAAGAGTGAGTCTTTGTGCAGAGCCCAGTAATTGTCTCCTCTGACAGTTGAGATCTCTTCTGTGACTTCTTTCATAAGTAAGAATAAAGTATCCGCCATCCGTCGAATAAAAATAAAACGGTTTTTAGGGGATATTTATTCCGCCTGGCTTGAGCGCTACGTTAAAGGAAACGAGCCAATCCGGTGAGTGGAAATTTAAAACTTTAATGTTCGATTCCAGCTTACCGCTTAACTATTGATGGCCGGCTTTTCTTCGTTTATTAAGATGGCTTCTAAGATGTTCGGCATAGCTTTATTTCCCTCTTGTTTTAATTACGGTGTTGTTAACTAGTATATCTCTCATTAGGTTGATGATGTGCGCGCTCTCCATATGATTTTTAGTCCCTCCGCTTTGCAGATGCATAGTTAAACGTCTCAAAAGGGTGTTAGTTGCCATGCTAATATATTTTGAGTTATTATAAAGTTTGCAGTTTTTATTGGGGCAGATGAACTCGTAAACTATGTTGGTTGACCTTAGATTCGAGGAGTTTTGGCAACTGTTGTTTTTCATCAGGAGATTGTTGGCTTTTGTAGTTTTATAATATATAATAATTTGAATTTTTTCCATTTGATTCTTAACCTTGATGTTACGGTTAATGATCTCTGTGATGTTTTTCTCATATATTTTATAGGCCGTGAACATTTGATTTCTGTAATACCGTTTGATGTTGTTGACTTCTCCCTGATTACTTTTCGTTTTATCTGTATCTGCGAAGCGATTATTTAAAAATGGTTGGAGTTGTTTTTCAATCATGCTTTTCAAGAAACCGTTGTTCACGAGTGTTTGGTAAAAAAGTTCCCATGTAGAGCAGCATTTATATGCTCGGCAGATGTATGAGCCGATTGCACATATTTTATACATTTCAGGGCATTCACTATCCGCATTGAGGCATCTTCCCATGTTCGTACTTTTTCTATATACTTTTGATATAGCTACCACTGATGTCTTGTACCCCAACGTCCAAAAGGGGAGTTTATTGCCTGTGATTAATTCATAACTGAATTCTAACACGGAGTTCTCCTCAAATTGCTGTTTGATGTTTATCAGATGTTCTTCGTTTTGGACGTTGATGTAGATGTCGTCTAGGTATCGGCAATATGTGTGTGGCTTATTTTCACTGCTGTCAAATAATCTCTCTTCAAGTTGACTCATATAGTAGTTGGCAAAGGTCAGCTACAAGGGTGACCCCATAGCCACTCCATCTACTTGCGTGTATAGATTACCATCTGGTGTCTTGAACGAGCCACTGGTGTGCATGAACATAACATGTTCCTTAAGGTATTTGGGTCAAGATTTGGAGGAGACATTGTACGATGGTGGTAAATATTTTGTATAATGATGTCGATGGTCTAAGCGATAGGCACATTCGTAAACAGGCTTTCCATATCAAGGGATGCTATTAGTCCTGCCGGTCTTGTAGAGTGCAGTATATCGATAAATTCCTCCGTATATATATATATATATATATATATATATATATATATATATATATATATATATATATATATATATATTTATATATGAAATCAATAACTCACAAAGTAGCAAGTGAGGTTCGCAATAAATGCAATGTCCCGCAGGAAAAATGAAAAAGGTTCTTCCAAGTACTTTCGAACTTTATTCAGTTTATTCTCAAGGATAACTTACAAGAGAAAATAATATAATATGGGTATAAATAAGCTAGTAAAATATAAAGGATCGCCTCTAAGACGGTGATTTCTTGTCTTAGAGGCGGTCCTTTATCTTTTACTAGCTTATATACATCCTTATTATATTATTTTCTCTTGTAGTTATCCTTGAGAATGAATTCAATAAAGTTCGAAAGTACTTGGAAGAACCTTTTTCATTTTTTTGCGGGATATTGCATTCATATATATATATATATATATATATATATATATATATATATATATATATATATATATATATATATATATATATATATATATATATATATATATATATATATATATATATATATATATATATATATATATATATATATATATATATATATAATTTTAAACCCGAAGAATTTTTGAGTAAATATATCCCAAAATGGAAAGGTCATATTGTTGGTAAGTTCAAAGGTGAATTTCATAGGTGGAACCGAAGAATCAAGTTTTGTGAGAAACTGAGCATCCTGAAAATTAAGCCTTACCGGGTATGACATCATCAAAGAAGTGGAGTCATATAATAGCAAATTTCAAGATGGTAGGCAAGAATATTGCTCAGTTAGAAAGATTCGATGACCAATAGTTATGCATAACCAAAATAAATAATATATCATTTAGAAGGTTTTGTAAGTTTAGGAATTTAAAAAAAATATTTTCAATAAGTTTTAATTGCTAAATGACACCAGTCTAGTTAACAAGTTCTAACCTCTTTGTTCCTCACAAAATTCACTATTAACACCCGAATTCCACTATTTCAAAAGAATGAAAATTCACGCTCTGGAAAAAAAACTTCAATAATATTTACAACGAGGAACATCATTAAATATTTATTTTACGACAATATATATTTATATTATCTGCAAATCATAACTACTCCATTTTTAATCGCAGATGGTTAGGCGTGCTAAAATTTTGGGGTACCATGAAAATATATAACAAATTACAATAAAAGTGAACCATAAAGAAATCTCATAAGCCACGAGCTAGGAAATTAAATCCCATTCAAGAATTGTGGGAGCTCTAGTAATAATAATGTGTTACTTTTGCGAGGCGTTTTTCAATGGTAAAGCTTGAAAGAAAAGGTGTGTCCGTAAGGCATGTTTTAAGGCACCGATGAGTAGTGGTTTGAGCGTATTGCATATCGCAGGCCAAATATAAAGTCCGATCACCTATACAGCAAAGTAGAGTACGAGGAACAACAAGAGGTGGATCAGAGTCCGAGTGCAGAGATCTGGAGGGTTGGGATAGGGTCAGTGAGGATATGAAGAACCGAGCTATGAAAATTAAGGTCGCATATTTAGGATGGAGGACCTTAAAGGTGATTCTGTTTCGAATGGAGGGTCAGTGCAACTGTCGGAGGAATGGGATTGCAGAACAAAAATGTCCGTGGGGAAGAAGAACCCAGGCTGCAAAGATTTGAACCCATTGAAATGGTCGATGAGTGAAAGCCCTAGATTTAGCGAGGAGGGAGTTTCAGCAAACGAGGATAGAAAAAGGATAGATGGGTTTGTTTGATATCAACCTAGAAATGAAATAATGGCCAAGATGACGCTTAAGAATACCAATGGGGAATAAACAAGATGCGAAACAGAACCGGTCCAGGAACTCAACTTTGCGAGACACCAAAATACAGCTCCACCATCCGAATTTTATAGTCTTTTCTGGCAGTTCCGCCGGACAAGATATATTTCCAATCTGAATATAGTGAGTTCGAGATAAAAGATAAGTGAATAACCAGCTAAGGATAGTTCTGGGGACATTAAGGAATTCGCGGAGCCTGTGAAGAACAAGTTTAGTAAAAAGTGTCAAATAATGCTGAAAAGGTCCAGAAATATCAGAATGGAAAGCCTACTAGCTTCTGTTGCACCTTAAAGGCGGACCGTTACATGTAAGAGAGCTGGTTTAGTGTTGTGGTCTGCCTTAAAACCAGACTGAAACTTTTCATCAGCAGTGGAGGAGGACAAGTGATCTGCAATCTAGGCTTCCACCAGTCTTTCAAGGACATTTGAGAAGAATTAGAGATGAAAGACTTGACAGTAGCTTGAGGGATCGTTTGAATTCAAGTTCGGTTTCCTTAAGTTTAGGCAAACAACAGCAACTCGAAGTTAGTTGGTAGTATTCTAGACAAGAGGAAGGTATAAAAAAGGTCAAAGGAAAGGGAGAAACTGCCTGAAAAGACCTGGAGAGAATGAATCTAGGGAAGAACAGTTTTTTTCAAAGAGTAAAGGAATTTAATTTTTTGGATGACACTGAGGGATAAAAAAAATTGGATGTGCGTGAAAAAGGGGAGTTATTTGGCGACGAGGAATAGAGAAGAGGTTGATGGAAGAGACCGACGAGTATAAGCTATGGTGTCAGGGAGTGTACGAGGGTTATGTGAGAGAGGAAAAGAGAAACAAAATTATTTTAGGAAATGGTCAGATTTAGTTGTGGAAGAGTAAGTTATGGTCAAGCTATTAATGGATATGACTAGATTAAGTGTACTTTTAATTGTGGGAGAGAAGGATAAACAGATTAAGAAAGAGAGAGAGTAAAGTTTAAACATACCATAGTGGCAGGTAGGAGAAAATTTGCTTGATGATGTTAAAATCTGGCAGGATAAGCTAAGTTTCAATTGGATTAGAAAGGGCTTGTTAAAAATTTCGGCCACCTAATCGAAAAATCTGTCCTTAGACTGACTGACTTGAGGGACGATAGACAATCGCAACTTTAAATTTAGGTTTCAAAGACAAGGTTGCACGCAGAGTTTCGAAAGTGTTTGGAAATGCGATATGAAGGGGATAACAGGATATTGGACAAGGATTAAATCAACTCCCACTCCCACGTCACATACGTCTACAGTGCGGATGAAATATAACTCGCCTAGCAGGAATAACCATATTTTCTGTGCTAGCCGAAATTCAGCTAAACAAAAAATGGCAAGCTTCTTAGAGAAGATAAGCTCACAGATCAAGTTCTCATTCCTCAACGTCAACATGCGACAATTTAAAAATATAGCAGAGAGAGGTAGGGAGTATTGTGTGGATGTGACAAGGTTTGTGTAGCTGTGTTTTAATGAGTGAGTTGAGGTGAGTTTGCGAGTTAGGAATACCTGCATCTCGAAAGAGATATTGCATTGATGTAGATACTCGTAAATATGATGTGTCCTAGAGGATGTCTTCAATGTGCCTATATGTCTTATCCTTTGCAAATTTAATTTGATGATTTTGCATGATACTATATTCGAGAGATAAGGTAGCTTTTGTAAAACCGAGCTCGAGTAACGCAGGAAGTAGGGTTAAGGGGGGGGGCAGGAGATACGATTTTGATAGGGGCCACTTTGAAACACGTGAGAATAAGAGGAGTTATTTAACTAAGAATACCTAACTAATATATAAACAAACTTAGCAACTGAAACTGAAGTCTCCGCAGCAATGAATTCATCTGACGATGAAATCAACGATGTATTACAGCGAATATAAACAAAGAAACAAGTAAAAAATTGATTCAAGTAATCGTAATGAGTAACAACAAGGAGTAACAACAAGGAAAGAAGGTACCCTAGGAGACCTTACGGTCCATTCAAAGAGGGTACCTTTGGACTAGCAATCGAGCGGGCACAAGGCTGCTCAATTGTTTTGCGTCCCTAAACGGTCACTTTTCAAGACCTTGTCTAGTCTTGACTTGAACTGGTCAACAGATTCACTGTTGACAACTTCCACTGGAAGTGCGTTCCACATACCCCAGATACTGTAAGTGAAAAAATTTCCACACAGATTGCGGTTGTAACGCTTCAGTTCAAGTTTGAAGCCGTGATTGCGCGTTCTGTTTTCACTCAGTGTGAAAATATCCCGGTAGTCAACATTGTCGAACCCTCGAAGTATTTTGAAAACTTCGATGAGCTGACCACGCAGTCTACGGGTTTCCAACGAGAACAGATCTAATTCCCTTAGTCTATCCTCATAACTTTTATGTCGGATAGAGGGAATCAGCTTGGTTGCCCTGGCTTGTACGCGTTCCAATCTCGCGATGTCCTTTCAAAACGAAGGACTCCAAAATTGTACGGCATACTCCAGGTGCGGTCGGACAAGTGAGTTGTACAGGCACAGTACAATCTCTTGGTTCCGATAACCAAACTGGCGCTTAATATAGCCTAGCATCCTTTGGGCCTTTTTCTCCGCCTCAATGCACTGTTTCGACAACTTGAGGTCATTAGTGATTGTTACACCCAAGTCCTTCTCAGTGTCGGTGGATTCAATAGCAGTGCCCTTAAGGATATACTGAGATTGGGGGTTTCTGTGGCCGATATGCATCACTTTGCATTTCCCCACGTTAAAAGGCATTTGCCACGTATCCGACCACTCCCCAATCTTCCCAAGATATTCCTGAGTACGATATCAATCCAATTCAATATCTCAAAAGAAAAGCACAAGCCACTAATATATATAACTGTAGCAGACCAAAGAAAACACACACAAACAATAAAGAGCAATAAAAAACAAATGACAAACACAGCTCCCAAGTGATGATACTCTTGTCAGTCAAACTATAAAATACAACATAAGCGAATCACCTTTTCTTTCGAATCAAAACTTTAAACTTTATAAACATATTAGTGAAAAGGCAAAAATAAAAAATATATAATAAACTGCAGAGATCATTCTTTGAACAAGAAATTTCTTTTCTGTAAAGAGGCATCAAAATTTATTCGTCTGAACTGCTCGCTGTTTTTTGGAGCAGTGCATTTCAAAATCAGCATCATTGCTGCACGTTTCAAGATAATTGAATATATTTCTTCATTTTAATGAATTGCCCCAAATAACTTATTTAAACGAATGTTATTTTAGACGAAGTACATATTTCACATTAATAATAAAAGCAATAGACAAGTGCAGAATATGGGCACCTTAAAAGCCACACGAATTGAAGACTATCATAAGAAAGATTTTTCTAACTTAATTTCTAGTATATGTACATTAGGAAAATATCCTTCAATAGAAGTTCATTCTTGAAGGACAGGTTTTCAATTTAAATTGACTAAAAATACTGTAACCTTAATCCAGAACCTGTAGGATTACAATTGATAGAAGATACATTTAGAAAGATGGTGCACCGTGTTCCTTTGTCTCAGAGATAGTTTCTGAATGAATATAACCTTAACAGATGTACTGTGTGGAATGAAAATATCTTTTGATTCCACGCATACCAGGTTTTAGATTATTTTGCTACTTGGGAATATGTAAAAACAACACATCATGTCCTCTCAGTTTAGGTGAAATGCGACCTTAACTAACTAATCATATTCTGGCTATGACTATAAAAGAATTGAAAAACCTATTATTAGAAGTTCAGAATCGCAGTATCATTTACATAGAAATTGAGAGTGGCCTTGTTGAATGAAGGTTGTGAATATTGAAATTACGAAGAACTCAGAATAATCTAATAATACAATTTCCAATTGCTATTGGTACGCAATCCTCCATATCTCAGATGTAGCGAAGTTGTCAATGCTACACTTGACACTTTGTGTGGTGAAGGTACTTCATCAGAACACAATTTTGTTGGCAAACTCAAGGTTTTCTGCCTTAAATGATTGAAACCAGTGACAAATTTTGAGTCTACGATCAAAGTCATCTTCGATCATGGAGTTTAGCAGATTTGAGATGTAGCTTTTCGTTGAATTTAAGATAGAATTAACACATAGTTTATTCATGCCTGTTTCACGGGCGTATTGCCATCTGAATTCTATGGTGATCGATTATATTTTTTGCAACACTGAAAGGATTCTTTCGCATATATATATATATATATATATATATATATATATATATATATATATATATATATATATATATATATATATATATATATATATATATATATATATATATATATATATATATATATATATATATATATATATATATATATATATATATATATATATATATATATATATATATATATATATATATATATAAAACTTTTTTATAAATGAACAATAACGTACTAGTCTATGGAGTTAGGTAAGAGCAATTCCTTATTCCGCTAGAAATGTCTCCTGGAGTTCCTCAACTGTCATCAGGAGCGTCACATATACGACAAGGCAATCATCTATTTCTCTAAAAAGAGAACGTTTAACTTTAACAGAAAACGGAGAATGTGAATTTCCACGCGGATCTTCACCCTTCTATTTTTTTTTTTAAATAAACAATAACGTTCTAATCAATGCGGATAGGTTCAGGCTTCTTGAAATTTATCTTTTTAGAGAAATGGATGATTGCCTAGTCCTATATGTGACGCTCCTGATGAGAGTTGAGGAACTCCAAGAGACTTTTCTAGCGGATTAAGGAATTCTTATTATTACCCTTACTTAACCGCATATATATATATATATATATATATATATATATATATATATATATATATATATATATATATATATATATATATATATATAACATAAACTCCAGTGTGTTTAAAATACTTTTGCTATAATATCATCTTCTACAAAACTGAAGACTGAGAATTAAACCAAGTAAAAGCAGCTCTTTTAACATGATCAGCAGAATAAAAAAGAAAAACGAAGCTTGGAAACAAAAAAAAAGGCTTAATTATCAGTTTTTAGGTTTATAGAAAAGGTTTAAATGGATAGTATCATCATTTTCAAAGGTGTTTTAACCCTAATGGAGCTTATGTTGAAATATAAAATGTATACTTATTTTTGTTTTAATTTTATTCCACTTTAATACGGACTTTTTGAAGACCCCCTCCTGTACATATCGGCTGGGGCAGAAAATAATCCCTGAGATTTAAATTAAAATATATTGTTAACGAACTCTACCGCCATCAAATTTACCTCTTTTTTTTTGTCAATCTAATGTCATCTTACCATATATATATATATATATATATATATATATATATATATATATATATATATATATATATATATATATCAAGCATGTTTTCTTTTGTAATTTTATGAATAAAAAGGTATGGTGAAAGAAATCTGTGTCTCTCCTTTTTATTTAACAGCTACAAAACATGATCAATATGTCCACTATTTCGTTCGCAAATAAATCGCGATCTTTTTGCTATGAAACGAGGGACTTTCAAATTTCTGTCAGTTATTTTATCGCAACACTTGACTATTCTGTCTTTTAATTCATTTTCAGTATTTTTTTCCGTTCGACCTTTAGAAACCATCGTTCTTCGAGTGTACCATAAAGGATTGTATCTGGCGATTGAGGGGACCAGTCATTTTTACTAACAGACAGGAAATAAGATGTTGCGCCATCTTGCTGCAAGAGAAAATCAGACCAAAGATTTTCTTTCTATTCTAAGATATTGCGGCTAATATAATGATTCTTTTTATAAAACTCGGATAATCTGATAATAAAGCCTGTTTGGGTGAATATCTTTCTTACAGTAGCAATAAACAACATCGTTCCGCGGATTTCATGTAATCTCAATAGTAGAATTTGTTAATCTGAAAAGATTATTTTTTTTGACAGAGATGAAAGTTTGTCATACAAATTTCTAGTGCTTTTACACAGACCTATTTAAAAAAAGGGTGCGACTACCCATTAATTTTCTACAATGCGTCATCATTTTAGTTCGATGAAACGACAGTAGTATGTTATCACTCCCTCGCTCGCAGACCACCGACTCCGGCGAAGTTTCGAACCGACTCTTTTATAGCCTGTGTTACCTTCTGACATCATTTCTCCTCTCTATTGGCATTGTGCACTGTTGTCTTTCCATTGACAACATCAACGTAAAGCCACTCATTCTCGTGACGAATTTTCTACGACAATCTCACCTTCTTTATCTTCAGCTTTCCGTCGTCTACGGTCGTCAACTTACACGAGCTGGATTTTGCTCTTCAATTTTTTGGTACTTTATTACACTTATAGAGAAATACCCTGGACACCAACACCGGCATCTTTTAAATCTAATGGTACTTACTGGCTGGAAATTGCATTCATTTATGTGTAGTACATCCCGTGTGTTTATTTATCATCTGTTACTACTAATTGTACAAATTCATTTGTTTCCTCAAGGAGCGAGACATTATTCTATGCCAGGGAATTTAAACTTTAAATTTATTGGTGTTGTAATTAATTTCTCCTATTACTTATGGATTCTTTTATTTTGATCAATTATTCGATCGTTCTCCCCCTTTTCACAAAAGTGTCCCGTATCACTGGGGACCTCTTTTGTGCAAGCTAAAAGATGAGTTGTTGCTATTTCTTTGTTTTCCCAAGCCATTATATATAGAAGAGAAGGAGAAGGATAAATCAGAACTACAGTTAAAGTATTAATTGAAGAAATTTATAACCACAACTGTGACTACAAATGAAGTGAAGATTACCATGTTGTTCAGTTTTCCTTGCATGTGCTAGATATATTGAGTTAACACAATTCAAGAGCTGCTTGCGAGCTCCATTTCAAGAACTAGTAAATGGCCACCGACTCTTGAACAGAGAAAACATATAGATAAACAGAGGCTAAGAGAAGCTAGTTAATAAAACTTTCATTGCTTCAGACAGCTTTTTCTTGAATTCCTTGTTTTACTATTACTGGTCAACACTGCGACAATTCTGTCGGATTTTTACTTTGATGATTAAATCCCGCATTGACAATATATAAAATTAGCTTAAATAGTATCGGCACGCAACTTCCTAAGGATCGAATGGTCTGATGGTGCATGCTCTTTCCTTTGTATTCATGTGCATACCTCTAGTGGTAAATTTCTTTTTACTTTTATTAAAAAAAAGCTAAATCTAATTTAATTGTCTTTTTAGCGTTTACGATTGATAAACTAGATATTTATTTCCTCGTGCCTGTCGCCAAGTTCCGTATATGGGCGTTCTTGGCTTTCCTGGATCTGGGCTGGTATTCTCGAGACCTTTTCACGGCTTCACTTGTGGGGTAGGAATAGCGAACGAGACATTGGCATGCAGCATATATAAAAATCTCCACATACCACGCTTATATGTATATCTATGTGGGAAAATCACAAATAAGCGTGTGAGGAAGGAATAAATATGTATATATATGTGCGCAGCATACTCGTACATGTGGGAGCCAACTGAAGTATTTTAGTCTTTTAGTTAAAAAAAAAACACATTTCTTTATATTTCTAATAGAATTTGAACTGGCAAATATTCATATGTCCATGTTTTTATTTTTATTTTTCAATGTCAACTTAAGAAAAAAAGGGATGTTTTAGAACATTAACTCGCTTGGCGAGATATTTACATTTTTTAAATTGAGTTTAGATTCTATTAAGAGGCAATGCCTTTTTCAACGTTACCTTGGCACTCTCCGTCGATGCAGGAATCTCATCTCCACGAGAGCGTTATAACATTCTGAGCTATTATAAGGTTTATTCCATTTCAAGCCTTTGGCTCAACCTTGCTGATGGTAAGATATGTTGCCTTCAATTAATAAATCACTATCCTGCTCTTAAAATAAGTTTTATATGGCATTTATTTTGGTCAACATTAAAACGTTTTAATTGGAAAAATGGAGAGGCAAATGAAGTATATATATATATATATATATATATATATATATATATATATATATATATATATATATATATATATATATATATATATATATATATAAGTGGCAAACGAATTGATGGACGCAAACTTCAGGCGAAGTATAAACTGGATGATCAGGACAGAGCCGTAGATGCCTCGTAACATTTATTTCAAACGTTTCAGGATTAAAACTAATCCCAACATCAGTGCTAAAGAAAGAATACAAAATACAGACTTAAATATATACATAAAAAGTTAACACATGCAATAAAATTGGAAGGGGGGGGCTGCAAGAATAAAATCAACTGTCAACTATTTTTCTTCCTATTTTTTTAGAAATTCCCTCGGTTTTTTTCTCCGTATTTCCCATGTAATCAATTCACCTCAAATTTAATATTCATGTTTCACATTCTTTATTGCATGTGTTAACTTTTTAGGTATATATTTAATTCTGTATTTTGTATTCTTTCTTAAGCACTGATGATGGGATTAGTTATAATCTTGAAACGTTTGAAATAAATGTTTTGAGGAATCAACGGCTCTGTCCTGGTCATCATGTTTATATATATATATATATATATATATATATATATATATATATATATATATATATATATATATATATATATATATATATATATATATGCAAATGTTGTTAAAGACCATGGTATATTTCGCCTTAATTAATTTGCTTTGGCAACTTTCTCTTCTTCTAACTATCTTTTTTTTATTCCATTTTGTAAATGGTGGGTCACTTGTTCTGTATTCATCTCTGTTAAATAAATGTGTTTGGTAAAAAACAAACTAAATAGCTGAGCTTTCGATCTTATTCGATCATCTTCGGAGCGTTTCATATGCTCTTGCCTCCTTTACCGATGTAATGAGTGGAGTGAGGATCTGACAGAATGAAATCTGGTGTGCTCAATAGTGGAAGATTTAGATAGTAGTAGAAGATAGAGGGTAAAATATGGGTAAGGTTTGCTCTAGTTTGAGGTGCATCGCAGGCATTTGTATACTCTAACTACTGATTTTTCCTTTTTTGTTTTATTATTGTTGACTTGTGTTTGTTTCTGTGTACGTTCTTCTTTATATTCTTCTGTGTATTTGTCTCCTTGTTTTGTTTATTTAGTCTTCGTGTATTTTTAAGCTTTCGAGCTTTTATTAGTGATCAAATTTAGTGTATTACCTCGTGTTTTGTTCTGGTTGTATTTATTTGTTCTTCATTAATTGTGAGTTTAATTTCTGTCTCATAGTTTTTGTGTCGTACTCTGTGTTGTTTATGTGTAAAGTTGTATAGTGTTTTTCTAGGCGCAGAGTCTAGTGCTCGGGGAAAGTCGGTTCCGAGCGACCTTCCCACGCAATTTGTCAGGGATGTTTATGCTGCCACCTGTTCTTCTTAGTTCTGGGATGATATTATTGGCCATTGTTGACCAGACCTTTTTGGCCAGTTTCTGCGTTGCGAAATTAATGGGCTCCAGACAATGTCTGCGGTGCAGTTCCCTTTGCCGAAGATACTCTCTTCGTCTGGTTTTGTTTATGCAAAGGGATGCAGAATTCTGCACTCGCTGGATGGAGCCTCCCCATAGCCGTATTGCTGGCGGTTTGAGTCACTACTGCAGGGTAGATGAGCTTAGCCCGGATAAACACCAGGTATATTTTCCTGATTTCGCCGAGCTAAGATTTCTAAACCTATATAGCTTAGAGATTTCTCTCTGTGTCATATTCTGCCTCTCCTTGTAGTGACTCGAGTATCCGTGGTTGGAGATTTTTAAGCCCAGGATGGTGCCTTCGGCAGATTAGCCATATATCCTCCCATCTATTACAATGGGCCACATCGGCTTGCGGCACAGCGGGAGGATCTTACATTTGTCCCTATTTGTCCGGATTTTTCACCTTCTCTCCTGACAGAATGAAAGAAGTATTTATTCCGCCTAGGTTAAGCATAACGTTAGAGGAAATGGGCCGGTCCGGTGAGAGGAATTTTAAAATAATTTTAATGTGCGATTCCAGCTTGTCGCTTGACTGTTGATGGCCGGCTTAGCTTCGTTTATTAATATGGCTTCTAAGATGTTCAGCATAGCTTTATTAACCTCCTTTCTTTTTATAACGGTGTTATCAACAAGCATAACTCTCGTTAGATTAATATTATGAGCACTCTCCATATGTTTTTAGACCCTCCGCTTTGTAGATGCATAGTTAAACGTCTCGAAAGTGTAGTAGTTGGCATGCCAATATATTTTGAGTTGTTATAAAGTTTACAGTCTTTATCGGGGAAGATGAACTCGTAAACTATGTTGGTTGACTTGGGATTCGAGGAGTTTAGGCAGGTGTTGTTTTTCATCAGGATATTGCTGGCTTTTGTTGTTTTATAATAAATGATGAGTTAAATTTTATCTATTTGATTTTTAACCTTGACGTTACGGTTAATAATCTCCTTGATATTTTTTCATTTATTTTATAGGCCGTGGACATCTGGTTTGTGTAATACACTTTGCAATAATTATTTAAAAATGATTTGAGTTGTTTGTCAATCATGTTGTTTGAGAAACCGTTACTCACGAGTGTTTGTTTTACTCGCGCTATCTCTTGGTGGAAAAGTTCCTACGGAGAGCAGGATTTATGTGCTCGGGGGATGTATGAGCCGATTACGCATATTTTATATCTTTCTGGGCATTCACTCTCCGCATTGATGCATCTTCCCATGTCCGTACTTTTTCTATGTACTTTAGTGATGTAGCTGCCATTGATGTTTTGAACCTCAACGTCCAAGAAAGGGAGTTTATTGCTCGTGCTAAATTCATAAGTGAACTTTAACACGGAGTTCTCCTCAAATTGCTGCTTGATGTTTATCAGATGTTCTTCGTTTAGGACACCGGAAGGTAATCTATACACGCAAGTGGATGGAGTGGCTATGGGGTCACCCTTAGGGCCGACTTTCGCCAATTATTATTTGGGTCAACTTGAAGAGAGATTATTGGACAGCATGGAAATTAAGCCACTCACATATTGCAGATACGTAGACGGCATCTACATCAACTTCCAAAACGAAGTCATTCGATAAACGAAGATAATCCGGCCATCAACAGTCAAGCGACAAGCTGGAATCGCACATTAAAATTATTTTAAAATTCAACTCACCGGACTGGCCTATTTCCCCTAACGTTATGCTCAACCTAGGTGGAATAAATACCCTTTAAAAATCGTATTCTTTTATTCGCGGACGACATAAGCCACCACGTCGTCACTCCGTACAGGAACGTACGCTTTCAGGCAAGGACAACAGCTTTAGAAATCAGCAACATCAACAACTAAGAAAGAGATTGGAAGATAAGGACGAACAGAAGGAACTTTACAATAATCCCAATCTCCAAGAACAAAACAGCTGAAATTGCAGTTGAAGACCAGAACTACAGATATCATAGTGAGGGCAAAGTGCTAGGACTCAGAATAACAAAAATAGGCTACAAACAACATATAACGGAGAGGAAGAACAAGGCGATTCTGATGCTTAATCTACTGTACAATCTAAGAGGGTTAGGAATGAAAAATAAAAGAAAAATCTATCTTGCACCAGGAAGAGAGGTACTACTATACCCGCCAACCCCTATCAAAGGTGAAACAAGGACCAAAAATTTGGAACTCTGGAGAATACAAAATAAAGCTTTCTACCTAATTACCAACACAAGTAGGAGATATAAAAGACTACATGATCTACACCAAGAAGCAGGATTAGAAACGCTCAACATCAACATCAGGAACAAAGCGGAGAAAATATGGAGGAAGATAGACGATCTACCTCCGATATTTGCAGAGCACACGAACACCAGAGCTGGAGTCCCCTTTAACACTCGATTTCCCAGCGGCAGACAACAGCTGAGAATTGAGAAGGTTCCCATGTTTACTTAAGTAGAAATTCAAAAAGAGAGAAGGAACAAGCAGAACGATAAAGATATTTACCTGACTATATATAAACCTAACCAACGAAATAACCAGCCAAGACACCAGATTGATACCTTAATAAGACCACCGAATTTAAACAGCCTAAATCGGAAGAAACAACCGACTAAGAAGACAACACAGATCAAAATTGTAAACAGAAATAATGCGAACAAAATGAACTAAAAGTGTAATAAGTGAACTATAGTATTAAAAAGTTTAATAAAAAATGATAGTGAAGGGAAAGTTAATAGCAAAACAAGTGAACAAAGTTAAACTAAAGTGATAGCAACAAGAGAAAGTGAAACAAAGTAAGGAAAGTAAAAACAAGTAACATAACAATACATAAACAAAGCTCAAGGCTAAGATAAGTCAAAACGGGATGAATGCTACAATAAACACATGAATGAAAGATGAAGAAAATAAGGGAACAGAGATTAGGCGGTCATCCCGCTTCTGTATGAAGAACATAGGTGCTAAAAGTGTGAGTAAATGATGAGTAAATGCATGACGGTGGTTCAGAATCTACGTTAATCAGCAGGTCCCCCTTGTCCCTCGGGCAAGGGTATTCCACCCTTTCCACCTTTGACTACCGAGGTTTCTCAATCTGCCTCCTCACCAATCTGTCTTCTTTTAACTCATTACTTTCCGTCTCCCACGGCTATAAACCCTCTTCTAAAGCTTGTTCCGGACTTCCCATTAAGCACTTCACTATCGGTTTACTTGAACTGAGAGTCAGAAGTGTGGGTAGTTTCTCCAGGAGTAAGTCGGCCGCGGGGCTCCTCCTCTTTTATGCCCCCCCCCCCGCCTGATCGTCGGAGGGGTAACCGCGAGCCGTACCTTTTCTCCCGCTAAAAAAAATTCTTTCATTCTTTCAGATCCTCACTCCACTCATTACATCGGTAAAGGAGGCAAGAACATATCAAAACACTCCGAAGATGATCGAATAAGATCGAAAGCTCAACAATTTAGTTTGGTTTTGACCAAACACATTCATTTAAAAGAGAGATGAATACAGGACAAGTGATCCACCATCTATAAGATGAAATAAAAAGATAGTTATAAGAAGAGAAATTTGCCAAGGCAAATTAATTAAGGCGAAATACACAATGGTCTTCAACAAAATTTGCATTCAGGAAAAACTGCTACTCAACTACACTAATATATCTATCTATCTATCTATCTATATATATATATATATATATATATATATATATATATATATATATATATATATATATATATATATATATATATATATACACACAACCTGTCGCGCATCCAAATGAGAACAAGAGAGATGTTGCCAGTTGTTTGTGTTTTTTGCTCGCGGGATGAGGATGGGTGAAGGACAAATATCTTCATTTCTGCATTTTATCCTTGAGAACACCTGAAGACTTTTTTTTACTTTTTACCCTCTGTTTGTTTGCATTTTGAAGGCATACAATAATAGAATCCTCATCTCGCCATCGTTTAGGGCAACACTTAAAAAAAGTTTGCGAACTCCTATACTGCGACTTACTTATGAGTTTAAACAGGCATAATAGAGCATCTAGCGAAATCCTTATCAGAATTCTCTCAAAATATGATATATAACGCAAAGTCAAGACATGTTCCTTTGTATAGATTTCTCCGATTATGCTTAGTTTTCTTTTCGCCGCTGTTTTGGTAACTAAAATTGCAAATGTTCTCAACCTCACAATGCAAAAATACGCTTTTATAATTAAAAATATGTAAATTCACGTTCCTACAATTCTAGAACATTGAGTGAGAATTGTGTCATCTAACTGCATTTTTTGATATTTGTATCCTCTATAAAACAATCGATAGTCATATTTTCATGAAGATGATGAATACTAAACAAAGAGAAGTAACTAAATTTCTCCCCAAGAAATGCGTTACCTTAAGTGAAATTAAACGTCCCATAATCTGTACATCAATTCTTCCTCATCTTATATAGCGATGCAATAAAATGGTCAGAATTGTTTGCAATAAACGCTCAAAGTCAAAGAAGTGCAAATACTGCTATAATCCATAGAAGAATGACCTTGAGGAAGGAGTGAATGGTAACTGCCATCTTAAAGCAAATAAAAAAAATAGAAACAAGGATTGATATTTCTAAAGGAACTGTCCTTCGCATTTGGCATGACTATCTTCATATGAATGAGTGCAAGGTGGGTTCCAAAACTTCTTTCTTGACCCCAGAAAGAGCATAGAATGAAAGTATTGCTGAGAGCCTTTACATATCTCTTAAGGGCAAAAAAGGGATAGTATTTATCCCATTGTAACTTGAGATGGAACCATAACGTTCCACTACGAACCTTCCCCTAAAAGAGAATCGATAAAATGGCGTCGATCAGGTGAAGGCTTTCCCAGAGAGGTCAGGGTCACAACTTTAACTTTGAAACCAAGGGCAACAATTTAGGAGGAATGTGATGGTATTTCTTATGAGAAATTTTAAGTAAAGAAATATGGTCGCAACTGTGGAATATTATGCTTCCTCAATGCATAAATTCATAAATTGCGCGACAATATCAAATAAAAACAGAAGAACGATAAATAGGTAAGTCAGACATCTAGATTTGTCTACATAATTAAATCCTATGAATAATTCCATAGGATGATTTAAACTTTGGTTTAAGGATATGTATATATATATATATATATATATATATATATATATATATATATATATATATATATATATATATATATATATCAATATCAACCTTCTAATCCACTCTTTCCTTTTACGCTTCTCGAGCTTTCCCAATAGTCTTCCGGTTGACAACTTATTATGCAAGATGAGTATTTTTTTTATGTGGATATAGTGCTACCTCCAAAATTTACATAGCCAATTTTACTATTTACAGTTTCCAATATAAATTTTAACGCAATAAACTGTAAGTTATGCAAAGTGGTTTAAAGGGTTGCTTTAATTGAGACCAAAGCAGTTGCTCGCTACCAGTATGTTAGGTTTGATCCTCACCCCTGCATTAGGAAAATACATTTGTCGGAGGAATAATTAATGCAACAATGGCTTTATTGAATGAGAAGTTCCCAGGTCACATCATCTCTCGAAACAGCGAGGTCAATTGGCCACCACGATCGTGTGACTTGACGCCTTTAGATTTCTTCCTTTGGGGTCATCTCAAAAGTAGGGTCTATACCAACAAGCCAACAACAATTCAACAGCTGAAGGATGAGATAATACGGCCTATTGGTGAGATTGAGGAGCAACTATGCAGAGGCGTCATCAAAAATTTTGACCATCGAGTGGAGGTGTGCCGCCGAAGCCTTGGCGGACATTTAAGCAATATTATTTCTCACACATAATTGCCATGACTCAAATAACATGATCCAATAGTGAAATCAATAAATTTTCACCAATAACACTGTTTTATTTACTGCTAACTTCAATCCGTCTTAATGCAACATCCTTATATCACCGATTATATGGCAGGAATATGGGCATTGGCAAAGAAGATGGGAGACGGTCGAGAGGAACTTAAAGTCGCGTGCCATAGCGCCGAGACTGTTCCCATGGACTTACCTCCCAATAATAATAATAGGGTATTTATAATGCGCCCTTCAGGGCTGTTAGCTTCAGGCTGCTTTCTGTCGTCTCCGAATTGGACGCACTCGCGAGACGCACCACCATTTGGTGGAGCGCACGCCTGCGCCTTAATGCGACCACTGCGTTGATCCCCAAGATTGTTTGACACATCCTTGTTGAAGGTCCCAGTCTGCGTGATCTTCGCGCACGTTACCTGTCCCGGCACCGGGACAGGTCCCTTGTACTCGAGACTGGTTCGTGCAAAAGGACTTGCGGACTAGACTTTTTGCAGGAGGTTATTTGACTATTTGTTGTAGGTCGCATGTTTCTGCGCCAGGAAGAGGCGAGCCTACCCCCGACGCCGGAGCGTGTTTCCTTCCTGTTGCTTTTGTTTTTATTTTATTTGTTGTTGTTGTTGTTTTAGCTCGTGTCTTGCCTTTGTTCCTTTTTTATCTTTGTTATTTTCTTGTTTTTTAATATAGCCTAGTATTAGTCTTTCGGCTAATTACGGCGACTTTTGCCATAGTTGGCCTTCACCAGATGAACTTATATATATATATATATATATATATATATATATATATATATATATATATATATATATTATATATATATAGGGTGGCCTAGCAAAAGCTTCACTAATTGAATATAAATGAAAATTCGGTTGTCGACTCAAGAAAACATTCGATATTTGTGCTTAGGAAATACGAAGTTTGGGTGCTTAGGCTATTAGGCTTTAATTAGCCTTGCATTCTTTCTCTATCTTTCAGTCATCATTTAAACTTTAAACTTGTAAATTCGTTTTTGTTATACCCCTATCACAATGGTGTTAAATTATAATGCAGCATGTTATAAAGAAAAAGAGTGGAGTGGAAATAGAATTTTGGTGAAGTTCTAGATAGAAATTGGACTCGTAGAAGTGTTTATAATGATTTTTTTTTTTTTAAATCTACTGGTTTGATAGCTTGAAAGAAATGAAATGGTGGCCATAATAAAACTACGACAGGAAATGAAATGATCTAAGTAGAAGCACTTGTTTATCTCAGGAGGAAAATCCAGAACTCATATATCCCAAAAGAAGATCTCCATTAAGTTAGATATCTCCAACTATTCTGTGCTAGATTCACATGTTACTTAACGTGATTTTACTCATATATATATATATATATATATATATATATATATATATATATATATATATATATATATATAATTTCATTAAAATACATCATGATTTCGCGAAGTAACTTTCCGGTGTGACAGAGGGAAAGCGGCGTGCTTTAGGGTAAAGTATGGCGGGTGTGACATCGTGAGGTTGTGTGTACATGCAAGTAGAATGGATGAGAATATAATTGTGAAGAGAATATACGAGATTGAGTGTAGTGGTGTACGAATAGGTTCTCTTCCTTTAAATGTTACACTATTTGTAGAGATAGTTAAAACCAAGGACATCAATAATGATAGAATAATACGACTGAAAATAACAATGGCGAATACATTTTATTGAATATAGTTTAAGTGTGTACACTATAGAAAATTGCAGACTCATTCAATAGGCGCATACATTATTTAAAGTTAATGAGTCGTATATGTAGTTTAATATTTATACTACTTACCAAACAGATTAAGTCAAATTGTATATTAATTACTGCAGACAGGGTGATGTGAAATAGTTCTCACCAATTTTATATAACTGAACTTTAATATCTTTTGCTCCTCTGATCATATGAGATAACGTTTATCTTATCAAAAAATTTGAGATAAATGGCAATTTATGTAGAAAAAAACAAGGCACAGAGACTATATACAAATGAAATTTGTCGTTACGACAATTCTTGCCAATTTCATAATAAGAAAAGGAAACGAAACATAACCAAATAGCCAGAATCAAACAAGTATTTGGGGTCAAACCGGCTGAAGGGAGGGGAGGGCCATCCGCATGCTTCCAATAACACATAGGCCGAGAATCAAATGTAAATTATACTTTTAACTGTCTCAAATGATAACTTCGGGCGTGCCAAACATATTCGCAGACAGACAAACAAAAATTAGCCATACCTCGGGAGTCGGGGAATCTTCTGTTGGAGTAAAAAGGGCAGCCCCCCAATTGTGTAAGGTAGAGAAGCCAAGTCATTGGTCCAATGGTCGCGCGGATGGGGCTTTGTGCGTTGGCCTTGACTGGATTGGCGTTACGAAGGGAAATGGGAATTGTTTTGCTTTCCTTTTCCTTGCGGTAAAATCACCTCGCGAAACAGTACTTTCGTTACATCAATTTGCATTTAGAAGAGCCATCGGCATTCTATTTTTATTTATCCCCCAATGCCTCGCTATTTTTGGTTAGAGCATCCCGTCTTGTTGCCCTCTTTATTAGTTTATTTATTTCGTTATTTATAGGATTGTAAATTGCCAAGGGGAATAAAGGATTTGTATTTGGTGGTCTGTTCTCGCATGAAATCTCATTCTGAAGCTTCCTAATGCACTGTCCAAGCCAGGAGAGACTTCTTATGACTACTTATTTTGTCACATTTATTTCTCCTTTTTTTCTTTTATGTTCTTTTCTTATCAGTTAGACTACAAAGTACGTAAAGGTAGTATGCACTTGCCATATCTATGAATTATCTACCTTCACATAGTATGAAAGTGGCTAATCATTGATTTAGTAATGGCATACCACCCATGCGTACTTTGCAGTCAAACTAGTAATTGCAACATATAGCGTTCCCCGAGAGGGGTAAGGGGGAGAACTCTTGTTTAAAACGACGGCAAAATTTAGCGTTAAAATACCCAATCAAGGCAGTTCTTTTTAGGGCTTTTAGATTGGTTTATTGGACAGTCACTTGCTTGACATGGATGAAAAGCGTCTCCCAAGGGTGCCCTATGTAGTGTGGAGGGAGGATACTCATTATTATACATACCACTTATGTTCTCTAACTTCTTTCAACTTCCTCAACGAATATGTTATGTCCTCGTTTGGTTTTGACTGAGCTTTAAGATTATACTTCAAGTTAATCTGCTCTTATGAAGTACTTTTCATTTCATCGTCGTTCTTTCATCCTTTCAGGGTTGTCTCTTTTCACCTGCTAGATCCATTGACCCTAAAAATAGAATTTCAAAATTTCCATACTGATTTGCGGATCCGGGAGGTCAGCGTTTGAGCTACCGTGGTGAGTTTGAATCTATTTACCAGCCCTGTACGATTTTGTGGCTGATCAAGTTGACTCATAAAGGAGGGTGTTACTCATTTTAAACAAGATGCCAGATGAATTGAAATTCGACAGAGATGTTAACTCAGGAAAGAATAAGGATGGGTTGAATGCAATCATCAAACAAATGAAAAAATTGAAAGCCTACAACGGCAAAATCATGAACCCCCAAATCATGAACGAGGCCTTTGCACCGTTTAATTGCACCCTAAACCTCCTCTTCATATTGAAATACCATTCCAATGCAAATCTTCCACCATCTGTTTTAAACTTGAAGTTTGGTAAATCAACTCATTTCCGTCAATTGCGAAATAAATGACTGGGACTGATTCAAAAAGGGACATTGGATCTTGTAAAGATGAGGTATCAAATACGGGACAATTTTATCTATTTAGCCAAATTTATGGCTACTAAGGGTCCTTGGTAGACACGGAACCTTGGTAACTATGAAAATAATAGTTAACGAATAATTTGATAGAGTTGATCACATTCACCAAGCATTCTGGTAATTAAGCATAATTACTAACAATGATAAAATTGGCCAACACCAATTTTATTGTCTAAGTTCTTTTTAGCTGATTTAAGACAATTTTGATGTGCTGAATCCAAAAATCAGATTAGTTTTGCTCAATCAGGTAAACTTTTTGATTTATCACCACATGATGTTATTTTGCATTTTTTTTACATGTACGGGTATATTCTATTCATATGATGCTAAATTCTTTTTTATTTCTTAAAAAATGACGAATTCTGAAGAGTTTACATTCGACAATTTTTGAATAACTGGTATTTTTCTTTTGAAGGTGAATGAAATGGATTTGGCCGGAAGATCTCGCAAAAATAAGTCCGATGTATTCTGTTACATCTGCGGCGAATACACTATTGTTCCGAACAGGAATCCAGTCACAAGTTTCATAAAGCTCGCTTACCATGCTTATTTGGGTATGAAACATGGTGGCCAAGATCAAGTTTGGACGTCACAGCTTGTATACAAGACATGCACTGAGTATCTGCGTTGTTGGACCAACGGCAAGAATAGTTGTCTGAACTTTTGAATTCCCATGGTTTGTAGGGAGCAGAAAAATATGGCACTAACTGCTACGTCTGTGCTATTTGATTTGAATGAGATCAACAAAAAACCCGTAGCTGCCTCAAGTATGCTGTTCTTTAGTCAGTACGCCGTCCTGTAGCTCATTGTAATGAAATTCCAGTACTTGTCTTTGGAGAACTTTCTGACATTAGTGACGAAGATTCCTCCAGTGTTGAAGAAAATGAAGAAGAAGAAGTGGTTTTCGAGGATCATACTCCACACCCCTTTTCCTCCCAAAGAACTAAATAATCTAATGGCAATCATAGCATGTCAAAGTCCTCTGCCGAACTGTTGCCATCCAGATTGAAGGAAAAAAACCTCTCTGGCAGTGCTCGCATCACCTTCCCCCACAACAGACATCAAGAGTACCTCCGTTTTTTTCTGTGAAGATAAGAACTTGGTGTACCTTAGAGATACTGAGCAGCTTCTTCCCAAGCTTGTAGTGCCACAGTACCAACCCGAAGATTGGAGACTGTTCATTGACAGCAGCAAGCGATAACTGAAATGTGTTCTGCTGCACAACACCATTCAGTTTGCCTCTGTACCCATTATTCGCTCGACTACACTGAAGGAGTAGTATGAAACGGTAAAGTACGTGCTGCAGAAAATTTGTTATGGTCAGGATGAGTGGTTGATTTGTTTGGACCTAAAGACGGTAAACCTTTTGTTGGGACAACAGTCCGGGTTCACCAAGTACCCGTGTTTTCTGTGCATCTGGGATAGAAGAGACCGAGCTCAGTATTACATGAAGAAGGACTGGCCTGTGCGGTAGGAATTAGTGCCTTGAAGAGCAAGGAACGTCATGAACAACATCTGGTTGTTTACAGTTCACCAACGCTCTGGACAATGATGGTGGCTGCTCCATTACTTGTGTCATGCTTTTCCAGGATTGATCATGGAGAAGTCGAAAGCTGCATCTTTGACGGTCCTCAATTCCGCCAGATAATCAAAGATCCACAGTTTTAAAACTCAATGAACGAAATATAATCGGAAACATGGAAGACCTATGTTCTGTTCTGGCCGTGAGGAATTTTCTTAGGAACAAGAAGGCCAGGGACTACATAGAACATATCACCAATATACTGACTGTTTTCGGAAACCTCAGATGCAACATGAGCATGAAAATGCATTACTTATTCTCTCATATGGATCTGTTTCTTGAAACTCTCGGATCAATGAGCGACGAGCAGGGGAAGAGATTCCATCAGGACATAAGAGAGATGGAGACCAGGTATCAGGATAGCTGGGATGCAGTCATGATGGCTCATTACTGTTGGAGTCTGAAGAGAGACATCGCTACCGCTGAGCATTCTAGGAGTTTGGAAAAACGGGAGGCTCTGAATTCTGAACAATGATGACCTAATATCCAATTTACATGTACTTACCTTTATCAATGTACATTAATCTTTTTTTGGAATATTTAATTAATAAATTCTGTTAGAAAACGATGTTTTCTTTAGGTATCTTAAAAACCTATTTCCATTGATAAATAATCACAAAAATCAACTTAAAATGTCTCAAAAATGGAATCGATTTAGTTATAAGATCGGATTTTTTTTAAATTGACTTAGCACAAAAACTGACATAATCGGAGGAAAAGGATGTCATTTTCGGATTCAACGGTGCAAAATTGTCTTAAATCAATTAAAGAACTTAAACGACTTACAAAGATTTTTTTTGTAATCCAATGTGATATTGTTAGTAAGGTTTTGGCCACCGCTTTGCACTCCCTTTTATCTCTCAGTGATCCGAACTAAGGATGTCTACTTCGTATAGTACTCGCCGTGAGGTAGAGGCGGGTTAATTGTGTGAATGAGCGTGTGAGAGAGAACGAGCTGACTAAGGAGGAAGTGTGTGATACGAGTAGGTGTGTGTGAGAGGGGATAGGGAGGGGCGCTCTAGGGGCCTTCTACCATCGGAAGAGCTCAGGCGGGACGAGAAGAAAGAGTACGTAGTTCTCCATGGCTGTAGTAGCAATAGTAGTAGTGCTTCGCCAACCTGCCTTTATCCAAGAGGATCCCCGACCAGATAATGAAATATACATAAAGGTCAGTATGACAACCATTGGCGACCCCAAGAGCACCAGGGGCCGGTCCTCTCGGCTGCCGAGACGGGTGCTGGGGATAAAATGAGGTAGTTTGTCTTAATTGCGAGTGGATTATCCCCCCCCCCCCTTTCCCCCACCAGGAAGCTTCACGCTCACAGAGTTTGGTGTGGGAACTTACGGACGTGTATGGAAAGCGGTAAGCAGAGGCGGTGGTCCGTTGCCATTGGTCCCGCTCTATGGGACTTACCTATAGACCGTTGTTTCGGTTTTTGCTATTAATCATTTCTTTTTTCGATTTATCAGAAATATATTCAAATTATATCAAATAAATTCAAATAAATTACATTTAGAGAAATAATTTCATCGTTTGTAGACGGTGTTGAAAAACAATGGTAACATTTGAGTGTCTTTTTGTATATAAATATAAAACGGTTTAATGGTTACCCTTAAGGTGCAAATTTCAAATCTATCAGGTAATGCAGGTCATGGGACAAACCGGGGGATGCGACCACCAACTGTTCGCCCCATGCCCTTGACCACAAGATGAGCCATTACCTGATAGATTTTAATTTGCTATGCCATGGGTGGGTGGAGGGCACACGTTAAGGACAACCATCAAACCTTTTTGCTCTCGTTCTTTTAGATTATTTTATAAGAAAAAATAACACTTAAGTATGCATGGTATAATTTTTTTAATGTGGCTCTTTTCATCGAAAGACATACATAATGACTTTATACAAACCCTGTAGACGTGAAATAACCTATTTATCGTCATGACAAGCTTACATAAAGAATTTGGTAACTAGGAGTGACATACACTATGAACAAACGCACACGATATTAGGCCTTCTAGGCTTTGACTACGCGAATATTTTGGCTTGTTAATACGATACAAAGAATTTAATTTCGTATTGTTTCAAGGCTTGTCTTTGCCGTTTCTTCAATCTTACCCCCATTGCCCAGGAGGCAAGGCTGTTTTTTTTTAAAACTCTAACCACCCTTTAGGGCAAGGGGAGTTGTAGAGTGATGACGTCATTTCCAAGTGGATACGACACGACTTTCCTGCCTAGATGGGCAATCCTGGAGTCGGAGCACTCCCCTCGGATGCAATCTGCATGCAATCCAACTCCCAACTCTTGCATATACCGTTAACACATGGGAGGTGCTATAAAATCCCACAACGTGCAACAGCCTCCCTCCACTTTAGCCTGGTCCCTCAAGACAGTTTCACAGAAAGCGCGGCCCTACTTAGTTCTGGTACCGTTGGCGGGGCCTACAGCACCGGCAGTAGGCTCAGGTC
Organism: Ceratothoa steindachneri; assembly: GCA_963969495.1. NCBI lineage: Eukaryota > Metazoa > Arthropoda > Malacostraca > Isopoda > Cymothoidae > Ceratothoa > Ceratothoa steindachneri. The sequence continues at coordinate 97,924,634 of OZ018319.1, forward strand.
TTTCTCCCTTAATCTCTGTCCCAAGCAGTCGGATGGAGGAGAGATTCCATCTGCTTCCTGGAGATATAAACAACAAAGACATCCATCTTAGACAGATAAAAATAGTTAAACCACAATAAACTATGTAAATGTACCTACGAGTATTTGTTTCTAAATTTGACTTGATTTGGTTAAAAAATAAAGCTGTTAAAGCTTTCAAAGTAAAAAATACCATTCTTGTACATTAATGATCACTGAGAAGACAAAGGCAGCAGTATTTTGGGTGCATTCCAATAATTTTTTTTCAGATAGGGAAGAAGTTTTAAATTTTGTCTCCTTTACATAAAACAATTTGTCAGAATGTAATCCATAATTAAAAAATATCAAATAACGCGTTAAAAAATATATACGGCACAATGGCAAAATCTATAGAATTTGTTAGTTTTATAATTTTAGCTTTCTGAAGACCCTGTATCGTTTCAGCAAATATTTACCAAATAGTTCGAGATGAGATAGAATTGAATTTCTAAGAGTATCTATCTATGTTGGGGCATTTTAAATATAAAAATATTGCTTATAAAGACTTCAACATTTGGAATGATTATTTTTATTATTATTATTCTATAAATGTGATAGAAATCTATATTTCTTCTCCATTTCTGCAAAGATGTTTGGCAATTCAATTCACCATGTTATTGGGCCCAGATACCCAAATAAAAGGTACTGAATATAAGATGTTGTTATTAAAAGAAACATTTCTCTCACCAGATAGTTATTTAAAGACTTCTCCTGTGCATGGAGTAGGGCTAATGAGCTCTTACAGAGGCCTACTGTCAATTTTACCTGTCCAGGATGGTAAATAGTTCACTGGTAAAACATATTCATGGGATGCCAATCTATACCAAATTGGCCGGTTTTTATATAATATACCGGCACCAACTTTATTATTTGACTTTTTTTAACCATCGGTGTAATCTTTCTACAGCGGGAAGGAGTTCAATATATCTGGTAAACTGTCACAAAACACCATTGAGCTTGGGGATTCGATTTTAAATCTTGTCAAATCTAAATGAAATGAAACATTAGCTAGAGGAATTATACAGGCTTCAAGTCACAGAGGAGACAACATAATTCTGAAGAAATTATGTGAGAGCACTCTCTACAAAGGGGTTACCCCTCAACAAAGGGAGGAAATGAAGAGGAACTGGATTTTTAGTCAATATTAAGCAGACACGTATATCAGTTGAAAAAGTCACAGCCCACTTTTCTGACCAGTTCTGGAAAGCATTCCAAACTTTTTGTAATGTTACTATGCATTCCTATATCGTCTCGCCCGTAATCCCTATTATATTTTGTTTTGTATTCTGATTCTAATTTTTCTATTAGATAGGAAGTTTTTTTTTATTAATATAGGCAATCTTAGTCGTGGACCAAGATTAGATAATATTTTGCTTAAGTCCGGAGTGTCATATGGTATCATGTGCCTTATGAATATTTTAAAATATTGAAGATGTTTTCATAAATATTTCCCTAACTGAAAACTCTAAAGCAACTATTGGATCATATGTGGAGTGTCTCTTCTGAAATCTATGTTGGAAAGAAGAAAACATCCCTCTTTCTGGAGGAGGATCATTAGTCAAATAGTTACAATTATTTCCATGGGTTTACACAGGCAAATAACAATACAACAATGAAAAAAAAAACAGAAGGGAGAATAACTTTTTCTATGGGTAGTTTTTGCGCAAATCACGAATATAACATCCGTCTCTTTCTGCGACCTTCCAATTTATCGTAAATTACCATCTTACTTAGGTTAAATACACTGATGGTTTAGTAGGGATTGAATGCAAACAGGATTGGGTCGAAACTGACAACTCTAAAAGTTATAAACGGATTTTTGATATAATTTCAAAGGTGTGTTCTTAAGGTATTTTTCAACCTAACGTATGAAATTCATGAAAGTATACTCAATATCTTTTTAGTTAAATGGGTCCAAATCCGTGGAAGCTCTTAGGTAACGCTTGCTAATTTTGTAGCTTACTATAAATGCTTCCTATTTTTACTTTTTATTAATATTTGTTACTGTTACTATTCATATTATTTTTCACATACTACCATGTTTTTTTCTTTACAGGAGACAGCTAAAATGCCTAGAGAATGCAAAATATTCCCCAGACAGTTTCTGTTCTATATGTGGATCAGTTACACTAAGACAATACAAGAGACAATTGCCCCAACATGTGAAGAAACTTTATGAGCTGTACTTTGGATGTAAAGTTGGTGACCAGAAAAAACGCTGGGCACCTCACATATGTTGTGTCAGATAAACAAGTTCCCTTCTGCCTGGGTGAAAGGCAAAGGGCCTGGCCTCATGTTTTACATACCAAGGGTCTGAAGGAAGCCAAAGGACCATTGAACGGATTTCTACTTTTGCTTAACAGATTTTAAAGGTGGGTATTCAATGTGTTTTCTTTCGTAGTCTTCAATGTATTTTCAAGAGATGCATCAATTAAAATGATCAAAATACCTACTATGTTGTACTATTTCTGCAAGTTATCACAGCCAATAATATTAGTCTGATTTTATTTTATTTCATTGCAGTTTGCAACAGAAAGAAAAGGCAAGAAATCTATCATGTATCTAGATCTTCAATCTGCTATTCGCCCAGTTCAATATTAAAGTACTATTCCTGTACCACAGCCGCCCTCTGAACTACCAAGCGATGACACGAGCAACTCAGACGATTCAAAATCTTAAGAAACACCATATATGGCACAGCTTGAATCTGACAAGAAACTGCACCTCATCACCTAACTGGAACTCAATGATCTAGTTCGTGATCTAACAATAAGCAACAGAGTGAGCCCCTGGCCTCACATCTGCAACAATGGAACCTGTTGGATGAACATGCTCGAATTACAGTATTTAGGAAGCGTTCTGCAGCTCTACAGGAATTTTTCACTTTTGAAAACAACTTGACCTATTGCAATGATATCGGAGGCTGATTCAATGCCCTTGAGGTGATATATGAACCAAATGAGTGTAGGTTATTCATAGATGCATCCCTTTACAACATAAATGCGGTTATGTTGCACATTGAGAACACTATGCCTTCAGTTCCAATTTCTCACTCAGTCATTTTAAGCGAGACATTAAAACCTTGCTTTTATTCTAGACCGCATAAGTTACAAAGGGAACGAGTGGCTAATTTGTGCTAACTTTAAGGTATTAGCCCTACTTAATGAGCTACAAACTGGATACACCAAGTTTATGTGCTTTCTTTGCAAGTGGGACAGTAGGGCCAAATCAGAATGGTCACCTCGGGAAAGTATGATGCCTGGATATCATAATGTAATTCATGAGTCACTAGTTAAGAAGGAGAAAATCATTTGGCCAGCACTGCATATAAAAATAGGCCTAATAAATTAATTTATCAAAGCACTGCAACATAACAAGCCATGTTTCCAGTACCTCAAATTGATCTTTCCTAAAATAAGTGATGCCAAGATTAAAGAAGGCATATTCTTCGGCCCTCAGATTCGTCAACTTATAGCTGATGAGGACTTCGAGGCGATAATAGATAAAACTAAGCTAGCGGCCTGGCATGCATTCAAAGATGTATACAAAGGACTTCTGGGAAACCGCCAAGGGGCCCAACGAGAGCGTATAGTGGAGAGCCTAATCAAGTGCTTCCAAGATCTCAGATGCAATATGTCACAAATTTCTTCCCTAAAGATTCAGGAGATGTGAGTGGTGAACATGTAGAGAGGTTCCATCAAAATATAGTGTCAATGGAAAACATATATAAGGGAAAACAGAGCCCTGCTATCCTGGCTGACTTTTGCTGGAACCTGAAGCCTGACACACCTGAGATGTCTTACAAACGAAGAAGTAAACACTAAAATGTAGGTTAATACATTATATAATGCTAAAAAACATGCTGATTCATTATATATTCATGAATTAATTTCAATGGACTCGTTTAATCTGAGTTTGGGAGCGAAATACATTTATGGTATCGTGAAAATCGGTATCAATTGCATAATTATTAAATAGTCAATTTACAATAATATGTTATGTGATTGGAAATTTTTGCTAGCAATTTCGAATTTAGCACACTCAACTTCAAAATAAAAGGCACATGAGATCTGTGTTTTTTTCTTGACACTGAAATTTGTTGTACAGTGTATTCAGTGCAATGGGTTTGTATTATGAGCAAAGGTGGGAGATTTGCCAAATTTAAGCAATGAATAAGTTTAGAAGTTTTCCATTGAGATAAGAGTGTACCAGATTTCCAAATGCAGTTATAATAACACAATAGATCTCATAATTCAAAGTATGGCAATTTTTAAGAATTCATAAGTAATACCATCTATTCCTGGAGGGATACAAACTCTGCTCTGCTGAATAAATTTTAGTTCAGGCTCATTGTAAGAGAATTCAAAATATGTAATATTTTTTCTGTCTATTTAACATTTGAGAGAAAAAATTCTTAGAACAACCTAAAGTATTTAATTTTTCGAAATATGAGGCAAATATATCTGGTTGGAAAGAAAGTAATGTCAGATTTTAGAGTATGTATTAAAAATTTTTAAAAATATGACTAAGGAAATATTTAGTCATAAACATAACCTGCATTGATTTCTAGAATCTCATTCCATCTGTCAACAAGCTTATGAATGTCACGCTTGTTAAATTCTTCAGGTTTTGGTTCATATAATGAATCCCACTCGTTTTCAACCTCATCTCCTGATGTCAACCTAAGAGCATACAAATGATTCTTTACTCATTTAAACAAACGATAATTAATTGGAAGGAGAAAAGTCAGCAAAATATAGAGGATGAAGTATCATTTCTCAACCGAGTTACTACAAGAGATCTTTGGTCATTCGAGCTCTGTGAGGAAGGGAAATATATTGATGGAGGATGGCACCCTGTTTGTTGCCTAAAGAAGCTTGCCTTTGGCTCAAAGCGGTTTTCCAATGATGAAGTGACGAGATTAACATTAATTGTTTGATTGTTGGCTAATAGTTTATAATAGACAATTCCTTCAATAATCCCCCCATACACTCAACAAGATCTTTTTTGAATGAAATCTTCCTCTCCGTTGTTGAGAAGTACTGCTTCCTCTACTGATCCACGAACCGCGGCGTTTGGCTCATGATAAATGATCTACTTGTCATCACCAGTAACAACCTTGCCCAAAAAATGGTACCTGAAAGCGTTGTGAACGCAATGAATCACAGCAAACAACACACAGTTGCAGATTCGCCGAAGACAGTTCGTGCAGGACCCATTTTCCAATCACTGGAACCTTCCCATTCCTTTACAGTTGGCGTAGGACAGTCGTATGGGTTATGATAAATTGTTCTGCGAGTTCCTAGGAAGTTGAAGCAAGTTTTGCTGTCACAACAGCTTCCAAATCTTCAAAATAAAGTTGTTTTGGGTGAATTTCTTTTGTTCCGTCTTTTAGACTCAAATTTCCACTTCAAAAAAGATTTAAAAAACTTCCCTTGCAACTTCTTTAATTTAATGCATTATCCCTATAAGTGCCATGAGTGTATTTTGCCGCTGTAATTGCATTGACACCTTTATGAAACTCGTAGTGTAAAGCATATCTAATGTTATCTTTAGATGGGAGGACATAGGGGTAAATACCAAAGATTATAAACAATATTTTTATAATCTAAAAGAAAAAGGTATAAATTACTCACTGTAGCATTTCTAAACGATAAGAAGAAGCAGTACTTTAATACTATCTAAAACTTTATTCTAGAAAATCCGACATTACTTTCGTTCCAACCTGATATTAGCCACTTAACCTGGATCTGGTATAATCTATTTTTTTCAGTTTAAATAATTGATTTTAAAAATCTTCGTTTATTGAATGTTCTCACCTTCGACCATATGTATATAAGAGATGCTAATTCGGGATGAGATGGTTAGTAAAACTGCCTGCTAAGTGTTGCTTTTGTCTTTCAATAGTGCATTCACCTTTATCTCTTTTTGTTTATAATCAATAAAATTAGTGAAAAAAAGGAATTTTCTATACCTATAGCATGTGTTCTTTACTTAACTACGGTTGCTGCGGCATGGTTCCATTGCAGAGTGTGATATTAAGAATGCAAAGACAGTTTGCGACTCGGAATGCACTGCTTAGAAGTTAGGTAGTATGCATGCAAGTTAAGAAATATGTTCTCTAATGTCTACATATACATAGGTTTGCGGTATTTTTCCATTTAGTTTAGAGTGGACCAATCCAAGTGTTATATAAATTTAAAAGGTTTCTTTCTGAGGGGTAATTCTTTAGTCAACTTCAAATACCAAGAATTCTGGTCTCTTTCCATTAATTCTAAATAAGGAGACCAATCCAGGTGATTATATAAACTAAGTGAAGAGAGGAAGAGAGATCTATATAAGAAAAAGTGCCAACACTATATGGAATATTCTATAGAGTAAGAAAAGTTGCAACTTACAAAGGCCCATTGAAGGGCAGTTTTGTTGGTTGTTTTCTCACTAAGTAGCTGTTGCAGTGAACTAAAGTCTTGAGCACATAGCTTTCATGTTCCATTGAAGAATATTAAACATATTAAAGATTCTTTAGATCAGGTAATCTCTCTTTACCAGAGCTTTTCATGCTTACTAAATTCATAGAATCTGCTTATCGAACCATTTTTTGGCAAATTGTTGTAGTAATGGATTTTTACTAATTACCTTTTGAAACTCTATGACTAATTTTCAGAAAACTTGGTTATCTAATCATTTCCATAGTTTACCCTTATCTACTTTAGAAGTAGTAGTTTGGGGGCATGTCTTTTCTTCTGGTTAAACAGATAGAGCAAAATGGTTATTTCACTTATTTGACTGTAAATGCTTTAATTCAGCTAAAATTAATTTGTCTTGTTTTTAGGAATGAGATATCAGAAAAAGATTTGATTACACTGTTATTGAAACAGGGAAACCTTATTTGGTTTTTGTCTAATTTATCTGCTCTACTTACACACACCTAAATTGATATCTCTCTCGGGTTACTATACTTTTGAACATCATTAACGAAGGGAATTGATTAGCATTGCTTGTTTCTATAAAAAAATCTACTTTAACATAGAGTTAAATCTTCATTTTTGTCTGAAGCTATAACATAGTGTATTGGATAGCCTGATGTACTTATCTTCAAAAAGTACCAGAGATATATGGAGGTATTCTCTCTAGACTACCTGAATAAATAAAATGTTGCTGAAACAAAAAGAGCTTATTGGTCTTGTCCTTAGTAGCATGAAGTAGACGCTCACCTCAGGGTGACTTGTGTTTTTAAATGCATGGGGGTGAAATCCAATTTGATAAGAAGAGTCTGAATAAGTGTGTGTTGATTTTTGAAGCCTTTGGAAGTAATGTCGATGCACCTTTGGTCGTGCATGGGAGGGGTGGACTAATGCGTGTGAGATATCTTCTTCTTTTGTGAAGATGAGAAAAGGAATTGGAGAGTGGAATGGTTCATAAAAAAATATCATGGTCATGATTCCCTGAAGTGATGCTTTCTGTATTAGTATCATTACTATACAAATATCTACTACAGGTTCATTTCAACATTGTCACCTTTTATAAGTTACCAATACAATGAACAAACCCGTTATTGTATAGAATATATCCATGACTTGATAGGCATCAGCATATCAAGTCAAACCAGGGCCGGTTTAACCTAGTAGCACATGTAGCACTTGCTACACCCGGCGCTTCAGGGGGCCCCGAGGGGATGTAAAAAAATAGTAATAATTGGGTTTTTGCCCTTAGGCACAGAAGGCTGAGACAAAATAATTATTCATTTTCCTGATTTTTATATTATTATTATATATGATATTACTATATATAAGAAAAATATAGAAAACTTCACTAGAGCATAGTGCATAGTATAATAAGTCTGGCATTATGTTAGAGTAATACAAGGTGTTGTTCTTTAAAAAGGAATAAAAAGTGTACAAAATAAGACCCTCATTTTAGACGCGAGAGACCCTATATCTCACTATGTCGGCCCGTCAGTCCCCGTTTCGCTTTTTTTGTTTTTGTAATAACATTGTAACTATTTGGTTGATTCTAACTAACCTTGCGACCTTTATGTGTTTTTATTTTTACATTCTCTTTCGAATTATATAATTGCCAAAGTCCTCCTGAGGTTAAGGCTAGCCCGGGAATTATTTTGTTTGAGAAATAACATCATAACTATTCGGCCGATTCTAACGAAATTTGAAACCCTTATGCTGTTTTACAATCTCTTTCGAAATATAGAATGGCCAATGCCGTCTCAAGGTTGATCCGGAAATTATTTAAAGTTTTGAAGGTCATAAGGTCATCAATCAATATAAGTGAGAGCACGCGACATTTTGGTCAGCAGACCTTGATTCAGTTGAGTCCTCCCAGCCATACTAGCAGTTCTTTTAAATTCCTCAGATACCTGTTTTCCTCTCTGCAAAGGAAAATGAGGGGTGGGAGCAGAGATACCATATATATATATATATATATATATATATATATATATATATATATATATATATAAGGGGGGGGCGCTGTTCCTTGTGCTACGGGCCCCACAGGTCCTTAAACCTGCCCTGCGTCAAACTATTGCAGAGCATTTTATATATCGGCACTGAGTCCAACCTACAAGGCATAATAATCCTGCATGTTTTCTCTGCACTAGGAAAAATCATGCTTGAGTGTTCAAATAAAAAGACTAGAGTTTCCTCCACTCTCTCCTCTCGATCCACCCCGGAAGAAAAATTAACTTACGCTGTGGAGTAATTGCGAACGATATCACACACGTCCTGGGAACCATTCGTGGCCAAAACATCGGAAAGGGAATTCGTCATAGTGAGCGCTGAAGACCTGCCTGCCCTTGATTCCCTACACTCGAGGAGCCGATTACTCTCGATAAAACTTAACCCTGACACTTCTTGAAATCAGGGACCCGTAGTCGTTAGACTGAGGAGTGCCAACATTATGATTCCTCCTTTGAGGATAAATATGCAAGCGGAATTAAGCAAGACCTTTTTAAAGACAACAGAATATTCATCACTGCACACTCTTTCGTAATCTGTTCACTGCACTACTCGCAATACCCAAAGGTAAACTTACTCATATTCTAAAATAGGGTGATTGTTAAAAAACAACAGTTAGTGATGCCGCTTCCACAAGCGCACTTCTAAACACCCAGTGAGTACGAGAGCGCAAGAAAAACTGGCTCTGCGCAAGTTCCTGCCTGACGACACATTGTCTGTTCAGGAATTTCTGAGTCCCAATCGGCTGTTTTTTATTTAATATTAGGGACTTCGCCATTGATACTATTCGTAAATTAGTCGAATAAATTAATAAAAAGGATAGGTTTTCATCAACTTTAAATAAACTTAGTTTAAGTGTGCCTAAATAAAGGAATATTGAAGTTGCAAAAGCTTTATCATTTGAAGAGGAAGGAAAAGATTATAATACATATAAGGCGGCCTATTTATTCTGCCAAAATGAGTGAAAGATAGAACAAAGAATGTTGCTTAGGGGTACTGAAAAAGGGGGCTCAAGATGATAGGATGTATCATCTCAAATTGCTTCACCTTAACACACTTCGATTGGGTTGGTATAATTAAAACTTTAAAGAAACAAGTTCCCTTTCAATTCAATTCCGAACTTTGAGTAACGAAAAACAATAAGGAAAAATAAAGCAGCCATGGAGGTGACAATTGAAAACAAAGAATTGCTGTGATTGACATCTCTAAAGCTATAAAGTGAGGAGGGAATATTCTCTTCCTTATTTAGTGGATCGTGCTCTAGGTCAGGATAAAACGGGGATCTATACTTTTTGTTAAATGAGAAAGACAAGGAGCTGGCGTACCTAAAGAGGGTATTTTATTCACTGGATAAAGAATGAGCGGAGGGACAGGTGAAAGAAATAAGTAAATAATTAATTAGGATATATAGGGTGAAAAGGGTTAAATATGATAGTCTAGGGGCCAACATCGCCAACCCTAAACACAAGGTCAAATATGACATCATAAAACCTTCCAGTTCAAGTACAGGATTTTATACAAAGTTGTGTGGGTGGATTACTAGAGATATTTTTCTAATATGAAATTTCTATGGCAACGGATATTCTTGGTTCGAAATATAACGCTATGCGTAGGCTATCAGATCTAAAGGGCAACGTAAATTCAGTTGATGTATTTAATAGATAACGCTATGCTTACTTAAGTCGTGTGTCTCTATTGTTACAAAAATTCAGTTGATTTATTCAAAAGATAACGCCATATGTAAGTTATGTGATCTATTTGGCTACTGAAATTCGGCTGATTTATTTAATATATAATGTTATGTATAGACAATGTTGCCTCTATGTTTACACTAATTCAGTTGAATTATTTCATGGTTTCTCAACGCAGAAAAAAAAATTCTTGGCCGACAAAAATTTCACGCATGGGCAAAAAATTATTTAGATATTTTATTTTAAAACCATTAAATTACAGATGGAAAAATTGCTAAATAATTTAGGTGGCATATGCTGTATATTTCTGATTATATATTCCGTAGATCGCTCGTTCGTGTATAAATTTCACGAGTCACGATTAAACGTTTGAAAAATGTCTCGGTTCTTACTTGGTAAAGCACTCTTGAATCCTCTACGGGCCTACAACGATTGAGTCAGAATCGGTTCGAGAGGGTCATCAATCTGTGAGTGTTTCAGTTGCAGAAAAACTTTATTAATTGAGTTTATGAACACGTTTGCTGTTATTTTGTCGGGGGTTTGAATGCGAATAATTGGAGGTCAACACACCCAAAACACACCAACCGTATGATTTCAAATCAAACGGTTAAGGAATATTCTTTCCTCCTCACAAATGGAGAATAATATAGGTCTTCAAACTTAATTCGAAACATGAGCGGATGCTATTTTTTGTGCTATTATTTATCACTACTTTTTCTTTTTGTGTTTTAGCTGACTATATAAATAAATATATTAATAAAATAAAAAACATTGCTTAATTAAAACTTAATTAAATGATCATTTATTTATATATCTTATGCGGAGATTAAATGTTTGTCTCAGTTAATTTATTTTTTTAATGTTAGCTCTAAAATTTAGATCTACTTCAAGCATCTTAAAATATTTAACAATAATCAACTATTCTTTTCGAAGACGTTTTGAAGAAATGGCAGTGAATATTGAAGAACAACTTGTTGAAAGATTGTAAATACTAATTTCTCAATTCAGGTTGATGAGTCAATAGTTGTTAATAATAAAGACCTTATCATGGCGTATGTACGTTATATTAATGATGATTGTAAATTTAAAGAAGATATATTAATTGTAAAATACCTAGAAACTGACACTCCTCTTGAATATATTTTTACTGCTTTAAGATCTTGATTTGTTAAAAATAAAACTCCATTAAAAAACTTGATATCGATTAAAACTGATGGTGTTGCCCCAATGGTCGGAAGGCAAAAAAGCGTAGGTTATTTGAAAAAAAAATTTCTAATTAGTAAATTGTTTTGATAACATAGTTAGTTAACCTTTTAGAAAGTGAACGGAACGAAGATATTGTTAAAAAAATAATAAAACCTAAAAATATATATTTTCTGGCTTGGATATTTCCATAGTTTAATCAAGTATCATTTCAAATTCAAGGAAAACCGATTACAATGATTTTAAAACAGTAGTGAAAGAATTACCCCCCCCAAATTAGAAATGTACAGGATCATTTACTTTCAAAAGGGTTTCCCACCTCTGCCTGAGCTGACATGATTCTTTTCCTTCACTTACCAAATTGGATTTTGAAACGCATTTTGGACACCTGTTTCCATTAAAAAGTGAAAAAAAACAAAATTGGAATGACTAAAATAATTGTCTATTTGTCGGCATTATACATACATGGTTTAAACGCAGTTTAGTTCAATGTATAAATGATTATCAAAGATTGGATCTATGCAGAAGAAGTAAGCTCAGTTTGAACCGAACATTGGATATTTATATGTGTAGGGGATAGACGATTTTCAAATAGAATGAGCAAATTTTTATTTTAAGAAAGCGATAGCTGAAAAAGCTTGAGAACCATTTAAATATTTAATGTTATGTCTAAGTTTCGCACTCACATATCTGTGTAGTTCCTACCATGAGAGGTTAATTATGTTTGGTTTTCTTAAATATATGTTATAGGACAAAAATTTGTATATACACCTTTATTTGGAGCACAGGCGCTTAAAACTACGCAAGTTTGGACCCCTTCCTGGGTGGTGCCCAAGAGTGCGATAATTACTCGTTCTATGGATAATGACGGCTTTCATGTGACTTCCATGAATTCAATTGGACTTGAAAATGATCAACATTTGTGTCTCAAGGCTGATATTTTAAAGTATCTCGGATGTATCGTCAATGACATTTATACAGGTTAAGTAGATTGCAACCAAAACGTTTGAAATGGTCGAAAAGTCTCTGGTGGCGATCAGAAGGATAGTAAATGCTAAAGATATGAGTATAGAATGTATGCAGGTGGCAGAGTTAATATATTTGAATGAGACTATGGAAAGAGAAGGAAATTAATGCAAATTAACAATTTAAGAAGGTTGTTGAGTGTGACAAATGTATATATTGTGAATAACGAGTACAGGAGAGGTATATAAGGTGCATGCGGCCCTTCTGCCTTGGGGTCAACCATGAATGGATGAAAGTGCAATAGAGCGCATAGCAGCCCATCGCTATTGATGGCTAATTTGGGATGGTAAAAAGAGGGCGTAAAAGGGTGGGAGTGGGAGGATAATTATTTGTAGCGTTAATGTGCGCCGTTTTCACTTTGTGAGAAAGCAATTGTATACGAGGATGATCGTGAAGAACACTTGCACTGAATGAGGAGTTTTCGAATGAGGACAGCTGTGATTTCAATGCAACAAAAGTAATTATCTCAATGGGGATAAAAAAAATACCAACTAAATTATAAATTGAATTGTTTATAGTATATTAATGATTCTATTCGTGATTTAGTAGTAAATATTGACATTCGCGTGACAGGATGGAACATAAGAGTGTTATTATCCAATATTATAATGTCTAGGATGCGAAAGTTCAACTTGAATATACGACTAAATCAACCCAGGTAGTTATGGGTCATCGCGCTAAGTTTCCTTGACCAATGCGATCATGATGATAAGTTCCTATCAATCGAAATCTTAAATCCCAAAACCGGAGATGAGTAAGTTCCAACATACGATGAGAAGAGGCTAGGGAGCGAGCAAAGGGTACTTTAATCACCAGGGTTACGGAACAGACTATCAACGATTCATCTCTCGCTCGCATACTGAAAGAACAATAAACTCCACATAGGAGATGATCATCGAAAGCGCGTCCCATTACCTGAATTTGAAGATCAATAAAGCAATTTGTCACTGGGAATTCAGAAAGCCATTTCTATGTCATCACACAACTAAAAATAGTTTCAGGGGGATTAATGAAAACGAGGCAAATTAACTTTTCTGGTGTCTGTCTTAATAATGGAGTTTATTCGTGCTAATCCGTGAGTGACATCCAAACAACAAAGGAAGCACAGTCGATGAGAAACATACGAATCAAGATAGTAAAAATTAAAATAGTATTCTGATTAAGTAAAGTAAATTATATCTTGCATTATATTTCGGCCAATCGGAATATAGTCTGCTAATTATGATCTTGGACCCTCATATGTATCAATCTTCTAGGAATAAACCTTATTACTCTTCAGCATTACCATCGTCCTTACCTCCCCCGTAAGGGGCACGGTGATATGCCATCCTGGCCACCGTGCTGACGGGATCCAGCACCCCGTCCGACCCCAGCTTATCCTCTTCTCCTTCTTTCAGACAGCTTGTATTTCTCCCGTACTTCCTCACTTACCCTACAATCTCTCTCACAACTTTCTCAGGTCAGCCTCTAATTTCACAGGGTAGATGCTGACCTTCTTCTCAGCTAACCGTCCCCGATCATGGCTGAGAGGGAAGGGGACAATGTTCCCTAACCCCTGAGCTCCGGTCTGGGGTGGTCGGTTTTTAGCAACCTGCTTCATCCCCACCTATACCTTCCTCACATCTTCTTTCCTTCTCACTTCACCCTCTATCTTTTTTTTACGCCGTGTCCAAGGTGGAGCCGCAATGCCGACGGACTGCCAGGCCACCAGGCGGGAGGGGTGGTCCTGAATGGCGGCACCTGGCTCTGCAAAGCTGTACGCACCCCTCGCAGGGCGGGCTACTGCTATGGGTGATGAGCGTATGAATCCCGTGAAAAGTTTAGGGTCACCATGCCCAATGATGAAAAAATTAAAAATCTACCCTCAATTTTTTCTTGTTCATCGACGTAGCCGCCCTCAAGCAGCTCCACAGAAAAAAATGGAGCTCTCCTCTGTGCTTGCGCAGGAGACCCTCGAAATTTCTATAACCGGAAAAAAGGCTTACCTCTCTCCTTCGCCTACGGGTGTAGGGGACTCCCCCTCACCCACTTCTCTGGAGTTGCTTTCGGGCACCTCCCTGTTCCCAGCCACAGTCCTCCCCTTTTCTTTCCAAGGGGACTGCCAAGAAAGCTAGCAGGTAGCCCATAGCCGACCGCTCAACAGTGAAGCGGCTCGGTAGGGCAAACCTCCTTAGGGGGGGGGGATGCCAGGCCCATTCGGTCACTTCCCTCAAAAGACCTGCTGGAAAGAATACTGGACCTTGCCCGGGTCAAGGCCTGTGCCTCCCCAGACATGACTAATGACCCTGCCAACGGGACCTGCGATGTCCTAGGGAGGGATAACCAACTGAAGACCCCCGCCCCCTGAGATAAATATGATCCTTGAGGCAACTCAGCCTCAGACGGTAGGGCCTTCACATGTAACGAATCCAGGCTCGGCAACAAGCACCGAACCCGAATCCGCCCCTATACAAGGTCCTCCTCAAACGGCCCGGGTTTCCAAGGCAGAACAAGGAGGGGAGAGATCTCGTCCGACCGGTGCCCCTGCGGCTACAAGGACCTTCTCAATCTCGAAGAAGGACCTGACTGAGGCGGTCCATCTGGCCTGGGAGCTCCTGCCGACGGAGGGGAGAAGCGGGTTCATACCCCGCCCTCCCCTCCTAAGAAGAAAAAAAAGGAAAAAGACTAAAAAGACTTGAGGTTCCTCTCCATCCGCGGAGCCTGCGGGTATGGATGGGTCTGCTGCCACTTCGGTAAGCGACTAAGCTAAGATCGGCACATCCGGCCCCTCTGCCCCTTCCCTCCGCGGACGCGGAGCGCCTGACTAAGAAGAAAAGAGCGAAGGGTGGAGCCTCGATGACGTCGGGTCCCTCATTCAGAAACTACCTGGCGTTTTCGACCCAGCTGGCTTCAAACGCTTCCTCGTTATTCGCTGCACTGATGGAAGCATGTTGGCCAAGAGCAACATGATCCATCAGAGGAGAGCATTAGCTAGTGTAAGTGGTAGAGAGCCGAGGTGACACGTTTCTCTGACGGGAGCCTTCTGGCGAATGCGGCGGATCCCTCCGAGGCGGCCAAGATAATTGCTCTTCGGACGCTTAATGGCACCCCGGTGCGTGTGACGCCGCACTATACCATGAATTTTGTGAAAGAAGTAGTTTATGCGAGGGAACTCGTTGACTACTACTTAGAGGACATCACCTTAGAGCTGGCCGACCATGGGGCGGTCAGGGTCGAACGCGTGATGAGAAAACAGGGAAGGGCCTCGAGATCCACCCCTATACTCTTCGTCACGTTCAACTGTGACAAGCTCCCTGAGTCGGTGCGTGCCGGTTGGTACCACTACCGCGTAAAGGCATTCGTGCCACTGCCGCGGTGGTGCTATTACTGTCACCGCTTCGGCCATACGAATCATTATTGTAGACGTGCAAAGTCGGGGTCACCCGAAGTTTGTGTAAATTGCTCCAAGGCCGCACATGATAAGTCCGAATCGTGTGTGGCCAAGTGTGTCAATTGCGGAGAGATTCACAACGCTTCTTCGAAGCAATGTGGTACATATCTACTTGAGAAAGAAATCCTGGCCGTTTAGGCCCAAGATCGACTCTCATTCCGCGAGGCTAAGGACTTGGTCCTGACGCGCCCGGCTCTTCCTGGGGCGTCCTATGTCTCAATGGTTAGAAAGACACCCTCTGCTCCTAGCCTATCCAGGTCAACGAGTACGGTTGTTTCCGCTCTCATTCGGAGTCCTTCTGCGGGTTCTACTCAATCCGGGCGCTCCCCTGGTAAAGCTGGCGGCACAAAGGGTTCACACCTAGCCCCGGCTAAAAAAAGCTCCCCCTCTTCTCCTACGGTGACCGTTTCAGGAGGCAACACCCCTGAAGTTGGTCGCCAGGCCATCTTCCGGGGTTCCTAAAGCTGTCCCCCAAAAGAAGCCAGCAACAAAAAGCTTCGGCTCCTTCGCCCACGCATAGTGGTGGGCTGAGTGGCTTAGACGGTGGATCAATGAAAAGAGCCAACCGAAGCCGCAACGCCCGTCTAAGGTTTCGATGCGGAGGGAGGAAAAGACTCGCATGGCGAGCCCAACCTCCCCAAATAAGTCCTCGAAGGCGACAGCGCCTTCAGCGCTTTGTCCGGCCAACAGAGCCCCGGGTTCTGACTCCGAAAAGCGTACGGCCATTCCCGTGAGGGTCTTCTGTTCGAAGACCCTCACGTGCTAGGCCCGCAGGGCATATTCCTTCAATGGAATTGCCCTGGACTCCGGGCCAACTGGTAGGAACTGCGGAGGCTCGTCTCGTCCCGTTCCCCGTTTGCTATTTTTCTGCAGCAAACCATCCTAGGCGCGTGCCCCCTGCCCACCATCCCGGGGTATAAGGGTTTTGCGACCCCATCACCAAGAGATAGGGGCCGGGCTTGGGGATGCGCGGTAAACACCCGGCATGATGTCTCCGTTCTTCTTTTCACTTTAGATACTTCCTTTCAGGCAGTGGCTATGCAGCTTTACCTTGATAGGAGGTATACTATTATTTCTGCGGATAACAACACCTCCGGGCATTCCTATAATAAAAACCTCCTGGAAACTTAATATATATATATATATATATATATATATATATATATATATATATATATATATATATATATATATATATATATATATAAATCAATTATTATGTAAAATTCATATCATGCAATCCTTTAACTTTGTCAGTTTAATCGTTCAATTATTTTACTTTAACTTTGTCAAATTAATCGTTTAATTATTTTACTTAACTTGTCAGTTTAATCGTTCAATTATTTTATTTAGCTTTTGTAAATAAAATCATATTTTATGTACAACTTAATAATTAATTAATTCATTTATTTTACTTGTCAATTCATATAACGTACTACTGTTTCAAACAACATCTTAAAATTTCACACAAAAACAAACAAACACACGGTTTCAGCTCGACCTTCTGGAACAATATTCTTTCCCATTCGACTCTCACCATTCTTCGTATAAAGGTTGGCAATCATTCCTTCTACAATTAGTCATTTACCTCCAAACAAATCATAGTTAGTTAATTCCACTTTCTCTCACAATTCTTTGCAAATGACCATACGAGAGTAGGTCCTAATTATATTTACTTCTCATATTGCAGCCCCTAATTCACAGTCTATCATAGTCACCATATTATTCCACATATTATTCCATATTTATTTCACGTATTTAATTCTCTTCGCATCTTGTTACTGTAAATCATATTTTACCATATCTTACATTGTATTACTAATCCAACTTATCTCATTGTACATTCGTTGATTCTATGAATATATTTATATTTGTTTAATTGTTTTTCTTAAAACCCAGTTCATTATTTCAAAATTTATTTCGCTGTCGTCTTAGGCCTAAAAACTATCAGGCGACAACTTCGATCAAACAAATTTATAGTTATGGTTTTCGAAGCGTTATTTAGGCTGATTTATTAACAGAAAATAGATCACATGAATAACCATATACTATACTGCGTACATTCCACCGTCAGCTGACTTCGATGCGGGGGACTTCCGTCACGTCGTGGCACGATTGCCGAGGCTTTTCTCTTGCTTGGAGATCTGAACGACAGGCATCCTCTCTGGTGAGATTATACAATAAATCCTAGGGGACAAGTCCTTGCCAATCTGATCGAAGAGCTTGATATAGGTATCCTAAATGTGGATGAGTTTACGCATCACTGCCCGAGAAAAGTTAGCTTCATTTACTTGCCTTGATCTATCTTTGTGCTCTTCGGATGCACAGCCTGATTTTGATTGGGGGAGAGGGGTAGATGACCTCCATGGTAGTGATCACTTTCCCCTTCAAATATCATTTTCAGGGCAACTGCCGCCTGAGAGCCCACTTCGGTGGTGCTTCGCGCCGGCGCGATGGCCTGCATTTCAGGAAATGACTGAATTCTCTCTCTCAGTCGCGGACTTTAGGTCTGTAGATGAAGCAGTTGAGTTCTTCTCCGGCAACCTCATCGCTGCGGGCCTGACTACTATTTCCAGAACGTATGGCCGTTTTGCACGCCAACCACTCCCGTTGTAGAGAAATGGCTACATTAAGCATCCTGGACGAGTATAGGTACATTAAAGCCACCCCCCGTCCCATAGGGGAGAAGCGTGGGAACGGTAGCCGGTGAATAACCATAACTACTTACCCTGTTTGATCTCCCCGCCGCTTTGGGCAGTTGGAGCTTACATCTGTTTTAAGGCGACCACATAGGGCCCTTAAATGACGCTCTAACGATCCAATTACCTTCGAGACCCATAAACCCGTGGTTATGAAAAAAAGCGGTGCTAGTCCATAGGCACGCCAAGTAGCTGTGCGGTTGCGAGCCTCTAATTAGCGAGCCGACTTGGGCACCCCACTGTCACCCTCTGCAATTCTCGCTCTCCCCAGATGCGAACTCACCATTCGCGCCCCACCCCCCTCCCTTACCCATTGGCCTGGTCACTTCCCCCTTTAGATGGGGCGGTAATCCGCCTATAAATAAGCCCCGCAAAGAAAGAGAGAAGATTAGAAGTCGATACGCCAGAAGGAGGATCAGTTCGTGAAGATCGATCGTTCAGCCCGACACGAAGAGTAGAAGTCAATAAGAAAGTAGAAGGATTAGTTCGTGAAGATCCATCCTTCAGCCATACAAGACTATTTCCGTGAGAAACGATAGGATCAGATTGAGAAAATCGATCCCCCCTTTCCGGGCCGTATTAATATAAATAGTCCAGATTTATATCGGTGCCATAACGAAGAATCCTTTACAGACTGTGAAGAAGTCTGACTGAAGAAAAGTAAACCCGCTCACACTCGAGTGACTCTCACATCTCAAGCTCCGTAAGAGTGAGAGTAGAAGAACCCAGCCCCAACGAGCTCCCGTTCTTTAATTACTTTGAAGAATCAGCCCCCCACAGGCGTCAAGCCATCCTTCATCGACGAAATTCAACCATCAGCCACAACACTCCAAAGCGAGAGATAAGTCCTCCAGCGACATCCTGCAATCCCTAATACCTCCTGTCATGTAAGTTAGAAAGAACATTTATATTCATATTGTGATAGTAGAAGTTCAGTACGTCTCACGTTTTAAGGGGAGTAGAAACCATTGTTCGTGAACCTAGGTCATATTTGCTTGTAGACGAGAGTACGTTAATTTAATGTTTAACGCTAATCAAATAAAGTCGCGATAAAAATACTAATCGGCAATTGGTATGTTTACGGGTAGCCTATTTGTTTATTTTTGTCATCGTACCCGTGCGATAGGACTAGATGCCAATAGGACCACATAGAAATGTGTTAACTGTTTGTTTATCATAGTTAAGTGTTTCATTTAAAATATATGTTTATTTTGGTATAAATCTGGTGTTTCCTCTTATCCTTACGTGTTTAAATAGCTCTTGCTTAAGAACAAAACTACTGAATTAGCACTCTTAGATCAAAGCCTACTTCATCAAAGAAGTAACTCCCGCACCACAAAGCATACCGCTACAAAAAGGGTGTCAAAGAGTAGAGTGATAAAAAAGGGCCATTCTACGACACCCGTGGTTGTCATACGAGTGTGATACGGCCCTGAAACAGAAGGGTTATGTCTACATGCGCTATAAGCGCCTCCCGAGCAATTTAACTGTCGGAAAATTTCTTCGGGCTAGGGCTAGGTTCCGGTATATTTAGAAGCACGCCCGTCGCCCTTCTTGGCCGGCATACGTGTCTTCACTTAACGGGAAGACCCCTCTAGCAGAGGTGTGGAAGCGAGTTAAAAGGATTCGGGGAAGGTTCGCGCAGGAACCCCATCCCATTCTCCAGAAGAATGGGACCGCAATCTCGGACCCCGCGTCCGTGGTGGAATCATTTGAGACCGCTTTATCTGCATTCTTTAGCCGGGATGCTGCTCCGCCAGCATTTAATGGACGTCATGAAGTCGCGGAAGGCTGCCGCCTGGCTTTACCTCCTGAGTCGGAGAACCTTTCAACGATAGGTTTACTGTGAGTGAGTTGCGTTCCACTCTTGCTTCATGCGCGGACACCACCCAGGGTCTGGACGATGTCCTGTACGCCATACTTCGACACCTGGGTGAGCGAGGCATGGCCTTTCTGTTAGATTTGTTCACCAGGATCTGGTTAATGGTCTCCTCCCAGATCCCTGGTTAATCGCTATTGTGCTTGCCTTTTTCAAACCGATGAGAGATCACTCTACTCCGGCCGGTTTCCGCCCAATCTCTCTAACCTCTTGCGTGTGCAAGTTGATGGAGAAATTGGTAGATGTTAGATTAACCTTTTTCCTGGACAGCGGAGGCCATTTGTCTTCTGCACAGTGTGGCTTCCGTAAAGTTCCTCTCCACGTCGGATGCTCTGCTCCGACTGGAAAATGCCGTCTGCGAGGCCTTCCTTCGTAGACATCACTACACCACGGTGTTTTCCGATCTTGAGAAAGCCTATGATACCGCATGGCGATACGGTATCATGGAGACTCTCCACACGATGGTGTCGAAGGGACGCCTCCCAATGTTTATATCTGAATTTTTGCGAAATCGTCGATTCCGCGTACGGGGATGGGGGCCCTCTCCAGCCCAATGGAGCAGGAAGAGGGCGTCCCGGAGGGAAGTGTTTTCTGTGTCACATTCTTTGCCCTGAGCATCAACGGCATCACCTCGGTACTGCCGGAAGATGTTCTCGCTACGATCAACGTGGACGACCTTACGATCTCTTTTGGTGCGGCTCATATGCTAACTCTGTAGCGTCGACTCCAACAGGTATTAAACCGCGTCTCTCGCTATGCCGAAGCGCACAGGTTTCGGTTTTCTTTGGCCATAAGTAAGGTGGTACATTTCTGCCGCCATTCACGGCTGCACCACAATCCAGATTTGTTTCTCAATGGGGTGCGCCTGAAGGTAATTGAATCGCACCGTTTCCTTGGTCTTGTATTTGACCGAAGCCTTAACTGGGATGCTCATATTCGCAGCCTGTGGGTCTCTTGTACCCGCGCCATGGATATTCTCCGTTCCGTAACGTTCAGCGCATGGGATGCTAATAGGGCTACTGCCTTACTTTTGATCGATCCTTTGTTCGTTCGAAGCTCGACTACGGATGCGGGTTTTATGCATCCATAGCCAAGCGTGCATTGCGGAAGGTGGACTAGATACACCACAACAGCCTTAGTCTGACGACCGGTGCCTTCCGCACTTCCCTAAATCCGATCGAACACCTATGGGGAACTCTTTTTAAAGCTACCAAGAGCACAACAATTAAAAATAAAGAGCATTTGTACCAAAAACTTAGAGAAGAATGGAGTAAGTTGCGTCTAGCACCTCCAAAAAACTAATTGATTATATGCCTAACCGTATAAAAGCGGTAATTAGAGCTAAGGGAGGGTCAACCAAATATTAAAACTAATGTATATTGTGAAATATACCGTAAACCACCATGTCCACGAGTTTCATTAAAATTGAGATAGCAGAAACCAGAAACACTGGGGTGGCCTAATACTTTTGGCCAAGGCTGTATATCCCGGACTCGAGTATATACACAGGAAACGGGACAACGTATAAGAACATAAAGTGCGGAATGAAAACCCCTTTTGGGAGTACATTTAAGGGGATGGCTCGTGTGGGGGTAAACACAATGGGGAGACCACACTACAATGATCTTGAGTTTCAATAAATTAGGGAGGTCTGGGGGGCACAGCCCCCCAGTATTTAATCATAATTGTTTATAGAATAATGTCCTAACGTTTACAGAGGTGAATGATTTAACCAAATAATGTCAGCGCATTTAATCGTTTTGCGAATTATAATGGGGGTCAGGTCTGACGTCAGAACGCATGAATATTCCGGCAGGGATAAACAAAATGTAAACACACAAAAATCCTTTTTTGGCCGAGCCGCTAATCTATATATTTACCATTTTTTTTTATTTTCACACTGAGTGTATAAACTAAACTTTATATAAATGTAAATGTGAAAAACCCTCTTGTACCTTTTCTGCGCCAAACGAACCTAAGCCGGGCCTAGTGAGCGCAACCTATTCAAAAAACTAGGGCGGGAAACTTTAAGCGAGGCACCTAGTTTAAAAGCTGTTTTTTCTTTGTTTATGTTCTTTCATGTATATAGTTTACAATAGGCCTGCATTCGAGTTGAGTGCAAATATAATGAACTGCGCTATAATCAGCGAAACTAATGCGTGAAAGGCATGCACGCAGATATAGGGCACAAAAAAAGGCCCAAAACAAATACAAGAATGCAAACCAGGAACCCTAAACAACGCACCGAAAACCTTTCAAAGAAAACGGCTACACTATGAATCGCACAGTGTTTTTATACATAGTGCGATCTATGAATAGATCTTTTATTCATGGTTTATTCCTATAAATTAAATTAAAACTCATAAAACCGACTTCATAAATCTACACTATTAATGAGACTCTCTCTTCTCACCTTATGAAAAGTGACCACTATAGATTCACGGCTAAACTATTGTTTGGTCTCATTGAACAGATAATTATTAAAACTTTTGGGGGGCACTAGTCCCATGGATGGGACCATTAGAATGAGTAGAATTCCCCAAGATTTCTGTTAAGAATAGCAAAAGAGGGCGGCAGAAATTAAATTAGCTCAAAATAATAAAGTTCCAAGAAAATTCCTTAGCTATTATAGAATCAATAACAAATCTAATAGTAATAAAATAGGGCTTATTAGATATGAAGGGGTTTTGAAAGAATCTGATGAGGAAAAGAGGTTCTTAATGATCATTTTTCTTCAGTATTTACAGAAAAGAATCGAGATAGATTAATTGATGATAATTCTAGGTCAAGGTAAGTAGTGTTGATTACCATTAATGTGAACAAGCAAATAAATAAAGGTTCTATATTGGAGTTAAATACTAGTAAGTCATCTAGCCCAGACAACATTCATTCTAGGTTACTCAAAGAAGGTGTAGATAGTATTGCAGTAGCTCTTGAGAAGATATATAATAAATCACTAGAGTTTGGAGAAATACATAATTGGAAATTAGCGAGTGTAGTGCCAATTCCTAAAAAGGGAAGTAAAGAGGACCCAAATAACTTTAGGCCAGTAAGCTTAACTTCTATCATTTGTAAAATTCTTGAGAAAATAGTTAAGAGGATTTCTCACCATCTAGAGTGTGGCAGATTAATAAATGATGCTCAACATGGCTTTAGAAGAGGTAGATTGTGTTTAACAAATTTACTGGATTTTATGGATTATGTTACTAAACAATTAGATAATGGAGAGAATGTTAATGTAATTTACTTAGATTTTAGCAAAGCTTTTGATAAGATTTCACATAGGAGACTAGTTCACAAATTAAAAATGCATGGGATATGTGGTAAAGTGTTGAATTGGATAGCTGAATGGCTGAAAGACAGGAAACAGAGAGTTGTGCTGAATGGGGTGAGGTCACAGTGGAGGGACGTTTATAGTATTGCCTCTGGGCATTCCTATAATAAAATCCTCCTGGGAAACTTAAATATATACAGCCGACCCTCGGCTATTCGCGGTTCGTCATCCGCGGAAAATTTGGGGGGGGGGCCTTAAAATTCAAAATTTGCGCCCTTTCCAGACATCCACGGAAACCTACGTACATAGTCGTAAAACGTAAGTGTTGGTTGGCTGAGACGGGACAATTCCAGCCAATCAGCCTTCAGATCTCACTCGCTCGACTACAGTATGTACAGTATATGTACCGATTTCCCGCGCTCCATTCAATACGCTTGTGTCACACGTGTGCGAGTGGTGATTTGTGTATTTGTCATAATTTTGCGTGTTTTCTCGTTTTTCAATCGTTTTACACCCTGAATAATTCTTGCTTTTTGCACCTTAATATTAACAATGCCTAAGCGCCCTCCACCTCTGGAGAAACTTTTCCTCCTGCTCCTTCTCCTCCGGTGTTTACTGAGCAGGAGTCTGAGAATAATTAGAATCTCCTCAGCTTCCCTGTGCAGTTATATCATCATCATTGTCATCGTCATCATTGAACTGCACAGAAAACATCATCTACAATCATTATTCATCAATCATCATTCTTCAATCAAAACAAAACTATCTCCAGGTGAGTAAACATTATACCATAAAATAATTTAATGTGTTCTGATACTTTATTTCTTACTGTATGTGTATGAACATGACAAAACATAACCTCTTGAATTAATATGGGGAGCGTATTACGATCTTTGGGAAGGATTGGGGGTGTTTTGGGGGTAGCGTCAACTATCCGCGGTTTTTCAATATTCGCGGGTATTCGTGGTCCCTATCCCTCGAGAATATGGGGGGTCGACTGTATATCATCATTTATTATGTATAAAAAATTCAAATCATTCAATTATTTTACTTAACTTTTATCAATTAAATCATTCATGCAAATTATGTACAACCTACTAATTAATTAATTCATTCATTTTAATTAACTTTTTGTCAATAAAATCATTCAATTAATATATCCATAACTTTTTGCAATTCATTTAATTTATGTAACCTTTAATAATTCGAATATCCTATGACGAAAAACTGAATTCACTTAATGTACTACTGGTTCAAACAACATCTTTTAAAATTTCACGCACACACAAACAAACATACGCTTTCAGTTCAACCAAAAATGAACACGAGTATTTCCCATTTGCCTCTTGCCATTTGTCGTAGAATGCCCCCCCCCCTTTGGTTCTAAGAGTGCTAAGAGTGCTAATATTGTTATTATCTTAAAGAATAGAGCCGTTGGAAACGCGTAAGGATATAGAGAAACGCACAATAATTCCCAAAATAAACTTATATTTTTAACTCTAACAATTGAATACACAAAATTTAAACATTAACCACAGCAATACTCCGAATATTATAATAAACAAGAATTAATTAAATTAGTTTGACCCTCTAAAATTGGTTAATTTCTCTACACACAGCAATATATAAGATTTAGGCTTACGGACTCTACTAGAGTTTAAATCCCTCAGGAATGTTATTGTCTCACGACGCGTGCCACCTGGCCAGATGTAGGTAGGCGGGATCACAATGTCCATTTGACGAAGGTAGCAGCTGGGGGGTCCACACGGTATTCCGGGGGGAAAGGGGGTTCTACAAGAACGAGAACAATTACGGTGCTTTATGCGCGGCACCAAGGTAGTCGTGGTCTCTCTGGCGACAGTGAGTCGAACTTGGTTCTTAAATCAAGTTAACTTGGAGTGCGGTGTGACCACCGAGTAACGAGCTCGAGGGGGGGCTTTTCTCCTTCGTTACTTAATTCCTCATGGACGAGGACTGAACTCGGGGAGGGTCTTCTTCAAAGGCGAGGATCGATGAGGGTGGGGGGAGAGTTCTCTGACGAGAATAAGTTACTTAAAGTTCGGTTTGGTAGCTAGGAACTAGCTCGAGGATGAGCTTCTTCTTAGTTCCAGTCTTCTTCAAGGGCGAGTATAACGGAGGGGGGCTTCTCTGACGAGAATAAGTTGAACTTGGTTACTCAACCAAGTTAACTTATGAGTTCGGTGTGGCCACCGAGCAACGGGATCGAGGGGGAGCCTTTTCCTTCTTCTTTTCTTAATTCCTCAAGGACGAGGAATACCCCTGGTGTTTAAGATGCACCAGGATATGAGGTGTCTCTCTGACGAGAGTAAGTTGAACTTAACAAAGTTAACTTAACTTTTGGTTTGATAACCAGGGACTAGCTCGAGGATGAGCTGCTTCTTAGCCCCTTAAGGTAGGTAGCCCTGCCTCTCTTGCAGGGTACTTCTTGGTCTGGCGAGCCAAGTAATCTACCTCTCCGGTCTCGGTAGCCTGATCTTAATTCGGGGACTTCGTCACCTAGAGACTGACGTATACTACCTCGATTTTCCTCAGTGTTTGTTATTTATAAGTTGTCACCCCACTGGGGCAGTGCTAAGTGGGGGGGAGGCTTGATGATGGGCCCAGGAGGGTTCTTATGTCCAACGGTTTTTCTCACATCGGCTCCTCGTTAGCCTTCGAGCTTGGGAGAAACACGTCTCCAATTTCTTATTTGACGTGAAATTGAATCTCACTCTCCTGGGGGAGATCTTGCATTTTAACCTTTAGGTCTTGCATAGCGCCGAGTGGTGCAACGCTGCGGTTACGCGCTTGACCCGACGATGCCTGGGGCCGGATGTTTTTGCGGTAAACGCCTCGTGACTCCACCACGAGTGAACGGGGGGTGGGGGGGGGGTGCCATTTCCCCTACACCATTCTCAGCATAAAGGTCGGTAATTATTCCTTCTACATTTAGTCATTTAACCCCAAACAAATCATACTTAGTTAAATTCCTCATCCTCTCACAATTATTCTCTGCAAATTGCCATACGAGAGTAGGTCCTAATTATATTAACTTCTCGTATTGCAGACCCCCTAATTCACAGTCCATCATAGTCATTTTATTTCACTCTTACTTTAATTTCACTTCACATCTTAATTTACATCTTGTTACTTTAAATCAGTTACTTTATTATATTTACTTTACCGCATCTTACATTGTATTCCTAATCCAATTTATCTCATTGTGCATTCGTTAATTGTGTGAATATATTTATATTTGCTTAATTGTTTTTCTTAATGACCTAGTTCAGGATTTCAAAATTTATTTCACTTTAGTCGTAGGACTAAACATTAGCAGACGATGATTTCATCTAAACTCAAAATTTATGGCAAAGGTTTTCTAGTAGCTATTTAGGAAGATTTATTAACCAAAAATAAATCACATTAATAACCAAATACCATACGTTATCAGTGGCATATCTCAGGGATCCGTTCTAGGTCCTTTATAACTCATAGTTTATATAAATAATCTTGGGGAGGCTGTAAATAGCTAAGCGTCAATTTTTGCTGATGACACTAAATTGGTATATGTAGTCAAAGAAGTTGAGGGTAGCTTTAAAGTGCAGAGTGACTTAAATAAGTTATTAGCTTGGGCTCAGAAGTGGCAGATGACTTTTAACCATAAAAATGCAAAATTCTTAACATGGTAAGGGATAATAGGGAATATAGCTACTAAATGGATGGGCATTGGCTGAATTCAGTTGAGGATAAGAAGGACTTAGACGTAGTAGTAGATAGGTCACTGAGGTTTTCAAAGCAGTGTATTGAGGCAAAAAAATAGAGCAAATAGGGTGCTAGGATACATTAACAGGAATTTTAACTACAATAGTTCAAGAGGATATCCTTAAACTCTACAACTCATATGTTAGGCCACATTTAGAGTATTGTATACAAGCATGGGCACCATATTTTAGTCATGACATCAACCTGCTAGAGTCAGTACAAATGAGAGCAACAAAAATAATACCTTCCTTAAAGCACCTTGAATATTAAGATAGACTGAGGGTTTTAAATATGTTCTCATTTGAAAGAAGATGTGCGAGGGGAGATATGATTGAGCTTTTAAAAATCTGTTCTGGTATTGATAAGTTGGATTTTAGCAAGTTATTTGAGTTGTAAGGTA
This sequence comes from Ceratothoa steindachneri, assembly GCA_963969495.1. Classification (NCBI taxonomy): domain Eukaryota; kingdom Metazoa; phylum Arthropoda; class Malacostraca; order Isopoda; family Cymothoidae; genus Ceratothoa; species Ceratothoa steindachneri. The sequence continues at coordinate 97,952,526 of OZ018319.1, forward strand.
GTAATAGGACTAGGGGTCACCGCTTAAAATTATTTAAAAAAAAACAGAGGTGCAGGCTGGATGTTAGGAAATATTTTTTTTACCAATAGAGTGGTAGATTATTGGAATAGTTTTCCATCTGCGACAGTAGATAGTCCAAACTTAAATGTATTCAAACGCAGATTAGATGATTATATGGGGAGGGAGGGTTAACTTGGGGGGAGGGGGTTATTCTGGACACATTCCTGTGGATGCAGTTTTTTATCATATATTATGATTGATTTGGATCTTGACGAGTTTTAATGATGATGCTTTTAGTTTTTGACACAATCCTGGAGATGGTTCTAATTGTAGATGCATGATCTGACAGAATCCTATGGATGCATTTTGTGGGTGGATTTTGGCAGATGAGGATGACCTTTGATAGGCTCTTGTGGCTTTTGTCATCCGTGAAATTACGTAATGTTATGTTAAAGCTATCAGTTTTCTGCCGATTTTTACGACTAATAATAAATAATATGAAAATCATACTAATTAATAATAAAAAATACCAAATAATAATAACATACTATTAATAATAAATAATCACAATACGTAATAATACAAGTACCTCATTAAATAATAATAATAATATAAAAATCATACTAAATAATAATAGTAATAATAAATAATGATAAAAGTTATAACAATAAGAATGCTAATAAAAATTATATTCCTAATAAAAAGGTAAAGTAGTTTTGAGTGAGACGAAGGAAAAGTGTGCCAACAACTTTTCCAAGCCCCATCAGAGAGTTCAAATCAACTCAGTAAAGTGACTTTCCTAATTTGTACTAAGGTCGGGAGGAGGTGCAACTCCTTCGGATGCCAAGTGTAACAGGCTACCCTACTGTGGGGTAAAGATGGAGAGGGATAGGGTAACAAGGAATGACAAGGATAAGTGGTACATCAAAAGACCTTTCGATCCATTCTTCGTAAGTATCTGTTTCATCGGCTTCCATCTAGTCTAACTTGTTCAGTGCTTGGTTCAGGCGACACTTGAAGTTTTAAACTGATCAAATGTTCACATCTAGCGCCGGAAAATGGTCGTTTCTGTCACAGATCTTGTACGAGCAAAACTTCCCACAAACTCTAGTCTCCAAAAGTAAGTAAATCTAACTTTAAATCCTCGTAGCGCGTTCGATTCATGTTCAAGGTGACCAACTTACTTTATAGTCAACGTTTTCGACTCCTGTTATAATTTATAGGTCTCAATGAGCTGGCCACGTATTCGTCGCGTCTCTAGGGGGAAAGAAACCCGATGCTGTTATCCTTTTTAAAGATACGCCACTTACCAGCATTTTTTCTGACCTTTCGCTTTCTGAAAACAAAGTCTTCGAAAAAGTTGAAAAAAATGCAGCGCAAGCTTAACCAAGCAGCCATCGTTGTCGATTTTGACAAATCTTGTTTACAACATTGCCTCCTACGACGTTATACTTTTTGTCGCCAGGCCAACAGCAGAAGAATCACTCCAAAAGAGAGAACCGCATTTCTTCGTGAAGAATTAGCAGGAAGGAAGACCTTCTTTCAATGCCTCCAAGCAGAAACAGAGATAAGCCTTCAATCTTGGAAGAAACTATTTCTTCTATAGAAACGCCACTTGCCAGCATTTTGTGCGACCTTTCGCTTTCTGAAAAGAAAGTCATTAAAAAGGTTAAAAAGCAGCGCAAGCTTAACAAAACATCCATCGCTGTCGATTTTGACAAAACTTGGATACAGCAGTTTCCATTCTCAGTCTCCTACGCAACCCGTGCTGCTGAGGGTTATGGGCTCTTTGCTCGGCCAAGTGGTCTTGAAGCCGGTCAGCCAAGAACTTATCGTAGATCTTCACCAAACTCAAACAGTGAGATTGGCTTGTAATTTCCAGTTGATCAGGGGGTTTACCTCCCTTAGATATAGATTATTTTAGCAATCTTTAAGCCGTCTGGGAAGTAACCCGTATTTAGGGGAGCATTGAAGATGTTAGTGATTCCCTGAAGAATCTACCGTGACGTATTTACTAAGTTGCATTTAGTGATGCCTGTCCAGCCTGGCGCCCTTTGTTCAAAGGACTTTACAATGCTCATGACCTCAAGATTTATGGGTCGGCCTTGGTCCGCCATCTCCTTGCCTTAGTCTTCTTGGTGATGTGGGTACGTTCGATGTATAATCTCATTCAGGGCCTTATAATTCCTGGTCAAACTCTTATAGATATAGGGCCATCGTGTTATGAACCTAAATAGATACTTCACAACAAACCTATATCTATAAGTTTTTAAGGAGAATTATTGAGTCGTAAAAAGGCGTGAGCGGCTAAGCAAAAGGCGAAGTTAGGCTTAATGGTTGGACACGAAATTGTTAAGGAATGGATGAAATACAACGAGGATAGAACAAATATATATATATATATATATATATATATATATATATATATATATATATATATATATATATATATATATATATATATTAGAGATAAACAAAACATATTATAATAAGTTGAATTATGTTAAATTAGACAAGGTTAAACTTGAATTGAAAATAACTAGGTGTGTTGAGATGAAATGTGACATAAATTTTGTAATAGATGTTGAATGTGGAAAATAATTTTGATGTAGCGACTATTATTAGTGAATTGGGGCTCTAATGAAAGTGTGAATGGGAATTAGGATCTCTCTCTAGTATGGGGTGATTTTAGAGAATAAGTGAAAAAGGAAGTTTTTAACATACTTTAATATGACGGCGACGCGAATACAAGTGAGATAGTCTTTTCGTGTTATTTCACAAGTGATGAAATGCATGTGTTTGTATATGCGTCAAATTCTAAGAATTGTTGTTTGTATCAGTGTGTTAAATCAAATCAGTTTTTCTTCACGGAATAATTGAATAATTAAAGGCTGCATAAAATAAATGGATTGAATTGCAAAATGTTATGCATAAAATAATTGAATGATTGAATTATTAAGTTATACATAAGTGATTTAATTGAAAAATTTAAGTAAAATAAATGATTTTGAATTCTATACATAATATATATATATATATATATATATATATATATATATATATATATATATATATATATATATATATATATATATATATATATATATATATATATATATAATTATGTTTCCCAGGAGGATTTTATTATAGGAATGCCCAGATGGCATTGCTATAACATTGCCCCTTGAAGAAGGTTACCCCCCCCCACACACACTTTTCTATTTTGAAATTACAAGTCCGAGTACCGACAAGGCCTCCTGACGACGCGGCCGGAGCGCTCCGCGTGGTGACACAGTACGGGGACACAGATTCGCTGTGGCAGTGCCAGTAACGTTGGACGAGGCACCAACACGAGAGAAGGTTGATGGAGCGAAAGTGATCTGCTTGTTGGTTCCTTCCGAGATAGCGTCAAGCGGGATGTGGTCTTGAGTCCCGTTGTCCGCTGACGAAGTGACCAGTGGGAGAGAGATTTGCTCCTGACTTACCACTTATGCCGACTAGGGTTCCTACAACAAAACGGAAATTGGAGTTGGAGTTAGAGTAACAGGGGTGGTTAAAAGGGTGGGGTTGAGGTTGTTTTGGAGATTACTGTACCACCAAAGGGTACAGTAGGAGAATAATGACGTGATAGTGGTTCTAGATGAACATTTTCGAATATGTGGGTTTCAGGCGGTCGATAGAGACAGTATCTTGCCTGGTGCCGAGCTTTAGGATAAAGAATTTCGGCTTCCTGGAGATGACGAAAAAGAGTCCGTCATAGACTGGTTGTAACGAAGTGCAGGTTGAATCACGACGGACGAAAACATGGGAGCATTGTCATCTTCTTTGGCACGAAGGTTTTATAATTAGCAAGCACTAGAGGGGCAGTTGGCTTAACTTCAGCCATCACCCGTACAAGATTATGTACGTATGAAGAAGGATCTAGGTGAGAAAGTAGAGGTTGGTCAAAGGAAGAAAAGAATTGACCGGGTAGACGAAGTTGAGTACCGTAAACTAATTCCCCTGCAAGGCAAGCCAGATCCTCTTTCAAGGTCGAGCGAATGCCAAGGAGAATCAGAGGTAGCTTGTCCACCCAAGTGATGTTTGAATCGGTGGAGCGTAAGTTTGCTTTGATGGTCCGATGCAGACGTTCTACCTTAAAGTCCCTCTGGGGATGATAGCTTGTAACATAACATAATTTCACGGATGAAAAAAGCCACAAGGGCCTATCAAAGGTCATATGAATCCGTCAAAACCCACCCACAAAAAGCACCATCACCAGGGGAAGCCAAAATCAAAGTCCCCCACTATATAATATAACAGATGACAAAAGCCACAAGGGCCCAGAATAGGTCATCCGATTCAAACAGCCTTTATTAAGGCAACCAAATTCCCAAGAAAACTACATCCAGAGGATTGCGTCCAGAAACAAGGGTATCACCAATCAAGGCTTGTCAAGAACTAAATCATGCAGCTATAGATATATAAAAACAATATTAATATATACAAAACTTAGGAACCATCACAACCTTCCCTCCCCATAAACTCATCCAACCTACTTTTAAATACATTTAAATTTGGGCTACCTACTACCCTCCACGGCAATTTGTTCCAGAAGTCTACCACTCTATTGGTGAAAAAATATTTTCTTAAATCCAACCTACACCCTTGCTTTTTAATTTTCAAGTGGTGACCTCTAGTCCGATTTCCATCATCTATCTCAAAAAAACTTGCTAACATCCAATTTATCTATCCCAGAAATAAATTTAGGTAACACTTCAGATTTGGGGCGCACGGTAGATGGCGCTGTTAGTCGGCTACAATTTTGGGCTACAATATATCTCTTTTGACGTCAGACGGTAGCGTCAGATGTGGACAATCACGGCGTTATATTTTTTTGTATACGAGTATATAGTTGGGGGCTGCCCCCCCCCCCATTGATTGAAACTCAGGAACATCGCAGGGTGGTCCTCCTGTAGTGATATCTCCCCCACGAGCAGTCCCCTTGAATTTACTGTTTTTTTCATCCCCAAACAGCTTTTTACTGGCAGAAAAACCTAAACTAATAACAAACAATTATTACTTTTATAGGTTCCGTGAATAGTTTATGCGCCTCTAAATAATCTAAAAATTTTTCGTGGTCTTGCAAAATAAACCCGAGTTCGAATAAAAAAGAAGCAGATGAAGAACACGAAAACACAATAACGAAAGAAAAATATTTGCAAAACGGGTCCTATTTATTATCTACGATGTTGCCAGTAAAAAGCTGTTATCATTCGCATCAAACAAAAAATACGAAAACAAAAAACAATGAAATACATCAAGAAACCTTACCTAACTTAGAAAAAACTATAAACGAGCAGGGCGCAGATATTTAGTAAATAATAGACTAAAAGTTACGAATCCCCAAACAACAAAAAAATATAACGCCGGTTATTAGGCACATCTGACGCTACCGTTTGACGTCATAAGAGATATGAGGGAGCCCAAAATTGTAGCCGACTAACAGCGCCATCTACCGTGCTCCTCGAATCTGAAGTATTACCAAAATGGTAAACAGCTCAATCATATCCTCTCTTACACACTTCCTTTCGAACGAGAACATATTTAATACCCTCAGTCTATCTATATATTCAAGGTGCCTCAGGAAAGGAATAATCTTTGTTTCTCTCCGTTGCACTGACTCGAGAAGGTTAATATCGTGTCTAAAATGTGGGGACCATGCCTGTATACAGTACTCTAGATGTGGCCTAACATAACAGTTATAGGGCTTAAGAATAACCTCCTTACTTTTGGAACTGACATTTCTCTTAATGAAACCCAGCACTCTATTTTTCTTGCTTCAATACACTGCTTAGAAAACCTTAATGACATCTATTACTGCTCCTAGATCTTTCTCATCCTCTGAGTTCAGCCAATGCCCATCCATTTCATAGTTAAATTCTCTATTATCTTTTTCCATGTTAATAACTTTGCACTTATCAATGTTGAAAGTCATTTGCCATTTATGTGCCCAGGATAACAATTTATTTAAATCCCCCTGCACTTTAAATTTATCATCAATATCTTTAACTACAGCTGCTAATTTGGTGTCATCCGCAAAAATTGACACTTTATTATTAACTGCCTCCCCAAGATCGTTTATATAGATGACAAATAATAATGGACCGAGAACTGATCCCTGAGGAACCCCACTGATAACATCCCTCCACTCTGACTTTACACCATTTAGCCCTTTGCTTCATGTCCTTCAGTCACTCAGCTATCCAATTTGAAACACCCCCACATATCCCAATTAATTTTAATTTATGAACTAGTCTCCTATGTGGTACCTTATCAAATGCTTTGCTAAAATCAAAGTAAATTACATCTACATTCTCTCCCTTATCTACTTGATTTGTTACAAACTCTAGAAAGTCTAGTAAATTAGTCAAACATGATCTACCTGATCTAAACCCATGCTGAGCATCACTGATTAACCCCTGCCTCTCTAGATGTTGGCAAATCCCTTTTTTAACTATTTTCTCAAGAATTTTACAGACTACAGGAGTTAGGCTAACCGGTCTAAAGTTATTTGGATCCTCCTTACTACCCTTCTTGAAAATGGGGACTACATTCGCTCTCTTCCAATCATCCGGTATTTCTCCATATTCCAGTGACCTAGTATACAACATGAGTGCATCCCATTGGTGGGATTCAAACTGGCTGCCACGATCAGTCATATCGTTGAAGGAACCCTAAAATGAGCAACCCATGCTGAGACGAAGGCTCGAGTGACAGTGGAAGCTTATGTCCGAGATAGGAGCTGCTTCTGGCCAGCGAGTAAAACGATCGATCATGGTGAGAAGATACTTGCAACTACGGGAGTAAGGAAGAGGACCTACTAGATCAACGTGAATGGCGTCAATACATGATGAAGGAAGAGGAAAAGGGATCAGAGGTGCTTTTGTGTCGCGGTGCACCTTAGCATGCTGGCATGAGGGAGTTTGGCCACGTTGGCAGCTCATCTTCACAATTTGCAAAAATATAACGCGTTAATTGTTTATATCTGATGCTACCGTCTGATGTCATAAGACATATATTGTAGCCTATAAACAGCGCCACCTATCGTGCGCCCCAAAACTGTAGTGTTACCATAAATTTGATGACAAACCTCTTCAAATCAGCATTGCCCTTAAAACCAGTAATTTACTTAATGATATTCAATATCATGATGTAACTTTTACTGGTTGTAAAAAAAAATTGTATTATTATTACCAGTACTAAGATTAAAGATATCTTCTTAGGGCAGGTTTCTCACTAGGTGAGTTGAAAGTAACTTGTAAATTACTATCAGATCTTCCAAAATCCTATGGGGTTATTGGCCCAATTGCTCCAAATGAGAATGTAGTGGAAATAAAGAATGAATTAATATCTAAAGGCTACCCTATACTATCAATGTCTCGTATCAATGAAAGAATAAAAAAAGATAATACTCCAACACGATTTATTAAAATTGACTTTCAGTTGAAAATAAACCAACTATAATTAAAATACTGTATACAAATTTCCATGTAAATGATTGTATTCCACTACCGATAGAATGTTTCAGATGTCAAAAATATGGATATACATTTAATTCCTGTCAATCAAGAGCAAAATGTTTAATATGTAGCAATGATCACTCGGCTAAAGACTGCCCAAGGGAAACTTTAAAATGCACAAATTGTAACTTAAATCATGTATCAACCTTTAAAGGATGCAAAGTATACAAAGAAGCTAAAAAAGTTGAAATCATATAAAAAAAAGTTAAACATCAGTTATGAAAGTGCTAAAACATAAATAAAAGAAAACGATAATAAACCTTATAACATAAATCTTATCCCTCCTCTATTTCCAAGGAAACTGTTGCAATTATTCAAACCCCCCGAAGAAGTTAACCTAGCTAGCTATGCTCACATCTTAAAAACTAATCTACAAGATAGAACCACCAATAGTAATACAGCAAATGGCAAATCAATTCACCATCAAACCTTGATTAATAACATAACATAACATAATTACACGGATGACAAAAGCCACAAGGGCCTATCAAAGGTCATCCGCCTCCGTCAAAACCCACCCACAAAAAGCACCATCACCAGGGCAAGACAAAATCAAAGTCCCCCACAATATAATATAACGGATGACAAAAGCCACAAGGGCTCATCATAGGTCATCCGAGTCAAGCGGCCTCTTTTTCAAGGCACCCAAACTCCCAGGAAAACTACATCCAGAGGATTGCATCCAGAAACAAGGGTATCACCAATCAAGGCTATGATAAGACAAGCAATCCCAATTTTTTTACTAATTCAAATACACCCTCTACCGACCCCCTCAAAATTAGTAATCATCAAAATAATGCAAATGATACACATATTTACAACTTAAGTGCTTTGCTTAAAAGACTTGGGACACAAGGAATTTGAAGAAACATTATTTGAAGCAAAACAAATGCAACAAGAAGCTATATACTCTCAACCTGCTAATACAACACTTAATAATGAAATTCAACTAATATTAGGTGAAACAGGAAATAAAAATCAGGAAATTCTCATTGAAGCTGATAATCAGGGCAAAACTGTCAGGCAAGACAAGTAATTTAAAACCTAAAGAAAACAAACTAAATATCACTATATCTCATAAAAATGTAGCCCCAGATAAAAATGGACAAAAACCTCCCATTGTTGAAGCAAATGATGGTTATAACCTCAAAGTTAAAAATAAAACCCCTAAATTCTGAACCAGAAAAAAATAAAAGAAACATCAAAACTAATAATCCAAACTTAATCAAATCAAATTAAAGACCTGTTTGTAGTGAACCTGAACCTATAAATAAAAAATCTAAGTAAAATGGATAATAAAACAAACAAGATAAAAATTTTGCAATGGAATTGCCAGAAGCTTATTTTCTCATCTATTGGAATTCAAAGTTTACTTATATGCTAACAAACCCCACTTGTGTTGTATATGCAAAACACGATTGGGCATCAAATCAAATGTTAATTTTATTAACTATACAATTTTTAGAAGAGACAGAGATAGAAGGGGTGGAGGTATAATGATCTTTATTTGCAAAGACATTAACCATAAAATAATTAATCTAAATGACTATATTAACAAAGCCCTTGAAGCTCAGGCTATCAGAATTTATCTAAAAAATAATAATGCTGTAGATATACTCAATTTTATTGAACAAGAACTAGAATTCTATACATCTTAACTAGGTAATAAATTAATTATTTGTGGTGATCTAAATCATCTCAAGCGTGAACCTCTGCAAAAAGCAACCACTTTCAATAATTATATTGCCCAATCAGATCTAACTATAGCAACTCCTCTAGGTCTTAAACAAGATATGAGCTAAAAAATAACTTGCTCAACTATTGACCTTACTTTAGTATGAGAAATTCTTTCAGATAAAACTGAAATTAACTTGGTAGAGATCTTGGCTCAGATCATATCCCAATCCTTATCCATTTATCTGAACTAATAACTGTATCTAACATAGGAAAATGACCAGATTGGAAGATAAAAAATAACAAATGGTCAGAATGGATTTACTCCAATTCAAGCTGACATATCTCAAAATCCACTTGAAGAATTAGATGAAATAATAGAAAATATAATAGAAGCCATCAAATTAACTTTCAAACTTAGTATTAAACCTAAAAGCACTAAATATAACAAAATATGGTGGACAAAAGAATGCAGCAAACAGGTGGCTCTGAGGTGGAAGGCTAAACATATTAATGAAAGAAACTTCACTCTACAGAACACCATAGCCTTTAATAGACAAAAAGCTATAGGATAAAGGACAATTAGAAGAGTAAAAAAAAATATAGAGAACAAACATTTCCTCTTATTTAAAATGGTAATCCAGTGCTAGGTAAAAAAGAAAAAGCAAATATTTTTGTCAGAATTTTGAAGATATTCTTAAAGATGGAGATCCAGTTATTTTAAATGAACAACAAAATAAACTGGTGCTACAAAAGACTTATCAGAAGATTTTAACAAGAAATTCACTTGGGAAGAATACTTAAAGAAGACTTCATGGAAGAGGCTTACGCCTGTGATAGCTTAATCAGCATCTCAGAAAAAGGAGGAAAAGCCATGGGATCTGACTTAATACATAAAGCATTCCTAACAAATCTTCTACCCGAATATAAAAAAAAATATTAAAAATATTTAATAGCTGCTGGTCACTAGGTAAATTCCCATCCACATGTGAGTTAAATGCTACCAAGGCCTCTGGCCCTGATAATATTCATTCTAGATACTTAAAGAAGGGGTGGAAAGTATCTCAATAGTTCTGGAGAAGTTGTATACTAGGTCACTGGAATATGGAGAAATACCCGATGATTGGAAGAGAGCGAATGTAGTCCCCATTTTCAAGAACGGTAGTAAAGAGGATCCAAATAACTTTAGACCGGTTAGCGTAACTCCTGTAGTCTGTAAAATTCATGAGAAAATAGTTAAAAAAGGGATTTGCCAACATCTAGAGAGGAAGGGGTTAATCAGCGATGCTCAGCATGGGTTTAGATCATGTTTGACTAATTTACTAGACTTTCTGGAATTTGTAACAAATCAAGTAGATAAGGGAGAGAATGTAGATGTAATTTACCTGGATTTTAGTAAAGCATTTAATAAGGTACCACATAGGAGACTAGTTCCTAAATTAAAAATGATTGGGATATTTGGGGGAGTTTCAAATTGGATAGCTGAGTGACTGAAAGATAGGAAGCAAAGGGTAGGGCTAAATGGTGTAAAGTCAGAGTGGAGGGATGTTATCAGTGGGGTTCCTCAGGGATCAGTTCTCGGTCCATTATTATTTGTCATCTATATAAACGATCTTGGGGAGGCAGTTAATAATAAAGTGTCAATTTTTGCGGATGATACCAAATTAGCAGCTGTAGTTAAAGATATTGATGATAATTTTAAAGTGCAGGGGGATTTAAATAAATTGTTATCCTGGGCACATAAGTGGCAAATGACTTTCAACCTAGATAAGTGCAAAGTTATTAACATGGGAAAAGATAATAGAGAATTTAACTATGAAATAATGGATGGGCATTGGCTGAGCTCAGTAGAGGATGAGAAAGATCTAGGAGTAGTAATAGATAAGTCATTAAGGTTTTCTAAGCAGTGCATTGAAGCAAGAAATAGGGCAAATAGAGTGCTGGGTTTCATTAAGAGAAATGTCAGTTACAAAAGTAAGGAGGTTATTCTTAAACTCTATAACTGTTATGTTAGGCCACATCTAGAGTACTGTATACAGGCATGGTCCCCACATTTTAGACACAATATTAATCTTCTCGAGTCAGTGCAACGGAGGGCAACAAAAATTATTCCTTCTCTGAGGCACCTTGAATATATAGATAGACTGAGGGTATTAAATATGTTCTTGTTTGAAAGGAGGTGTGTGAGAGGGGATATGATTGAGCTGTTAAAATTTTTTCTGGGATAGATAAATTGGATGTTAGCAAGTTTTTTGAGTTAGATGATGGAAATCGGTCTAGAGGTCACCACTTGAAAATTAAAAAGCAAGGGTGTAGGTTGGATTTAAGAAAATATTTTTCACCAATAGAGTGGTGGACTTCTGGAACAAATTGCCGCGGAGGGTAGTAGGTAGTCCAAATTTAAATGTATTTAAGAGTAGGTTGGATGAGTTTATAGGGAGGGAAAATTGTGATGCTTCCTAAGTTTTGTATATATTAATATTGTTTGTATATATCTATAGCTGCATGATTTAGTTCTTGACAAGCCATTTAGCACTACTCTTTGCTTCCTGTCTTTCAGCCACTCAGCTGTCCAATTTGAAGCACCCCCGCATATCCTAATCATTTTTAATTTGTGAACTAGTTTCCTATGTGGTACCTTATCAAATGGATGGATAAATTGGATTTCAGCAAGTTATTGGAGTTAGAAGGTAGTAATAGGACTAGAGGTCACCCCACTTAAACATTAACAAACAGAGGTGCAGCAGATTGGATGTTAGAAAATATGGTAATACTTCAGATTCGAGGCGCACGGTAGCGTGAGATGTGACAATCACTGCGTTATATATTTTGTTTTTTTGGGGGATTTGTAACTTTTAGTCTATTATTTACTAAATATCTGCGCTCTGCTCGTTTATATTTTTTTTCTAAGTTAGGTAAGGTTTCTTGATGTCTTTTATTGTTTTTTGTTTACTGCGAACGATAACAGCCTCTTACTGGCAACATCGTAGCTTATAAATAGGACCCGTTTTGCAAATGTTTTCTTTCATTATTGTGTTTTCATGCTCTCCATGTGCTTCTTTGTTATTCAAATTTGGCTTTACTTTGTATGATCGCGAAAAACTTTTAGATTATCTAGAGGCGCATAAACTAATCAAGAAACCTATAAAAGTAAGAATTGTTTGTTATTAGGTTAGGTTTTTCTGCCAGTAAAAACCCAGTATATTCAAGGGGACTGCTCTTGGGGGAGATATCACTGCAGGAGGACCACCCTGCGATGATCCTGAGTTTCAATCAATTGGGGGGGTCTGGGGGGCACAGCCCCCCAGTATATACTCGTATACAAAAAGATATTACGCCGATATTGTTCACATCTGACGCTACCGTCTGACGTCATAAGAGATATGCTGTAGCCCAAAATTGTAGCCGACTAACAGCGCCATCTACCATGCGCCCCGAATCTGAAGTGTTACCGAAAATATTTATTCACTAACAGAGTGGTGAACTATTGGAATAGTTGGCCACCTGAGACTGTAGACAGCCCAAACTTGAATGTGTTTCAAATGCAGATTGGATCATTGGTATAGGGATATGTTTCTTGACTAATTCCTGTGGATGCAGTTTCTTTTTATTGTATATTTTTGGGGACTTTGATTTTGCTTTTGACACTCCTATGGAGGCTTTAAATTATATATTGTAGATGCATGGCCTACATAATCCTATGGATTGTTTAAATTGTATATTGTAGATGCATGATCTGACAAAATCCTATGGATGCATTATGTAGGTGGGTGGGATTTGATAAATATGGATGACCTTTGATAGGCCCTTGTGACTTTTGTCATCTGTGAAATTATGTTAAGCCTTGATTGGTGATACCCTTGTTTCTGGACACAATCTTCTGGATGTAGTTTTCTTGGGAGTTTGGGTGCCTTAAAAAAGAGGCTGTTTGACTCGGATGACCTATCTGGCGATAGTTAGGCCTCATCTAGACTATGCAGTACAATTTTGGTCACCATATTATAGGAAGGATATTGATTTGCTTGAGTCTGTGCAGAGAAGGATGACAAAGATGATTGGTGGGCTAAGGTTCTTATACTTAGTGAACATGGCAGGACACGTAGCAATGGGTTTAAGCTTGGTAAGTATAGGTTTAGGAAGGAGATTGGGGGGAATTGGTTTACAAATTGTGTGCTAGATGAATGGAATAGGCTCACTACACATCTGATAGAAGCCTCCTCTCTGGGTAGTTTTAAGAATAGATTAGATAAATGGATGAAGCTGCTAGATGGGACTGACTTTTTTTATGTACATATGTATATATTTTTCTAAGGAGTGGGGAGATTATATTTTGCGGTTGCATGAATGAACATAATCCTCTGGATGCATTTTATGTATATTGTAGATTAGATCTGACGAACTCCTGTAAAGGGTGACAATGTTGATGACTTTTGTCTGGTAAGAAATCTTTTGTGTGTTGACTGGAACAGGAGCTGCCAAGTGTAGGCCATGAATGGTCTTTTTCAGTCTCCTTCTTTTCTTATGTTCTTATGATGGGTGGGCCCTTGTGGCTTTTGTCATCTGTTATATTATATTGTGGGGGACTTTGATTTTGTCTTCCCCTGGCGATGGTGCTTTTTGTAGGTGGGTTTTGATGGATGCGGATGACCTTTGATAGGCCCTTGTGGCTTTTTTCATCCGTGAAATTATGTTATGTTATGAGATTTTAAAACAAAGAGTGCATATTTCTTATTCTCGCTGAAATTCAAATGGTGAAAGTTAAATCTTAATGAACATGTTTTGAACATGGCTGTAATCTATTCGCACATGACTAAGCAGTTGATCAGTTTAATGCATTTGCGGCTTTGCGCATTGTTATTTTGTTTGCTTTCGCTATTCATGAACTGAAGTTGTTTTTGATAAAAAAGAGAACTAAATAGGCTAACTTAATGATTTATTTATTAGTAACATGTGTGAAATAGGACAATAAGTGCTTATATGAATTAATTATTTTTTACCCTTTCTAGATGAGTAAAAAATATTCACAGCATTTTAGAGGAGAATGGATGTCAAATCCCTGGTATGCCCTTTTCTTCTCAGAAATTTTCTTAGCTATCTCATGATTCCACCACAATGGCTTCCTACATTTCTTCCTAATAGCCTTCATTGGAATACACTGCTCCTGGACTATGTTTAGTAATAAATAAATAAATCATTAAGTTAGCCTATTTAGTTCTCTTTTTTATCAAAAACAAGAATTGACTGTTGGGGAAGCATTGGGAAATAGTGACCATCAGATAGTTCGTTTTAACTTGGGAATTGAGAAGGGTAAAATAACTGAGAATGCTGAAAAAGTTCCAAATTTTCATAAGGGAGATTATGTAAAACTTCGAAGCTTGCTAAATTTGGTAGACTGGGATATAGAATTCAGAGGTAAAAATGCTTATGGGATGTGGGATACTTTCAAGCATATAATAAATGTAGTCCAAGAACAATGTATCCCAATGAAGGCCATTAGGAACAAAAGTAGGAAACCATTATGGTGGAATCAGGAGATAGCTAGAAAAATTTCAGAGAAGAAAAGGGCATATAAAAAATTACAGGTAGAAAATAATATTCAAAATTTAAGTGATTATAGAATGGCTAGGAATGAGTTAAATAAGATTATAAAGAAGAACAAAAGGGTGTCAGAAATTAAATTAGCTCAGGATAGCAACAAAGATCCTAGAAAGTTCTTTAGTTACTATAAAATTAATAACAAGTGTGGCAGAGTTAAAATAGGACCTATCAAATATGAAGGGTTTGTGAGAGAAACTGATGAGGAAATAGTTGAGGTACTAAATGGTCATTTTGCATCAGTATTTACAAAAGAGAAACTAAATAGTCCTATGTATAGTACTCATAGGTCAGGAAAAGAGGTGTTTACTAACATTTGTGTGGATCGGAGGATGATAAAAGGACTAATAGGTGATTTAGATACTACCAAGGCCTCCGGCCCTGATAATATTCATTCTAGGATACTTAAAGAAGGGGTAGAAAGTATCTCAATAGCTCTGGACAAGTTATATACTAGGTCATTGGAATATGGAGAAATACCCGATGATTGGAAGAGAGCGAATGTAGTCCCCATTTTCAAGAAGGGTAGTAAAGAGGATCCAAATAACTTTAGACCGGTTAGCCTAACTCCTGTAGTCTGTAAAATTCTTGAGAAAATAGTTAAAAAAGGGATTTGCCAACATCTAGAGAGGGAGGGGTTAATCAGCGATGCTCAGCATGGGTTTAGATCAGGTAGATCATGTTTGACTAACTTACTAGACTTTCTGGAGTTTGTAACAGATCAAGTAGATAAGGGAGAGAATGTAGATATAATTTACTTAGATTTTAGTAAAGCATTTGATAAGGTACCACACAGGAGACTAGTTCATAAATTAAAAATGATTGGGATATGTGGGGGTGTTTCAAATTGGATAGCTGAGTGGCTGAAAGACAGGAAGCAAAGGGTAGTGCTAAATGGTGTAAAGTCAGAGTGGAGGGATGTTATCAGTGGGGTTCCTCAGGGATCAGTTCTTGGTCCATTATTATTTGTCATCTATATAAACGATCTTGGGGAGGCAGTTAATAATAAAGTGTCAATTTTTGCGGATGATACCAAATTAGCAGCTGTAGTTAAAGATATTGATGATAATTTTAAAGTGCAGGGGGACTTAAATAAATTGTTATCCTGGGCACATAAGTGGCAAATGACTTTCAACCTTGATAAGTGCAAAGTTATTAACATGGGAAAAGATAATAGAGAATTTAACTATGAAATGGATGGGCATTGGCTGAGCTCAGTAGAGGATGAGAAAGATCTAGGAGTAGTAATAGATAAGTCATTAAGGTTTTCTAAGCAGTGTATTGAAGCAAGAAATAGGGCAAATAGAGTGCTGGGTTTTATTAAGAGAAATGTCAGTTACAAAAGTAAGGAGGTTATTCTTAAACTCTATAACTCTTATGTTAGGCCACATCTAGAGTACTGTATACAGGCATGGTCCCCACATTTTAGACACGATATTAACCTTCTTGAGTCAGTGCAACGGAGGGCAACAAAGATTATTCCTTCCCTGAGGCACCTTGAATATGAAGATAGACTGAGGGTATTAAATATGTTCTCGTTCGAAAGGAGGTGTGTGAGAGGGGATATGATTGAGCTGTTTAAAATTTTTTCCGGGATAGATAAATTGGATGTTAGCAAGTTTTTTGAGTTAGATGATGGAAATCGGACTAGAGGTCACCACTTGAAAATTAAAAAGCAAGGGTGTAGGTTGGATTTAAGAAAATATTTTTTCACCAATAGAGTGGTAGACTTCTGGAACAAATTGCCGCAGAGGGTAGTAGGTAGTCCAAATCTAAATGTATTTAAGAGTAGGTTGGATGAGTTTATGGGAAGGGAAGGTTGTGATGGTTCCTAAGTTTTGTATATATTAATATTGTTTGTATATATCTATAGCTGCATGATTTAGTTCTTGACAAGCCTTGATTGGTGATACCCTTGTTTCTGGATGCAATCCTCTGGATGTAGTTTTCCTGGGAGTTTGGGTGCCTTGAAAAAGAGGCCGCTTGACTCGGATGACCTATGATGAGCCCTTGTGGCTTTTGTCATCCGTTATATTATATTGTGGGGGACTTTGATTTTGTCTTCCCCTGGTGATGGTGCTTTTTGTGGGTGGGTTTTGACGGAGGCGGATGACCTTTGATAGGCCCTTGTGGCTTTTGTCATCCGTGTAATTATGTTATGTTATGTTATAGTCTTAAAAGTGTCCCACATCTCATAAGTATTCTTCCCCCGGAATTCTATATCCCATCTAATCAGATTTAGCAAGTTTTGTAATTTATTGTAATATCTCCTATAAAAATTTGGAGTTTTTGTGAACTTTGTTGATGTTGTACCTTTCACTATTCCCAAGTTAAAATGAACCATCTGATGATCACTATTTCCTAATGCTTCCCCAACAGTCAATTCTTGAACCAAGTGATCATCATTTGAAGAACCAGATCTAAGATCAATATTGGCATCCCTTGTTGGTTTATTAACAAATTGAGTAAAAAAATTATCCTCAGCATTCTATAAAGTTACAACTTGCTCTATCCTTTCCTATCATATTTTTCCAGTCCACAGAATTTAAATTAAATTCACCAAGAATAACTGTATCTACTTCACATCTTTATTTCCCTGATCATTAGCTCATCAATACCCTCAGTCTGTCTGGGTGGTCTGTAAATGGCTGCCAAGTGTATTATCCTATTTTTTCTGACCCTATTATCTATCCACATTTACTCAACTTCCTGCTTTATAGAATTATTTAGATTTGAAGAAATGCTATTTCTGATATAAATAATCAGCCCACCACCCATCCTATCTCTCCTTTGACTAATGTACATATCATAACCCTTTTGTTCAAATTCACTCACGTTGTCATTAAATTTATTTTCACTAACCCATAATTCTATTACACATATTATATCTATATCTTCATCAATAATATAACTAAATAACTCATCTTTCTTTTTTCTAAGACTACAAGCATTGGTATAAAAACAACTCAGCCCTCCTATCCCTGAAGCACCTCTTTTAGAATGTATACCTTCCACTCTATCTCCTCTGTATCTCTGTCTTTTTCCTGCCCCACCCTGTACTCTTATATTTCCCTGACCACTATCAGTAACTAGTTTCCCGCCTGCAAAGCCCCAATGACACTATCTAACTCGTGCCACAACATGTCAATCCCAGCCCACCTCCCCTCGACTCCTTTCACCACCTGTTTAATTATTTTAATATTTTTAATTTCAGAAAAAAATTTTATTAAATAAATCAGTTTTAATATTTTTTTTTTATTATTGTTTTAATATAACTGAATTTATTGTAAACAGTGAAAAGTTTTAAGCTTACCCAAGATGATTTCCATTCCAAGTTGTTCAAAGATGACTGAACTACACAACATAGTTTGTTCTTATGATATGGAGGAGGAAGACTCAAACAAGTATGAAATGATGATGATATCATTAAAAGGAAAAATAATACCTTTGAAAAAAAATTCATTCTTCTCTAAGTGCACCCACATATTGTGTTCTTCTCTCATTCCTACAGTCAATATAATGGCTGGGTTAGCAGCAGGTATGAATTTGTTCAAGTTTTTCATTTATTATATCTAGTGCATCCTATTTAGTGGTATATCCCAATAAAGAATGATAGGTAGCTAAAATGGTACAATAAATACCATGATGTCCTTGGAAACCAATTCCCTGGATAATGCAGTTTTCTTTTATTTTTACCTCCTATTATTAGTTACTAATTTGAAGTGCTACATTTGAGGAGCTGCCAAGTGTAGGCCATGAATGGTCTTTTGCAGTCTCCTTCTTTTCTTATGTTCTTATAATTAAAGAGACCTGCATTTGCTAAGGAATCTATATTGAGAAATTAGTCTCATTATTTTATTGATAGTTCAAGCTCAAAATTTTATTGTCACTCTTCAGCATTTATAGGGTAAAGTTTTCTCTTATAGCTAATCAGGAGTATGTATTCAATAATATGTATATTCCTTGTAAAATCTTTTTTATGTACACATCATCTTAGTGTGCAGAATGCGAGAGGTATATATGATAAATAAGTTTGGTAAGCTATTGAAAGTGTGTAGGAAAGCTGATTGTCTGCTTGTGGATGTGCAGGGCAGTTTTATTACAGTTTGCTCTCCAACAATTGTTTGGAAAGTACCTTTGTATGAAATGTATATATATAGGGTGAAGTGGCCACAAACTGTACAAATGCCTTCCTGCCAAAATATGGCTTTGATTCAGTTTACCTTTGGCATAGAAAGCAGTTCTGATGTGATATCGCCACCCACTTCTTTCCCCAGAGCTCCGATGCCATTTTTGTTTGCTAGGTGAGTTTCCGCCCAATCTCTCTAACCTCCTGCATGTCTAAGTTGATGGAGAAATTGATAAATCTTAGATCAGCCTTTTTTCTGGATAGCAGATGCCACGATTGGGCTTGGGGGATGCCTCCCAATCTTTATATCTGATTTTTTTGCCAGATCGTCAACACTGCATACAGGTTGGGAGAGCCTTCTCCGGCCCAATGGATCAGGAAGAGGGTATCCTTCAGGGATGTGCCTGAAGATGTTCTCACTACACTATGTGGATAACTTTTTGATCTCTTGGAGCAACAAATATGCCAAATTCTGGAGTGTTGACTCCAACAAGCGTGTCTCGCTATGCTGAAGCATAGAGGCTTCGGGTTTACTTTGCTAAGACTAAGGTGGGGCACTTTTTCTGCCATCTACAGCTCCACCCTCACCCAGACTTGTTTCTAAATTGGTTTCACCTGGAAGTGGTGGACTCGCACCATTTGATTGGTCTTGTATTTGACCAGCGCCTCACTTAAGAGGCTCATATTACAGCCTTAGGGTATATTGCACCAGCGGCATGGATACTCTTCATTCTCTGACATTCAGCGCCTGGGGCAATGATAGGGTTATGCCTCACTTATTTATCAATCCTTTGTTCATTTGAAGCTTGCCTACAGATGCAAGTTTTATGCTTCTGCAGCTGAGCGTGTATTGCGACAGGTGGACTTGATCCACCACAGTGGCCTTAGCCTGGTGACCTGTGTCTTCTGCATGTCCTCCCATTGAGAACCTACTTGTTGATGCTGGGGAGATGCCACTTGCTCTGCGCTGTGCACAGTGCATTATTCATCTGCACGAGTGAGCCCGGTGCCTTCCTCAGACTAGATCAGCTCTCACTGTATCTGCAGTTGATCTTGATATTGCCCATGCTGCCAAGAGACATCAGTCATACCCTAAGCCTTCTGAAATTTAAGGCTATCAAACTCCTTTGAGAGCTCAGTATAGATATTTAGTCAGTAGCGTCCCTGCTCCTGCCCAAAATGCCACCCTGTATTGTACAACCTTTGACTATTTGTCTTCATGCCTCTGGTTCCAAAGCTTCTATTGTGTTCAGCCTTTTTGGAGCACACACCGTGTCATGCTGGAACTGTGCCAGTGTGTACAGATGGTTTCAAGTACCAAGAGGGGGTCAGTTTCCACACTGTATCCCCTCTGTTTGAAGTCACCGGGATTCTGCTAGGGGCTGTGCCTGCGTTAACGGCCGCTAGTATGGGAGATAATGCAGCGTGCTCAGTTCATAGACTGGATTATGATTTATAGCGACTCAGAAAGTGCCCTGAGTGCTCTTGCGGTATTGGAATCTCTGCACCCCTGGTTCGTTTATCTGTGAGGCCACGGTTTTGTTAAACTGGGCCAATGCTGAGATTATCTTATGCTGGGTTCCTGTACATGTAGAATTTGTGGGAAATGAGTGCCCTGATGAGGGCTCCAAACAGTCGGTGAAGACTGGGCGACCAGATCAGTATTTTGCTCTTCACTTGGGTGATGGTTGAGAGAAACATAAAGTTGTGTGCCATTGTGCGGCAACCGTTCCCATGGACCTACCCCCTAATTCCGCGATGGCTTTGGGTTGCTTTCTGTCATCTCCTGAATTAGACACACTAGTGGGATGCACCGCCATTTGATGGAGCACTTGCTTGAGCCTTATTGTGATGACTGTGATGCCCCAAGACTGTTTGGCACATTCTTGTTGAATGTCGCAGTTTGGGTGATCTTTATGCACATTACCTGTCCTCGTACCAGGATGAGCGTGGTCGCTACCACTTGTCCCTTGTACTCGAACTGGTTCTTGCACAGACGTGTGGACTATGCGACTTTCTCCATTTTATTTGACTCTGTTTTAGGTTGCATGTTCATGTGCCGAGGGGAGGCATGGCTACCCCTGACACATGAGCATGTTTTCTTCTTGCCTTTGTTTTTTTAAGCTTGTCTTACCTCCGTTCCTTTTTTATCTTTATTTTCTTGTTTTTTAATATAGCCTAGTATTAGGCTTTCCGCTAATTATGACCAATTTTGCCTAGTTGGCAAACACCAGATAGGCTCTTTAAATTAAATTAAAAAATTGTCAAGACTTGGTCTAGCCACTCCCAAGGAGCTGAAAAGGAGAAGGCATTTCAGTCGGAGATTCTCTGACAAACCAAATATCCCTACCACTAATATATCTACAGTCACACCCACTCATACAGACTAACACTGCTGGTCTTTTATCCGCTCCCTTTTCTTATTCATACTTATTCAAGATGCACTAATTTTCAAGAGTCAGTCCACATACACAATTTCAATGTCCAAAATTTTAATACACTATTTCAAAAACATGTTCTGCAAGATACGCCTGTGGGAGGAGATGGAGTTGAATTGGGGGCACGATGGAAGTCATCGGGTCTCCTACTTGGTTCATGATCACTGAATTCTTATTTATCCCAGCCACCCTAGAAAAGAAGAAAGGGATTAGGCATTTGTGGTGGTGATTGGAGGCGAACTATCTAACGACACTACTATAATAACAGCTCCACCCTGAACCAGACTTGTTCCTAAATGGGGTTCACCTTGAAGTGGTGGCTTTGCACCCTTTCCTTGGTTTTGTTTTCAACCAATACATCACCCGGGGGTCTCATATTTGCAGCCTTTGTTCATTTGAAGTTGACTAAGTATGCAAGTTTTATTTATCCACATATCCTAAACCCTTTGGGTTTAATGCTAAGAAACTCATTTGAGAGCTCGGTGTTGTTATTGGGCCGGTGATGCCTCTCTGCCCAGGATGCCACCCTGGAAGGTACCATCTTAGACTATTTGTGGCCAGATCTCTGCTCCCAAAGCTTCCACAGCACCTGGAGGATTGCGTTCTGCATTTTTGGACCACATCATGTCACATATCCATGGCAGTGTACACAGATAGCTCCTAGTTCCACAAGGGGTTCAGCTTGTATGCTGTATCCTCTGTTTAATGTCAGCTTGGCTCTACCAGGCACTGCAGCTGAGCTGGTTGCAATCAATTGCTCAGTATGGGTGATAATGCATTGTGCCCAGGTCTAAGACCAGATTGTGATCTTTAGCAACTCACAAAGCACCCTTAGTGCTTCGAGCATTGGAATGGAATCTCCACACTCTGGTGCACAGTATGTTTGACACACCAGGTGGATGTAGAGATCATCTACTGAGTTCTTGAACAAGTGAGAATTGTGGGGAATGATTGAGCTAAAGAGTTTTCAAAGGCTGGGTGACCAGACCAACATTTGATGCTATCCCACACAGACTACATGGTTGGAATTAGATCAGCCCTTTGGGTTGCATGGCAAAGAAGAGGAAAATCTAAAGTTGTATGTCATTGCTTTGTGACTTCTCTCCTGGACCTACCTTCAGATTGTTTTCTAGTACCCCCAATTGGCCACACTTGCAAGATTCAGTGACATCTGATGAAGCGCTTCCCTATACCTTATTGTGATGATAGTGTTTCTCCCCAGACTCTGGCACATACCTGTCAAGTTTTCCAGTTTGGGGGATATTCTTGCATGTTAGTTGTTAAGGTACTGGGATGAGTTTAGTGTATTGGATTGAATAACACAACCTACCTTTAGTTTAAATTAATTCTCATTGGTTATGCTCTCATTATTGATTGTGAGAGGAGACCTAGAAAAAATAAATTAGCAGTTGCTGGGAATCATGGAGTCTAGAATGTCTGGAATGAATGAACTTTCAGATCAATATTTCATTTTGATATTTTATTCATAAAGTACTAAAATATATATCATTGCCTCTTTTAAATCTATTTATATATATATAGGCAAGTGGCTGGTGAGCAAAGAATTTGTACATAAGAGTTATCAAGCAGGAAAGTGGCTAAATGAAGAAGAATTTGAGATTACAGACTATAGAAACATTGCCAAATATCACCGTACAAGAAAAGATAAACTCTTTAGTTCATTGATATGTTATATTGAAGTAGGAGAACCAGCTCTTACAAAATGTTTTAAGAGGTAAGTAAATACATCATTGAAAATAACATTGTTCAGTTGGAAATTATTTACAGCATTTTAAAATTTATTTAAGGAAATTGAAAAATAGTATAAGGTTACTAGAGATATTTTGCCTTTGAGTTTCAGTATATGATGCTTTATATACTGAATAGGGTCTAGTCAAGGTCATAAATTATAAGTTCTTAGTTTTCTTATACTAAAACTTGCCTTTAAATCTGATAATTTTGCATTTTTGTCTTCCTCTTTTTGTTGAATATCACTCAGCTACTTTTTATTTAAAATAATAAATGCCTTACATTTAATATACTGCATGAAGTCATTGCCATAGTTATTTTAATGCATTCACTCAATCTTTTGCTAGCATATCACATTACACAACTATCTTGATTAGAACTTTGTTTGGAGTTACTATTTCTTACATGTTCTAGATCCAAGGCTCATAATTTAGATGAGTCTCCATTGCTAAATTTTTTCTTTCAAATTTTATACAATCTCTCATCCTTAGTTTGGCAGTACCCTATACTTTTAATAAGGATATTAGCAGGTAAAATATTTTAGCTTAGCTATAATAGTCTGTTGCTTAATCTTTTAAAAGTGTGTTAGAAATGATTTATACATAATTTATATCTGCTACACTTGTTATAAACAAACTGCTGATTTATTAAATAGTAAATGTCTATTACACAATTGCGAAAATTAAAATTAGTACTTTTCCTTGCTACTGCTTTTAGCATGAGTTTATTCCCTGGAATTAAAGTTAATGAGGTTTGCTATTGCATTATTTCAGCTTTGATCTTTTTGTTCTTTATTTTCCTTTTCTCAGTTCTTTTCTTTCTTTCCTCTATGCAAAGTAAACACCTTTTCTGGAATGTACCATTTTGGTGGCAGGGTCCCAGGGCCTGCGCTACAATCCCTGCTAGTCTAATATTTGCTTTATTCTCAAAAGACAGTAAATAATAAGAAATGACAAACCTCGAGTGAATGCAAAACTAAAATATGTACAATATCCCCAAATAGATACAGCCTTACAACATCAATATATTGGCCAAAGTAGATATAGAACTTACTGACATGACCCAAATAATCATGGCCAATGCAAAGATATTAATAAGTTGCAAAATTATTTATATATCATGGATACAATTGCGTTGAGGGCTAAAGCCAGTATCAGGGGTTAATGGGAAAAGGGGAATGGAGGGGACCACTGTTTTTGAGTCTGTGAGGCACTAGCTCCAATTACTACATTGGAGACTGGGAGGTGCTCTCCAAGACCCACACTTCAGGACAGTCCCTTTCAGTCACAAAAATGAGCCAGGGTCAAGGCTGGCTGCCATTGGCTCTCAAAGCCAGAGGTCACTCAACTATCCGATACTAAGGAGCTGGAAAGGAGAAGGCATCTTCAATCACAGATTCAGTGCCACACTCAAACCATCATTAATACCAACATATATACATACACACCCATTAACACTGACTCTGACTCTTACCTGGATGATTATCCTCCTGCTGCTTCTTTCACACAATAAATTTGGACACTTTGTTCACTTAATTGATATCAATTCACTCAAGTTAAATTGAATCAATAGTCTTTCATGTCAAACTAATTTTTCATTGCTATTTTATCTTTCACCTGCAGGGGGAGACAGAGATAAATGGGGGGAAAAATAGTTCTTTTAGTCCCCCACTCGGAGCGACATTGCAGCATCCTCTTCATTTCAAACACCTTGAAAGAGAAGAAAATGATTAGACATATGGGGGGTGGGGGGGTGGGGGTGGACAATCACTGCTACTACACGATTGCTCTTCTTTTCACTAATTGGAGAAGATGGGAGATGACTGAGGGGAACTTAAAGTTGCATGCCATTGTGCTGCAACTGTTCCCATGGACCTAACCCCCCAATGATGTGATGGCTTCAGCATGCTTTCTGTTGTCTTTGAATTAGTCACACATAGGATCTCCTAGTCAGTGATCTTCACACACACATTACCTGTCCTGTTACTGCTTGTCACTTGTACTTGGGATGAGTTTGTTCACACAAATGGACTATCTGACTTTTTGGAGGAGGTTGAACATTCAGATGTTGGTTGCATGTTTCTGCATCAGTGGGAAGGCCTCCCCTGATACCAGAACATGCTTCCTTCCTGTTTTTTTTTTATACTTTATTTGGATAGTTTGGGGAATTTTAAAGTACCCTAGCACTAGGCTGAAATTTGAAGTATGGTGACTTATGCCCAAGAAGGCAGTCGCCAGATGAGCATTTTAAAGTGTAAAAAAGATCTTTAATTGGCACTGAACATTTGCAGAATTCTGTTAGCAGGAGGCGCTATAATCATCCAAGAGAATGAAGATATTCTGGGCCCAGACAGGAAGAAAGTGGTCATCACAAATGCAAGATTTTTGCCCCAAATTCAAAAGGTTCTTGGAAAATCTTTACCTGCCCTCAGTGTAGATTATATTAAAAAAACAATATTTTATGTAAGTATTCGATTTTGGCTTTAAATATTTTTTGCAAAGTAAATCATGATTCATCAAATAGACTGGACTAGTTTTTGATACCTGTATATAATCATATAAGGAATTTTTTTGCTAAATTCCCCACTTCCAATACCTCTACAGGGGGGCTATCCTGAGTAGACTGCTACTACTGGTACCTGGAGCAGTGCCACACCCTCCCAGCCAGAATGCCAATAGGGAAGGCTTTGCTTACTGGGTTGACTTTAACCTGGTGCCTTCCCCTTGCCCCTCTATGCACGAGTATCCCCAAAGGAGGGGCTTTGGACCCTCTATAGACAAGGCCCTTGAAGAGACCAGGGTTGAGGGTTCCTGGGCATTGGTGCATGAACAATGGGAAGATCTCTGTTGCCCCAATTACTCCTACCCTGGGTTTAATAAACTGACCATTTCCCTGTCTCCATTCTCAGGTGCATTAGGCTGTACTGCTATGGAGGGTGGGGTTTAATGTCTTGTTGGCTGCAAGGCCAAGTAAATATCTTGGGTTCTGTCCCCAAGTAGATTCACATGGCATCCTCAGATCCTGCTATCTAGTCAATGACTAGTACCTTCTAGTTAGGAAGTTCACTCTGTAGCACCTGCCTCTCCGGCTGCTCAGCTGTGGGCTGGGGCCCACGAGGAGTGACTGTCTGAAGGGTAACTACCACTTGGTTCTGGCAGATGCCGCACGGGTGTGAACATAATTCTTTAATGAACTCAGACAGGATTTCCTGACAGGTATGCAAATCTGAACTGGCAGAGGTGGGAGTAGCTAGATGCTAGATATAGTCACCCCCTTCTCCTCCTTTGTATAGGGGTGCAAGCTTTTCTTTTTCTCATTGTGACCAAATGAAAAGGTAGAAGCTACCAAACAGTTTAATTTATCCTCACCTTGGTGGTGGGAGGGGCAAGGATCCTAACAACCTTTCTCAGGGCTCCCCTTTCAGAAGCCTCCATTGGTAAAGGGGTTTCACCTTTAACTCTTAGGGTTCCGCCTTTTGGCAGCTCCAACTAGAAAGAGGAGGTACCCCCACAGCCTGTGTAGCCTGTTACACTTGGTATCCCTAGGAGTTGCATGTCCTCCTGTGACAGGGAGGCCATGTTACTGGTGGGTTCACATGGTGCACTTTCTCCTCACTCCCACTCAGCACTCCCTTACCCTTTTATTAGTATTATTAGCATTATTATTATTTAGTATGATTTTTATATTATTAGTATTTATAATATTATTTGTATTATATTTTTGGATTATTATTATTTAATATTTATTATTACTGTTTAGTATGATATGCTATTATTATTTATCATTATTATATATTATAATTATTGAATGATTAGTATTAATTATTATTGGAATGTTATTTAATATTATTATTATCATTATGGCTATTCACTCAACCTTTTCTCCTGACAATTTCCACCTGTACAAAGTTCAGTCCAGTAGCCGTGGTGCCTTGGTGGACTGAATGCCATCCTGCCAACACCTAGCACCTGAGTATGATAATAATAGGTGATCACACACCCTACTCATTAGTGGACCTGTCTATTTCTACCTCACATTATTACATACCCTCCTACCCCTTTTCACACTTCCTCTCCTACCCACAGAGATTCTGGCTGCCCAGCACACTTTCATCGTCTTATGAGCTTTGGTCGAGTGGCAGTGTATACTGTGAGGTCCCTACCTCCTGCAAGGGCTGAAAGCCTGCTTGCTAGGGGAAGCATTAGTTATGGGGTGTGCTGGACCATCGACTCTACTCACCTTCCTCCAGTACATATATTAGGTAGCTAGGCCAGCACGATTCTTAAAGGTTAAAGTTCTATCTAGTTTTATTTGCCTAAATGGTGGGCCAGGGTGGCAAAACCCATCAATGTTGCACCTGGATTTATGGCGAAAATGATCATATTCTGGAACTTCTGATCCCTTCGAGACTTTTCTCTTAACCTCCACACTCATAGGGAAGTCATAGTATTTACTTTCCATGAAGCCCCATTCTCTTTTTTACTGACAATATGGCAAAAACTAAATATAATACAGTGATCCCTAATTTATTGCGGTAGATTGGTTCCGAGACCAGCCCCGATAGCTGAATTTACGCGAAGTAGTGACACCATATTTACAGTATTTATTTAAGCAATAACACTTGAGATTAAAGAAAATAAAGATTGTTACTGTACTCACCAGTAGAAATGAGGATGATTAAGCTGATGATGATTTCTACTGTGCAGCCGATGATTGTATTTTACATCTCTTCAGATGGCGGTGCCCTTTCCTGGGACACTTCTTCCACTTCTTCCGAAGGTGCAACTGTAGTAGTAGCAGCAGGAACTGACTCTTTCTTGTGAGGCTGCAAAAGCATTGTGATAGGAAGTTGCTGCCGCTGCTTCTTTTTTCGTTCAAAGAACATCTTGTAGGGATTCATGACTTCATCGACCTTGTTGCAAAATTGCACAGAACGAACCATATCATCATCCCATTCCTGTGACCCTTCTTTCAATTCTTTAGCCAGGTTGCAGAGCTTGGCCAGCCATTCCAAAGTCAAGCCAGTTTGGTTGACAACTTCTTCCGTTTCTTGCTGCGTTTCTTCTTCTTCGCTGGCCGACTTTGTCAAGTCTTTGAGGTCTTCGTTGGTTAACGGCTGGGAGTGGCAGTCTAATAACTCATCGATTTCTCCGGTGGTTATGTCTGCAAAGCCATCACCTCGAATGATCGCAGCTGACTGCAAAGATTTCTGTACTGCTAAGTGTTGGATTTTGATAGTGTAAATCCCTTGTAATTAACCTTGGGCCACAAATTCTTCCAGCTCGCGTTAATGGTGGCAGGCTTCATTTCTTGCAATGCCTTCTGGATATTTTGGAGGCACGTAGCAATTGTGTACTGCCGCCAGTATGCCATCAAGTTAAAATTTTTGTCTTCGTCTTCTTGGGTGGCATCCACTAAAGCAACCAGGTTTGCCAGGACATTCCTCGTGTATAGGGCCTTGAACGCCCTGATAACCCCCTGGTCCATTGGTTGAATAACTGACATAGTGTTGGGCGGCAGGAACTCAATCTGAATGCCCTCATGAGACAGATCAGTAGCGTGGTTACCAGTGTTATCCATAAAGAGAAGAATTTTGAATGGCAAGCCCTTCTCTAATAGATGCAACTTGACTTGCGGGATAAAACACTGGTGGAACCAGTCGAAGGTCAGCATTTTCATTATCCATGCCTTTGGATTGTGCATCAAATGTACGGGTAGCAGATTCTTGTTTTTGTTTTTAAAGCCCTTGGGTTTTTAGACTTGTAAATAAGTCCTGGCTTTAACAAAAATCCCGCAGCATTGCCACACTTCACGAGGGTCATACGATCCTTGTATGCTTTAAAGCCAGAGGCTTTTGCTTCCTCTTTGAACAAGGAACTTTGCCACAGCATTCTTTTCCAAAACAAGCCCATCTCGTCCATATTAAAAACTTGTTCGGGCTTATATCCACCTTTGGAGATAATCTTCTTGAAAGTTTCATTCACGTATGTTTCAGCAGCGCTTGTGTCAGCAGAAGCAGCCTTGTCATGCAGGGAAATGCTTTTTAGGCCGAAGCGTATCTGAAACTTAGCAAACCACCCTTTGCTAGCAGAAAAAGGACATTTTTTTAGGTTGTGAATCACTGGATGTCCCTGGCTGCCGATCTTCTACGTTGTCTTTGTCATCTTCATGGTCGCCACTGTCGTCCTCAGGTTCCTTAGCCGCGAAAGTCTCGTACAGGCTCCTAGCCTTTGTTTGCACCTAAGGAACATCAGTTCTTATGCCCCCACTCAAACCTGGACTGGGTGACTAGGAGATGTGGGACACTCCAAAAGAGGGACCCCTGTCTCCAAAGCCCCCCTGCCTACCAAAGTTTTCTAGGCAGAGTGATGAAAAGATACACATCGAGCCTGACCTCCCCAGATAAGTCATTGAAGGTGACACCATTTTGTTCAGCCAACAATGCCACAAGACACGCCCCCGCGAAGTGTATGGTCATTCCTGTGAGGTTCTTCTCTTCATAAGGGGTGGCAGCATTAGGCCTAAAGGGCATATTCTTTCAATGGACTTTGATCCAACTGGGAGCTACAGATGCTCATCTCATCCCATTTCCCAATAGCTATTTTTTTTTTTCAGGAGGCCATGATGGGTGTGTGCCCTTCCCCCCCTCTAGTGTATATAATGGTTTTGCAACCCTACCACTATGGGATCGGCAGTAGCAGTGCAGCTACACCTGGATAGGAAGTATACTGTTATATTTGTATAGATTTCACCATCGTCCAACTTCAATTTACTTTTACTTAATCCTTTTAGCCTCAGATTTTCTCAATTTTGGTTTCTTGAGGTTAGTTGTTTGCTCTGTTTTTAACCATTTCATTGCTTGTTGGCGCATTTGTTTTATGCCCCGGATGCCCTTCCTGACAGGCAACCCTCCCCATTTATCCAGGTTTAGGACCCGGCTCTAGATACCTGCTTTTACTTTGTTTCTTGTTTTTGTTTTGCTTTCTTGCTTTTGTTTCTCCTGGGTTTTGTTACTTACTTTCGTTTGGTGTTTTTGACTTATTTTTATTTTAATGTAGCCTATTATTAGGCTTGGAATTAAGTACAATGTGACTGCAATGGAAGCATCCCATATTTACAACACTCCTTCCACACACACTATAATGCAACCAAAAGTTTTAGTAAAAGTTAGAAAATTTAAGTACTGCAGGTATTTGCTGCAAACTTGACAATGTACCATTCTAAAGGGAAAAAGTCACAATGAGGGATAAAGGTAGTAAAAAAAAACAAATATGGTTAAATGTTTGACATCATAAACATGAATGATCCATGCATCCCTAATTTAGAACTGTAATCAGTATTTATGCTTCTAAGAAATTTATTTGCTATGCTGTGTCTCTGTTTCAGAGTGTTAGGTATAATGTATTGGATTAATTGGAATTTATTTCCACTTTCTGTTGGGGTTTTTTTTTTTTTGCTATATGAATCTTTTTGTTTTTATATATACAAAGTTATTGATAACATTCTAATATTACTTTATATTTATTTGTTTTTAGTAGTATATATTTTTTGTACTTTAATGAAGCTGTTTTCTTTTAACAGAAACATGACCCAAATGATATTAGACCCTTCATTCTAAATCCCAAGCCTACTTACGCATGCCCAAGTGAGTAGTAGTAATATCATTTTTTTGTTGTTGTTAGTTAGTATTTAGTATTAATTTTGCCTTTACCCTGGAAACGTTGTTATAGATCCTCAAGCTTCCTGGGTGAGCAGTCTCGAGGCCTGGGGAGAGAAATTACTTGTCCCAGTTTTACCCATAGAGTTCTTAAGGGCCATTGCAAAAAAGCAAGCATACAAAGTAAGGGGAGTCTCAGCATTGCCAAGGCATCTCAATGAAAGGAGCCTGGTGTTTTGACCCCAGTGGTTTCAAATAATTTTTAGGGCACTTTACTGATGGAAGCATGTTTTCCAAATTCCAAGGGACACAGTTTCCATCCACATCAGCCACTAGCTAGGTCTCTCAGTAGAAAATTGACTGTTTTAGGTTTGGACCCCTTAGTGAATACAGTGCGGTGGTCAGCATTTCAGGAAATGACTTATCTCGTTGTCCCAGTAGAGGAGTTTAGGTCAGTGGATAAAGTCATTGAGTTCTTCTCCGAGAATGTCATTGCCGTGGGCCTAACTAATATTTCTAGAAGGTCTGTTTCATTTTGCATTGCAAATGCTTCCATCGTGGTTAGCTGAGTGTTATCCCTACATGCACTATAAGCACCACATTAATGATTTCACTGTCTGCATATTTTGTTGAGCTAGGGCAAGGTTCTTGTATGTATGTTTTGAAGCACGCCCTCTGTTCTTCCTGGCAGGCATACGTGTCTTCACTTAAAGGGATTGAGATTTAGCAGAGGTACGGAATATAGTCAAAAGGACTCAGGACCACTTCTTGTACTACCACCCCTCACATTATCCAGTAGAAAGAGACTGCAATTGAGCAACAAGAGGCTGTCCTGCAGGGAAGTGTCCTCTCGCTATGCTGAACGTGGATGACCTTTCAATCTCTTCTGGTGCGACCCAGATGCCATATCTGGAGTGTTTACTCCAAAAGTCATTGAACTGCTATGCTGAAGCACCCAGGTTTCGTTTTTTCTTGGCCATTACTAAGGTGCTGCACTTCTGCTGCTATCCACTGCTCCACCCTGATCTGGACTTGTTCCAAACGGGGGTTCGCCTGGAAGTGGTGGATTCACACAGTTTCCATGGTTTTGTTTTTAACCAATGCCTCTCCTGGGAGCCTCATATTCGTGCCTTAGGATATCTTGTACCTGTGCCATGGACATTCTTTGTTCCATTCAGGAGCTGTGGTGCTTATAAGGCTACTGCCTTGCTTTTGAAACAATCGTTTGTTTGTACGAAGGTTGACTAGGGATGCAAGTTTTATGCATCTGCAGCCCAGTGTGTACACTGGAAGGTGGACCCAATCCACCTTACCGGTCGCCAGACAGAGACCGGTATGGTCTCTGTCTGGCGACCGGTAACCTCAGCACATCTCCAATTGCCACTCGCTCTCTGTAGTGTACAGTGCATTATACACCTGTATGCAGACCCCCGGAACCCCCATCAGTCGCAAACAGCTCTCACTACATCCGCACCCTATCTCCACTGCTTATGCCACCGAGTGATGCCTAAGCCTTTTCACTTTTGGGGCCAGCGGCGCTTCTGGTTCTGCCCAGGATAGCACCCTGAAGGGTACCACCTTTGACTATTTGTTGCCACACCTTTGCTTCCATAGCTTCCACAGTGCTAGGGGTATTGTGTTCAGCCTTTTGGGGGTACACTTCATCTAATGCTGGATCCCTGTCGGTGTACACAGATTGCTGAAAATACCAGGAGGGTGTCAGCTCTGTTTAAAGTCAGTACTGCCAGGCCTGTGGCTGTCTTCATGGACAAGCTGGTTCTCCCTATAAGGGGCATGGCAATTTGCTTTCCTGGCTGCCGTGGTGACTGGACTCAGCCTCCAATCTGGTCCCAGCCTAGCCTCTTCTTTCTGACACCCTGTCTTCCTCACTTTTCATACAACCCCTCCCACCTCTTTCTCTGGTCAGCCTATAATTTCACAGGTTTAGATGCTGACCATCTTCCTCTCACCCAATGCCTCCTCACCCCTGATCCTGGTTTGGGGTGATGGGTTTTTAACGACCCTCACCTTCCTCACATACCTTTTCTCTCTCTCTCCTTTCACTGTCTATCAATTTTATGCCCAGCTCAAGGTGGAGCCGCCATGCAGAAGGGCTACGGGGCCATTGGGCGGAAAGGTCTGGTCCTAAATGGTGGCAGCTGGCTCGCTGGCCGTGTGTTCACCCCTCACAGAGTGGGCTATTCTCATAGGCCAATGAGTGCTGGGGTCTGCCCCTCACCCTCTTCTCTGAAGGTGGCCTTAGGCGCCTCCCTCCTAAAGCGACCTTGCCTCCTTTTCTTTCAAAGGGACTGCCAAGAAAGTATGCAGGTGGCCAAATATTGACCGCTCCTGCTGGGAGTGGCTTGATAGTGCCAACCCTCTTAGGGAGACAATGGATGGCAGGGCCCATTGGATGCCGGTTTGCCAGCCCAAGATGAGACAGCCAAAGGTACCTCAAGTCCGCCCTTATGCATGATCCTCCTCAGTCAGCTCTTGTCTCTGAGTCCTCACAAGGAGAGGAGGGACTTCCTCCCCTGGCTGG
Source organism: Ceratothoa steindachneri (assembly GCA_963969495.1). Lineage (NCBI taxonomy): Eukaryota > Metazoa > Arthropoda > Malacostraca > Isopoda > Cymothoidae > Ceratothoa > Ceratothoa steindachneri. Next base: position 97,985,872 of record OZ018319.1, read on the forward strand.
TGCTCTTGTGACAGCTAAGACCTTGTCTATTTCAGAGAAGTATCTTGCCGAGGCTGGTCCATCTGGCCTAGGGGCTCCTACCGGCGGAGGAGAGAACTGAGTTCATTCCCCAAACTCCTCTCTCTACTAAGAAGAAAATTACAAAAAAGACTGGGTTCCTCTTCTTCTACATGACCGAACGGGGTCACTGCCATTTTGGTATGCGACCAGGCCAAGAATGGCCCTGGTGCTTCCTGGGTGTGGAGTCCCAGACAATGACCAAAAGTGTGCAGAGTGGAGCCTTGATTACGTCGGGGCCCCTCATTCAAATGTTACCTCATGTTTTTGAGCTCCTTGGCTTCAAACACTACCTATTTGTTCGCTCAGCTGATGGCAGCATGTTGGCTAACAGCAACACGATCCATCAGAGGAGAGCTTTAGCTAGCCTGATTAAAAGATAGCCTAAGGTGACCCGTTTCTTGGATGGGAGCCTTATGGCGAATGCATTGGATCCCTCTGAGGCCGCTAAGATTTGTGTTCTTCGGATACTTGATGGCACCCCGGTGAGTGTGATGCTGCTGCCATGAATTTTGTGAAAGGTATAGATTATACAAGGGAACTCGTGGACTACTCTATAGATGACATCACATTAGAGCTGGCCAACCATGGGGTGGTCAAGATCGAAAGAGTGATGAGAAAACAGGGAGGGGGCTTGAGACCCACCCCACACTCTTCATCATGATTGAGTGTGACAAGCTCCCGAGATGTTGGTGTGTGCTGTTTGGTATCGCAACTGTGTGAAGGCATTTGTTCCACTGCTGTGTAAGTGCTACTAATGACATCCCTTCAGCCAGATGAATCACTCTTTTAGACATGTAAAGTTGGTATTTCTCTAAGTCTGTGTAAGTTGCTCCAAGGCCACACATGATAAGTCCAAATCTTGTGTCAATTGCTGAGAGCTGCACCCCGTCCTATGCCTCAATGTTAAGAAATTCACCCTCTGCTCCTAGCCCATCCAGGCATACAAGCTTGGTTGTTTTCCTCTCCTTTCAGAACCCCTTTTGTGGGTTCTACCTAGTCTGGGTGCTCCCCTGGTAGAGCTGGCGGTGTAAAGGGGTCACACCCAGCCCCAGCTAGAGCCAGGGCTCTCCCTCATTCCACCAGTGTGACTTTCCCGTAAGGCGAAATGGCCGTGCGCCTCTACTGAGTCGTTAGACTCGCAGGAGACAACAGCCTTGAATTTGGTCATGAGGCCATCTTCCGTGAGTTTCTAAATCTGCCTCTCAAAAGGACAGCATTAAAGAAGTTTTGGCTCCTACGCCCACACTTTGTGGTAGGCTGGGTGGCTCAGAGACGGTGGATCCTCCAAAAGAAGGACCCCCGCCTCCGATACCGCCCTGCTCACCTAAGGTTTCAAGGCGTAGGGATGAAAAGAATCACATAGGGAGCCCAACCTCCTCCGATAGGGCCTCAAAGACGATAGCGCCTTCAGCGCATTGTCTGGGCAACAGTGCCCTGAGTTCTGCCTCTGGGAAGCGTACGGCCATTGGCATGAGGGTATTCTCTTCGAAGAAGGCCCCTGCATCACCTCTGAGCTAGGTCTGGATGGCATATTCCTTCAATGGAATTGCTGTGGACTCTGGGCCAGCTGGGAGGAGGTACGGAGGCACATCTCGTCCCGTTTCCTGTTTGCTATCTTTTTGCCAGAGACCATGCTGGGCACGTGTCCCCTGCCCACCCTCCTGGGGTATAAGGGTTTTGCGACCCCACCACCACGGGATGGGGTCTGGGTGGGATGATGCATGATTTACACCCAGCATGATGTCTCCATTCTTTTCTTGGCTTTAGTGACCTTTCAGGCAGTAGCTGTGCAGCTGTACCTGGATAGGTCTTCTGTTATTTATGTGTACATTCCATCATCAGCAGACTTCGACTCTTGGTAGGTGGGTGGGTGGGGGGGGGATTTCACCGCGTCATGGCATGGTTCCCGAGGCCCCGTCTCTTGCTCGGAGATATATACCCCCTCTGGGGAGCCTACTCGATTAATCCCAGGGGTCAAGTCCTTACCGACCTGATCGAGGAGCTGTAGATAGGTGTCCTGAATGTGGATGAATTTATGTATCACTGCCTGCAAACAGCTTCATTATCCTCTCTCAATCTATCTTTTTGCTCTTCAGATGCACAACCTCATTTTGGGTGGTGGGTTGTCGATGACCTCCATGGTTGTGATCACTTTGCCATTCAAAAATCCTTTTCTGTAGAGGAGTTTAGGTCAGTGGATAAAGTCCTTGAGTTCTCTGGCAACCTCATCGCCGTGTGCCTAACTACTATTCCTAGGACGTCTGAGTGTTTAGTACTCCGAACGTTTCTGTTGTGGTCAGCTGAGTGTTAGGTGGCCTTCAAGCAGAAGTGTTATGCCTACATGCGCTACAAGCTCTGTATGAAAGATTTAATTTTTGGTGAATTTGTCGAGCTAGGGCTAGGTTCCGTTATATTTTGAAGTACACCCGCTGCTTTTCCTGGCAAGCACACATGTCTTCACTCAATGGGAAGACCCCTCTAGCAGAGGTGTGGAAGCAAGTCAAAAGGATTCAGGGTAAGTTCTCGCAAGACTCCCGTTCTCCAGGAGAATGGGGGCGCAATCTTGGACCCTGCATCCGTGGGGGAATCCTTTGCGACTGCTTTCTCCCCATTCTCTAGCCGGGATACTGCTCCGCCAGCATTCAATGCACGTTGTGATGTCGCGGATGGCCAACGACTGGACTTTACCTACAGAGGTGGAGAACTCTTGCACGGCAGGTTTATATCGAGTGAGCTGTGTTCCGCTCTCACTTCATGCGCAGACACCGCTCCTTGTCTGAACGATGTACCGTATGCCATGCTTCGACACATGGGTTTTCGATGCATGGCCCTTGTTAGACTTGTTCAACAGGATCTGGATAGAGGGTATGCTCCCAGATTCCTGTTGAATCGCTACTGTGCTCGCTTTTTGCAAACCGGGGATAGATCACACTACCTCAGCTGGTTTCCACCCAATCTCTCTAACCACCTGCGTGTGCAAGTTGGAGAAATTGGTAAATGTTAGATAAGCCTTTTTTCTGGACAGCGGAGGCCACCTCTCTTCTGCACAGTGTAGCTTCCGCAAGTTCCACTCCATGTTGGATGATCTGCTCCTATTGCAAAATGCCGTCTGCGAGGCCTTCCCTCGTCGATCTGGAGAAGACCTATGATACTGAATGGCTATACGGTATCATGGAGATTCTCCATACAATGAGAGTGAGGGGCCGCCTCCCCATTTTAATATCTGAATCTTGCGAGATCGTCGATTCCGCGTACGGCTGTTGGGGAGCCCTCTCCGGCCCAATGGTGTAGGAAGAGGGTGTCCCACAGGGTACTGTCCTCAGTGTCACACACTTTTTCCTGAGAATCATCGGCATCACCTCGGTGCTGCTTGAAAATGATATCGCCACGCTCTACGTGGATGACATTTCGATCTCTTTTGGCGTGGCCCAGATGCCAACTCTGACGCATCGACGGCAACAGGCATTGAACCTCGTCTCTCGCTATTCCGAAGTGCACAGGCTTCGGTGTGCTCTTCTTCCGTCATCCATGGCTCCACCTTGACCCAGACTTGTTTCTAAATGGGGTTTGCCTGGAACGCAGCCTTAGGGTCTCTTGTACCCACGCCGTAGATATTCTTCGTTTGTGAGGTTCAGCGCCTAGGGTGCTGATAGGGCTACTGCCTTACTTTCTTATTGATCCTTTGTTCGTCGAACCTCGACTACGAATGCGAATTCTATACATCACACCGTCCTTTGGCTGGCGACCGGTGACTTCCGCATGTTTCCCATTGAAAGCCTACTTATCGATGCTGAGATGCCACTTGCTCAGCGCTCTGCACAGTGCATCATTCGCCTGTACACACAAGCCCCCCCCATCCCCTGCAGTGAGCTTGGTATAGCTCTTGGGAAGGTGGCACCCTTGTTCTGCCCAGGACACCACCCTGGACGGTACCACCTTTGATTATTTGTCGCCATGCCTCTGCTCCCAAAGCTTCTACAGCCCTGGGAGGATTGCGTTCGGCCTCTTTGGAGCACATTCGTCTCAAGCCGGAACTGTGCCAGTGTATACAGATTGCTGCAAGTCCCAAGAATGGGTCGGTTTCCACGCCGTATCCCCTCTGTTTGAAGTCAGCGGGGCTCTGCCAGGCGCTGCTTCTGTCTTTACGGCCGAACTGGTTTCACTACATCGCCCGGTATGGGAGATATCGCGACGTGCCCGGTTCGAAGACCGGATTGTTATTTATAGTGACTCAGAAAGCGCCTAAGTGCTCTCAGGGCATTGGAATCTCTGTATCCCTAGGTTCGCGATATCTGTGACATCGCCATTTTTGCAAGCTAGGCGGATGTCAAGATTATCTTCCCTCTGGGTTTCTGGACATGTAGGAATTGCGTGGAATGAGCGCGCCGATGACGCTGCCAAAGAGTCCGTGAGGGCTGGGCGACCAGACCATCGTTTCGCTCCTCACACTGATTACTTGGCAGGAATACGGGCTGCCTTCCTGGCAAAGAAGATGGGAAACGGTCGAGGGGAACTTAAAGTTGAGTGCCATTGCGCCGCGACTGTTCCCATGCTGTTCCCAACCCCCAATGCCGCGGCGGCTTCAGGTTCCTTTCTGTCATCTCCGAATTGGTCACAATCGCGGGACGCCACCGCCATTTGATGGAGCGTTCGCCAGCCCCTTATTGCAATGACTGTGTTGTCCCGCAAACTGTTCATCACATTCTTGTTGAATGTCCCAGTATGGGGATCTTTGCACACATTACCTCTCGTAGTACCGGGACGAGTGGGGTCGCTACCGCTTGTCTCTTGTACACTCAAACCCGTGGACTGTATTACTTTTTGGAAGAGGCTGACCTCATCCACTTTGACTTTTTTTGTAAGTCACCCGACACTTTATTTGACTTTTTTTTGTAGGTCGCTTGCTCCTACGCTGGCAGGGATGCGGGCCTATCCTCGATGCCCGAGTGTGCTTCCTTCTTGTCTTCCTTTTGCTTTCTTTTCTTTTTTATCTGTTGGTTTTTTGTTTCATTTTAGCCTTTCTCTTTCTTTTTAGCCTTTCTCTTTCTTTTTATCTTTATTTATTTACATATTACTGGTTTTTTAATCTAGCCTACTAGTAGGCTTTAGCGTGAGTAGTGCGATTTTTGCCCTAGTAGGCAGTCACCAGATGGGCTCTCAAAATAAATAAAAAAAATCTGAGCTGGTTGCAATACATTGCTCTGTACGGAAGATAATGCATTGTGCCTGGTTTGGAGACCAGATTGTGATCTACAGCGACTCCCAAAGTGCCTTGAGTGCGCTCTGGGCATTGAAATCTCCATACCCCATGGTTCATAGTATCTGTGATGCCACGATCACCACGAGCTGGGGGTGATGCCGCGATTATCCTCTTCTGGGCTCCTTGACATATGGGAATTAATTCTATTGTGGTCCAGAACACTTTAAATTTATTTTTTCTATTATTCTGGGAATGACTATCTGACATTTATGATATCACTAAAATTATTTAAATGTTAATCAAGTAAATAATTAAAAAGTGATGTGCATTTATACCAGTTCCAAACTCTATGCTAATTTTCAGGGTTAACTCACCCTGTCTCTAAAATTCCACTTCTGCACACCACACGCAATTCAACAACTAAACTTTTACTTCCCTTTCTTCAAACTTTCATAACACATCATTCACAACACTGTTACCTTTTTCTGTCATTTTATGAATGAATATGTAGCATAGTAGCTTGGTAGAAGGTACTCATTGCCACATTTTAAAACTTTATTTTTATTTTCAGAAATATCTGTGAAAAACAACCAAGTAAGTTTGATTCTGTATTTATTGTCTGTTCTACTTTTACCCTTTAGCCTCTCTTCCTCTTTCATCTGTGGGCCCATAACTGCCTTAGTGAGGTAATGGAGTGTGTTTTGTGCTTGTGCAAAGGTAGGGCAGTCAAGGGCAAGGTGTTTTATGTTGTCTGGGTCGCATACATGTCTAATGCAAGTTGGTGTTGGTGCAAGGTTTATTTTATGCTTGTACTTTTTGAGGAGAGTCGAGTGACCTAATCATAGTTGGGCTAAAATTCCTCATTTTGTGTCCTATATTTGGTGATGTGATTGTTTTTATTTGGGGGGGGGGTTAGTTTTTTTATGTCTTTGGTTAGTGTACAATGTAAACATTTTATCAGGGTGTGGGGTGGGGATAGGAGTGAGAACTTTATAGTACTGGTGTGCTGGGGTACTTTTTTGAGTTTGGGTGGTGGTTGTTTGGCTGGGATTAGTTTAGTTAGTTCTCTGCTAGTGTTTGATTCCTATAATGTTTATATGTACTCCAATTGTAGGAGTTTGGTTTCCGTATGTAAATGTTGTATTGGGGTGGTTTGTGTGCATCCTGGGATAATTTTGAGTGCACTCTTTTGTTGGCATTGTTCTTGGATACTGTGGGTGTCAAGCTAGTGCTGCCATAACCCTGCATGGGGGGGGGGGGGTTACCCTGTGTAGCCTGTTACCATTATTACCTGGAGGGGCTCCATGTCAGCCTAGCCTGAGTGCAAATTAGGGAAATCCTGGGAAAGTTTTTGGTACATTCTACAACTATCACCTTAACCGATTGTCTGCCTGTACTTGGTACTAGGAGGAACTGTTCTCTCTCGGGCAGAGTGCAAGTTATGGATCCCCACCACTGAGTTGAAGTAGACTCTTTGACAGGGCCACGCTAAGTTGTTGCTGCGCTTCCTCCTCACTCCCTCGCAGCATTCCTTTTTATTTATGACTCGACCCTCTGTCTAGGTTTAAAGACCTGACCAGCTACCTCATGCTGTGTCAGAAGAGAGGCTGCAGAACCTCTATAAACCACTCCCTTTAACTCCTGCAGGTTGCAAGAGACCAGGCCTTGAGGAGACCTGGGCATTGGGATGCGAATAATGGGATTATCATTTTTTTTTCCCCCAAACCACTTCCCTCACCCTGTCCCTAAAATTCCACTTCTGCACACCACACGCTGTTCTCAAGTGCACAAGGCTCTACTGCTTGTGTTGTGCAGGCTTTAATGTCCCATCTCTGAGTCTGCCACAACAAATCTTCAGATAATGGCCAGCCTGTCTAGGACTAGTACATCCCAGTAAGGTTATCCGCCCTGTTGCCCTTCCTCTCTGGCTCGCTAGTTGTGAGCTATGAGCTTTAGAGAATGACTGGCTGCTGCATAACTTAATTTCTGCTCGGTCTGAGTCCCTGTCCTAGGTCAGGAACGCCCTTCTTTTTACACATCCAAGGCAGACCCCTTTAAAGTCTGAAAACCTGAGACAGGAAATTTTTTGAGTTTCACTGTCTCGGAAATTCGAGGAGCTAAATGACAGCACAACTCTGACAGGTGGAAGGGCTCCCATCCTGTCTCCTTAATGCAGCAATGGAGTTTTCCTTTTGCCATCTTAGGGGGCCAACCCAGGTAGCTCCACTTCTGGAACAGAGGTATCTCTCCCTTCCCCCCGTGTTTTCTCAGGGGCCCCTCCAAGACTCTTCTGGTGGAGAGGGGGCTTTTCCCTCTCCTTTTTTTGATGGGTTCAGCATTTTCCTACTACCCCCCCTTTGTAGATTTTCCTCTCAACTTGCAGTGGGTCCCCCTTTGCTTTCTTAAGAGTCTGCTAACAACTCAGTGAGACAGGATGCACTGCCTAGGTCCTCAACACTCATGTTGAGTCAGGTGACCCACCACAGTCCCTTTAGGATGGTATGAGGTGGCATCATGCCCTGGGCTTTGCCCACACTCACCTTCCATCTGTGGTTTCTCAAGCTGATGGGAGCCAGCATGTCTGCTCCTTTCCTACCAAAACGTTTCATCATGCCGCTCCCAGTGTCTGACCATACACCCTGAGTTGCTAGTGCAGATACTTGGCACCTGGGGTGGGTGGATGGCCAGTTGGAGGCTTATGCTGAGGTGGAGATGTTCACAGAGGTGACCCCAAGCCAGTTGGCAGGGTTTTGCAGGGGGTTGAACCTTGGCTCAGTGCCAGACATAGAACCTGAGTCTGCCCCTGTGCAAGGCTGTCTGGAGGCAGCACAGGCCCAAGGAGAAGAAGGAGCCCCTTTCCCACTTGGTGCCTCTTTGATAGCCAAGATCTTTTCCATCTATAAAGAGCTGGCTGAGGCAGTTAGGTCCAGCCTTGGGGCCTCTTTCGCAAGAGGACAAAAATGGGTTCACTTCCCTCATCTCCGAAGAAAAAGAAATACTCCCCTCATCTCCGAAGATAAAGAAAAGCAAGAGGGGTTTAACTAAAAAAAAGAGACAAGCTTCCACTCCCTCCCATGCCAAGACTAGCCTCTCTGGCCATGAATAAGACACCCTTGTACAGGAAGGCCCTGACCAAGACTAAAGTCGCAAGTGCGCTTAGTGGAGCCTCAATTATGCCAGAGCCCCTCATTCAGAGATTTCCTGGCATATTTTAGTCCGCTGGCTTCAAATGCTTTTTAGCTATTCACTTCACTGGTATCAGCAAGTTGGCCAAAGGCCACATAGTCCATCAAAAGAGAGCCTTTGCTCGTTGGACTGGTAGAGAGCCTAAGGTAACCCAGGTGGCCATTATTAGCCCCCTTTGGACACTCAGTCTCACCAGTCTTCTACTACTTAAAAGACATCACTGAAAAGCTGGCTGACCAAGGGTTTGATGCGAAAACAGGGAGGGGCCTCGAGACCCACCCCTACACTCTTCGTCACATTCAATCCTGACTCCCAGAGTCTGTGCATGTCAGTTGGTATTGCTACCGTGTGAAGGCATTCGTGCCACTTCTGCAGAAGTGCTACTACTGCCACCACTTTAGCATACAAATCGCTCCTTTGATATGATAAGTTGGGCTAACCCAACGTCTGTGTAGGTTACTCCATGGCTGTACATGATATCTCCTTATTGTGTATGGGCAAATGTGTCTTCCTCAAAGCAATGGGATGTGTATCTCCTGGAGAAGGAAATCCTAGCCATTCATAGTGCTGGTACTCTCCTTTCATGAAGCAAAGGACTTTCTCCTGATGAACCAAGCATTACCTGGGATGTCTTAGGCCTCAATATTAAAAAAGGGAACCTCTTACCCTGGCCCATTCAGGCCTATGAGCACAGTTGCTTCCCTGCTCATTTAGAAGTCTTATGCTGGTTTGTGCACCTCCATGAGTCGTTAGACTTACAAGAGGCAATTTTCCTAAAGGTGTTCATCAAGGCATCTTTGGGGACTAGTCAAACTATCCCCTGAAAGGAGGTGGCCACCATGCTGACTGAACTCAGCGCCTCGTCCAGCCCCAGCTTAGGCTCTCTCTTCCTTCGCTAACCCCTAATCTCTTGTCCCATGTACCAACTCTCCCTCATTTTGCCCCTCCCCTTCCCTCATCCCTTTACAATCACCTTTTCTCTACCCCTTTTGTTGGCCCCTTCTCCTGTGCAGATGTTGAGATTATTTTCTGCTGGGTTCCTGGAATTGTGGGAAATGAGCTTGCTGACCTGAGTGTCTTAAGATTCTGCGAGGAGAGAATCATTAGACCAGCTTCCTCACACCGACTACATGGCAGGAATCAGGGCTGCTCTTTGCTCTGCCTGGCAAAGAAGATGGGTGATACGTATGGTAACATAAAGTTGCTTGCCATGGCACTGTGACTGTTCTCATGGGCCTACCACTACAATGCAGCAATGCCTTCAGGTTGCTTTCTGCCATCTTCAAATTGGGCACACTCCTGGGACCCACCTCCATTTGATGGAATGCTTCCCTGCAACAATTGCATTATCTAGTAGATGTTTGGCACATTCTTGTTTAGTTTTCCAGTCTTCTGGATCTTCTTGCTTATTTCCTGTCCAGTACCAGGATGAGTGGGGTCACTACCGCCTGTTCCTTGTACTCATGATTGGTTCTTGGACTATTTGACTTTTTGGAGGAGGCTGGCCTTCATTTTATTTTATTCTCCTTGTTTTGGGTATATGCTCTAGCCTCTTGGTAAGGCACTTCTCCCTCCAACACTGGAGCCTGCCATCTTCAACTTTTTATTTATTTATTTATTTTTTTAACATAGCCTATTAATTGGTGAGATTGGTAATTGCCAGATGGCACTTTAGAATTAAAAAGAAATTGATGTGACCAGCACCCATTAGTGCCACTGGTTCCTCTCAGGATGCCACTCTGCAGGCTATCACTTTTCAATCTTTGTTGCCATGTCTTTGTTCTCAAGCTTCTACAGTACTGGGAGTACTGCTTTTAAATTTCTTAGGAGTACACATCATATCATGCTGTAGTGCTGCCACTGTACACAAATGGCTCCAAATTCATAAACAGGTACAGCTTTCATGCCTTCTCCTTGGCAGGCTTTTTGTTGGCACTGCTTCTGTCTTCACCTTATGCTTGGTTGCAATACACCACTCAATATGCCCTTTTCAGAGCCTGGATCCTGATTTTTAGCTACTTAAACCTCATTGAGTGCCCTTTGAGGCATTTGTTTCTCCACACCCCTTTGTTTGCAGGATCCATGATACTATAGCTAACAAGCACAACTTATGGACAACACAAAGAAACACTCACTCTAGTATACAAGTAACATATACAGTCCATAATAGACTATGCCAGCCCTGCCTGGGCCCCTGTCATATCCACGACATTGAAACAAGTTACAAATCACACAAAACACTGCATTTAGAATCATACTTGGTAGCGCACAAACAATACCCATAGAACACCTACATGCTGAAACCAAGGTACTTACTCTAAAACAACATCTGGACATAAACAACGCAAACAGCCCTGTCACTAACTATCAAACCACCCACCCACCCATAGACAAATAGTAAACACACCATGCCAATATTACACAAGCATCCTAAATAGCATACCACACCCAGCAAATGTAACACAGTGCAAAAAACATATTCACACACACCTCACCAGGCAAACACTGAACAATCTTCCTCACAACAAAAACTCAACACCTCTCCCCACCTGACATAAACAGCATAGAAACACATCTGTCAAGGTCAGAGAGAGTACATCTTACATGGCTTTGCTACAGACAAAGCCAGTCACTAAAAAACTACAAACACTGCATTGACAACACCCATGCAGATCTTTATCGACTCTGCCAAGTTAGTTCTCACATAATCACGCATCTCATAGCAGATTGCCCTAACTTGGCAGCTCTCAAACAATACCACAACATTTCATATGTCCATTAGTTATGGTTGAATCCAGTCACTGTAGTGTCCTACCTGCGTGGTGCAGGTTTCCTGGAATGATAGAGCCGAGTAACCACAACAACAACAACAGCTACTGTTAGCTTAGATGATGTCCCAGTGCCGGGATGGGCGGGGTCGCTACCGCCTATCCCTTGTACTTGGGTCGAGTGCGTGCACCATGACTGGTGGACTGATAGACTTTTTGGGGGAGGCCGGCCTTCTCCCTTGTATTTAACCCAATTTTTGTTATTGTTGTTTGTTTTTTTTGTAGGTTGCAGGCTCCTGCGCCGCGGGGAGGGGGACCTCCCCTCAACGCCGGAGCTTGCTCCCTGATTGTTATCCCCATTTTATTGTTGTTTCTGTTAAAATTTTTATTTTAAAGTAGCCTAGAACTGGGCAGTTTGTTTGCGGCGACTTATGCCCAAGTGGGCAGTCGCCAGATAGCCCCTTGAAAAAAAAAAAAAACGATCCTCCAGTTTCCTATAAAGTACCATCTCACTTGGGTTAAATATACTGATAGTTCCATAGAGATATAATGCAAACAGGATTTGGCTGAAACTGACAACTCTAAAAGCTATAAACAGATTTTGATATAATTTTAATTGGGGTGTTCCTAAGGTATTTGTCAACCTAACCTATGAAAGTTGTGAAAGTATACTCAATATTTTTTTAGTTAAATGAGTCCAAATCCGTGTTAATTCTTACGTAACACTTGGTAATTTTGTAACTTACTATATATGCCGCCTATTTTTACTTTTTTATTTACTATTTGTTGCTGTTACTATTTATATTATTTTTCACATACTGCAGTGTTTTTTCTTTACAGGAGACACAGCTAAAATGCCTAGAGAATGCAAAAATTCCACATTCATTTGACTAAACATGTCTTTAATATAGTCATTGATATATTTTCAAGAGATGTATCAATTAAAAAGATAAATACATACTCTGTTGTACTTACCCTATTTCTGCAAGTGATCACAGCCAGTAATATCCATTTTTAGTCTGATTTTATTTTATTTTACTGCAGGTCGCAACAGAAAAGGCAAAAATGTATCATGTATAGAGATATTCAGTCTCCTATTCATCCAGTTCAACATTCAGCCGCCCTCTGAAGTACCAAGCAATGACACGAGTAACTCAGACGATTCAGAATCTAAAGATAGACCATATGTGGCACAGCTTGAATCTGACAAGAAACTGCATCTCATCACCTAACTGGAACTCAATGATCTAGTTCGTGATCTAACAATAAGCAACAGAGTGAGCCCCTGGCCTCACATCTGCAACAATGGAACCTGTTGGATGAACATGCTCGAATTACAGTATTTAGGAAGTATTCTGCAGATCTACAGAAATTCTTCACTTTTGAAAACAACTTGACTTATTGTAATGATATCAGAGGCTTGTTCAATGCCCTTGAGCTTGTCGAATGAAACAAATGAGTGGAAGTTATTCATAGATGCATCCCTTTACAACATAAAAGCCGTTCTGTTGCACATTGGGAACACCATGCCTTTAGTTCCAGTTGCTCATTCACTCATTTTAATAGACATATTAAAACCTTGCTTTTATTCTAGACTGCATAAGTTACAAGGAGCACGAGTGGCTAATTTATACAGACTTAAAAGTAGTAGCCCTACTTAATGTGCTACAAACTTGATACACCATATTTATGTGCTTCCTTTGCAAGTGGGACAGTAGGGCCAGAATGGTCACCTCGGGGTAAACTATGATGCCTGGATGTCATAATGTAATTCATGAGTCAGTAGTTAAGAAAGAGAAAATAATTTTGCCAGCACTGCATATAAAACTAGGCCTAATGAAGCAATTTACCAAAGCACTGCAACATAACAAGCCATGTTTCCAGTACCTCAAAGCGATCTTCCCTAAAATAAGTGATGCCAAGATTAAAGAAGGCATATTCTTAAGCCTTCAGATTCATCAACTTATAGCTGATGAGGAATTTGAAGCGACAATGAATGAAACTGAGCTAGCGGCCTGGCAATCATTCAAGATGTATGCAAAGGACTTGTGAGAAAGCACCAAGGTGCCCAGCGAGAGCGTATAGTAGAGAGCCTAACCAAGTGCTACCAAGATCAGATGCAATATGTCACTGTAGATACACTTTCTTCATTATCATCTGTCCTTTACAGAGAATGAAGGAGATGTGAGTGATAAACATGGAGAGAAGTTGCATCAAAATATATCATTAATAGAAAACAGGTATAAGGGACAATGGAACCCTGCTATACTGGCTGACTTCTGCTGGAACCTAATGGATGACACACCAGAGATATCTTAAAAATGAAGAAGTAAATACTAAAATGTAGGTTAATACATTATATAATGCTAACAAACATGCTGATTCATTATATATTCCTGAATTAATTACAATGTACACATTTAATCTGAATTGGGAGCGGAATACATTTATGGTATTGTGGAAATCAAAATCACTTGCATAATTATTAAATCAGCAATTTACAAGAAAATGTTACATGACAAGAAATTTTTGCTATCAAATTTGAATTCAGCACAAACAAATTCATAATAAAATACACATGAGATCTATGTTTTTTTGCTTGACATTGAAATTTGTTATACAGTGACAGCTGACACCTGAATCGTCTGAGTTGCTTTCGTTATTGCTTGGTACTTCAGAAGGTGGCTTTTGTACAAAAAAAGCACTTGAATATTGAACTGGGTGAATAGCATACTGAAGATCTGGATACATTATAGATTTCTTGCATTTTCTGTTGCGACCTGCAGTGAAATAAAATAAAATCAGACTAAAAATGGATCTTACTGGCTGTGATCACTTGCAAAAATAGTGGAAGTACAACATAGTATATATTTTGATCTTTTTAATTGATACATCTCTTGAAAATATATATTAAAGACTAAGAAAGAAAATACATTGAATGCCCACCTTTAATATCTGTTAAGCAGAAGTAGCAATCCATTGAATGGTCTTTTGGCTCCCTCCAGACCATTGATATGCCAAACATGAGGCCAAGTCCTTTGCCTTTCACCCAGGCAGAAAGGGAACTTTTTATCTGACACAACTTATGTGAGGTGCCCAGCGTTTATCCTGGTCACCCACTTTACATCAAAAGTACAGCTCATAAAGTTTCTTCACATGTTTGATCAACTGTCTCTTCTGATCCATATATATAACAAAAACTGTCTGGGAACTTTTGCATTCTCTATGCATTTTAAGTCTGTCTCCTGTTCAGAAAAAACACTAGTATGTGAAAAATAATATAAATAGTAACAGCAACAAATATTAAATAAAAAATTAAAAATAGGAAACATGTAAGTTACAAAATTATCAAGCGTTATATAAGAGTTACCATGGATTTGAACCCATATAACTTTAAAAATATTGAGATTACTTGCCTAAATTTCATGGGTTAGGTTAATAAATACCTTAGGAACAGCCCATTAAAATTATATCAAAATCCATTTATAATGTTTAAAAGTTATAAATTGCATTCAATCGCTATGGAAATATCAGTGTATTTAACGTAAGATTGTAATTTATGAGAAACTGGATGGTCTCAGAAAGAGACATATATTATATTCGTGATTTACACAAAATATACCCTTAGAAAAGGTTATTCTCATTTCTGTTTTTTCCATTGTTGTACAGTGTTATTGATCTAATATACGCAAAATTGTTTATTTGTATTATCTTGAGTATGAAATAAATGAGTTTAATCCTATTCTTCACTTTTTCATACCTCCTGCATAATGTTAGTCAAGGTGGTCCGTAAATTCAAAGACGACTATGGGATTGGTGCTCATTGCTCTATAGATGCCACTTCTGGAAAAAGTCCTCCAGCTAAAATTTTTCTGCGATTGAACACTATTTAGGGTATGCCATGGGACAGGAAATGTTCAGCCCTCTGTATGATACCAACCACACATGACTAAAGTTCCAAAAACGAACTCAAAGTACACTTATGACACTTGTTTCTTGCTAAAAATATCGGAAATGAAAGAAAAATGAACGTTCTACATTTATTTAATCGAAATAGTAGTGCATTCTCACATGTGAGACAAGAAAATCATCCTTCACTCCTTCATGACAACAGTACCCTTTTATGGAATGGGGAAGTTTCGGCGGTGTTCGGAGATCTGCTGAATGAGGAACTGCTTTTGGTCTTCTTTTTTGGTGATTGAGGCATTGTAGTCTTCAATCAGCTTCATGCTGCGCTCCGCCACATCATTGAGGGAGTTCATCCCCTGGAGGGTATGCAGACCAGACTGGAACGATTTATCCTCTTTCCAGGAGAGGGGGTCCTTTCCAAGGAAAGTCTTATCTAGTCCGACCATGTCCAAGAAGCGGGTGCTGATTACATTGGCCAACTAACTCACTGAGGGATTGGGGAGTTCATTTTCTCTTGATGTTAAGCTACTTTGTGTTCCTGATGATACCCCCGTCTGCTTCCATCGCACGGACGATATGTTTGACTTTTTGCTGGGGTCAACGCTGCCACAACATTCCCCTCCAGGTTCCACTCCCACAGTGCTAACACCACTGCCTCTGCTTGTGTCTCACCAGTTCCTCCAGGGAGCCGAGGAACACCAAGAAGTTGAGTGGAATCCCCCTTCCGAGGAATATTTGTTCCCATCACGTAGATGGTCAGTCGGTCCACCATTCCACTTCCAGCGGTGGCATCAGGAAGGATCTTTCCATCCCAATGGACGAGAGAGCCACCTCTTGGCATGCCTCTAATCGATCTTTGACAGAGGATACCGTATTGCTCCGATGATGCATCCTTGAATGCTGAATGGTAGATTGGTTGATGGCGAACTCACTCGCAGCAGTTGCAGCTCTTCCCAGGGCTTCTGCTGCAGCTGCAAGACGTAAACAGCATTTCGATCTCTAGTTTTCATTCTGTCTAGAGCAGCTGCAACCTTAGGGGTGACTATGGACTTGGGATGCACTGAAAGTGCTGTCGATGGACCAGGACTGGAGCAAACTGGGCTTGGGTCTGCTCCATGACAAGGGGTCTTCGGTGGAGAAGGGCAGGATGTGTCGGAGGATGAACTGCTTGACAGGAGCACAACGGTCTCGCTGGAGCTCTCCAGCTGCTGTGCTTCAGCTTTTTGATTTGCCTGATCGAGTTCAGCTCTCTCCAGCCGCTTCCACTCTGCTCTGGTGTGTTCTTTGTCCTCCAGACCTATGTATCTCCTGGCACTGGGTTTCCTTGTCCATGAGAGAGGCTTTGTCTTCAGGAATCTTGATCAGGGAGTTCCAATCTTTGTGTTTGATGTTAAAGAGGGAATCAATCTTCCCCTGGAAAGCGGCTTCTTTGGTCTTCTGGTTGGCTGTCTGATTCTTCAAGAGCTCCCAGTCTCCACCCATCCCTTCCAGCTTCTGAACAATATTCCTCTCCTCTATAGTTGGTATCTGAGCCTTCTCCCAGATCCCTAGCACATCATGCACTGTCTCCGTTGCAGCCAAGCGCTTTGTAGTGGATCCTGATGTCCCCATCTTCAGGTGGTGGAAGTACCACTGAAGTACCTGGAAAGATGAAAGGAAAGGGTTGCTACAAGACCCCGGGAAATTAATTCAAATTCAACCTTATTTCGATACAAACAGCATACTCATTTTACAAACAAAGCCACACATCATACAACATTTTTGCACTATAGCGCATATGTATCGAAAGCCCACTAAAATGAGCTATTGACCTTGCTACTCTTTGGGACTCAATTCAGGAAAATAACAAGGTGGACAAATAGCCATCAGCAGAGACACATGACAAAAATTATAATTAATTACTTAGTTATTTTATCCAGCAACGATACCCAGTCAAGAAACAGGATGAGACACTTTATGCAATGCAGGAGTAGTATGTTACTAGTATAATAATGCAGGAAATAAGCAAACTTAAATTATAGTGAGAAAACAAAGTAGACATAACCTCATAGAATCAGAACTAGACCGACAAAGGCCTTCTACCATTGTGTCCCAAGAAATCTGAATTACCTGACAGCTTGTTGGAAGGCGGCTTTCTGGGATTCTCTCCAGAGTTGAACCAACAGCATACACCAGTGTCTGTTTTCTTTTAGAAGAAGCCATGTTCACCCGCTAACGAAACGAAGGACGTCATGACACATCATACTTCGGCAACTGAGAGAATTGTCTATCCAGAATTGACGTTCACCACATTCGCATACCCTAAATGAAGTCTGATTTCCTTCTAATTTCACCTCATATGTTCACTCACGTAGCAGCAATAAATAAGCAATGAGCACCAATGAAAAAATAAAAATTTGATTTTCACTATAATTTGAGGACCACCCTACAGTGTACAAATGAAAAATGTGTTTACTCTCCCTTCCCCCTCCATTAAAATCCCTCACATAACCCTGTGTTTAATTGATATCCGATTATGGACTATCTTTTTATTAGGATTTTTTAACGTCTGCTAGTTACTGTAGTATATGGTAAAGTTAACTCAAATTAGCCTTTTATCTAAATAACTATATCCACTGGTATTTTGTGTAAATTTAGGTGTTTCTATTTAGCTCTACTAAAAAAAAAATTTCTTAATATATTTTAAAAAGTTTTTTTTATCTCTGCTTTAAAAATAATACCTCAAGATTTCAAATTATTAAATGAAAAAATCCAATTGAAGTCAGGGTACTTTAAAAATCAATCACTTTTGACTTTCCTGATCTTTTTGATTATATAGTAGTTAATGCTTCTTTATTTTGATCCTTGTTTTTTTCTCCCTAGCAGCAATTGGCAGTTATCAATAATGCTGTCCAATCTCCAAGAGAGGGAGTCTTCAATTTGACCCCAACAAAAGCAAGAATTCGACATCGAACAAAAATTCATGGTGAACACTCACTAGAGGGAAGTTCTACAAATTTTAGGAGGCATTCCTTTGAAAATACTATTTCATCAAAAGTTTATAGTGATCAAGGGAAACGTCCCAAATTGGATGATGCATGCAGTGATAATGATATACAGTTTATTAAGGAAGTTAAATCCAATAGTTATATTAAGGATAATCTTGAGATCAAGAACTCTCATGAATTAGAAGATATAATAATGAATAAGGTTTCTTCTAATAAAAATATTGGTCATAATTTACCTTTGGCTACATTTAGTGAAAATAGTCCTACTGAGTTCAATAAATCCCATAAGTGGGCCTCATCTTCCTTTGATGGCAAGTCCATCCAGCTCGAAACAAAGCCAGACAACTTTCAAAATTTAAATGTAAAGAATAATTCACCCATTTTAGATATCTATTCAAATAATGAACAAACACTTATCAATAAAACAGAAATAAATGGTTATATGTCAAAAAATGTCTCCAAAAAGCTGGAAGCAGATAAACTCACTGAATCTACTAATGAAGAGTCAATTTGTGAAAATGTTATCATGACCAATGATGAAAACATGCAAGAAAGTAACCAAAGAAATTCACATTTTATTTTTAAGAAGAACAGACAAAAACTCTTGCAAACTAGGTCTGCGACCTTAAATATAACATGTAAAAGAATTCGTAAAATTTTGTCTCATTTCCTCATCCAGTTGAAAGCTTCTCACTACTATTTAATTTCTACTCACATTCCTATTTATCCTTACTCTTCACTTGGAGTAGAGGCAAAGGAAATGAGCCCTGATAATTCATTATACATATCAGCTATTGAAAGTCACAATTCACACATTGTTTCAAAGCGAGTTGGCCGCTACAAAATGAAAATGATAGTAAACAAAGAAGACTGCAATTTCTCAGATAATGACCCTCTTATAGCTCTGCTATCTCTGGAGTGGCTGCAGCTTCGGATCCAGCCAGATTGCTTTCCTAGTAAGGTTTCTGCAGGACTCATGTTTAAAAGCCACATTCTTGATGTAAGTGGTTCTGGTATTGTTAGATAGTTTCTGTAAAGGGACAATGATTCCTTTACTTTAAGACTTTTAATTAAAAGCACTTAGGCTCTCTAGATAACTCATTTTTAGTATTTAAAATAAAAATGTTTTCCTAATTAAAATGTTAATAATAGTGATCAAATTGATCTCATAACTATGATTATTAAAAACTATAAGAACTTTTAAAGTAGAGCTTTAGTTATATGCTTGCCTTCCTAGGTTAATCAATGAAGGCTAACTAATCATTACATTTTATCGAAAATGATGGGTGATGATGATGATTGATTTAAGATCGTAAAATATAAACATCTTCCTCTTAATAATGAACTGATAAAAATATGCTAATGGTTATGGCGGTGTTTGTGTTCTATTAGCAGAGAAGTGGAAAGATTGTGTTATGTGTGAATAGAATTAATGACAGGATATTGATGTTAAGTTGAATTTCGATAAAGTAATCATATCTGTTGTATCATTGTATGCAGTTAAGGATGAGTTTGAGGACGAGTTGATCAGAGTTGTTGGTGGCATGGCAGAGAGTGAGATGGTGATCCTGGGAGGAGACCTGAATGGACATGGGGGGGTGGAGGGATTGGGGTATGAAGGATTGCATGGAACTTGTGGATTTGGCACTAGGAATGTGGAAGGTAAGCAAATTCTGGAATTTGGGGAAGCAATGGACATGGTCATTTGTAACACCCCTTTCAGAAAAGAGAGAAGCAAACTGGTCATATATACATCTGGAGACAGCAGTAGTCAAATAGACTACTTTATGGTTAAAAGAAGAGAGAGAAAATTAATGAAATATATTAAAGTGATACCCAGTGAAGAGTGTGTACAGCAACATAAGTTACTGGTGTGTGACCTTTGGTTAGGGAAATTGACGGCCAGGAGGAATGTGTGGAAGCTTAAAAATCAGGAAGTGAGGGAGGGTTTTTACGAGGAGTTCAGTATACTAGTGGTGGAGATTGGAATGACTGATGGAAGTGTAAGTGTGCAGTATGGGAGACACTGAAAGATAATCTTGTAAAAGCCACTCAGCAGGTTTGTGGATTGTCAAGAGGTCTACCTAGATACAAGGTGTCTTGGTGGTGGAATGAGGAGGTTGAGGCTCCAGTGAAGAAGAAAAGAAGATGGTTTATGGCATGAGAGCAGGGCAGGGGAGTAAAGTATATTTGGCAGTGAAAAGAAGGGCAAGTCGAGAAGTGTATAGGTCTAAGTCAGAGGCCCAAAAACCTATTCTTGAGAGCCTCAATCGTGTTGAGGGCAGGAAAAGGGTGCTTAAACTGGCTAGGCAGATGAAAAAGGAAAATAGTCACATAGCAGGTGAACAGTGCATTAAAAATGATTATGGTAGAGTTGTGGTTAGGCAGGACGGTATAAAAAAGGCTTGGAGGGAGCACTATATAATTGTTTATTAAATGTAGAATTTGACTGGGACAGGAGATTTGTGGATTCCACAGAACCTGTGGCTGGACCATGGCCATCATTTGAGGACAAAATGGTGAGCAGAGCCATCAATCACATGTCAGAAGGTAAGGCAGCGGGTGTTTCTGGGATAAATGTTGAGATGCTGAAAGCAGCTGGAGATATCAGTCTGTGGTTGGTCACAGACCTAATAAATGCTGTCATATATGAATGTGCTGTACCAGAAGACTGGCTGAAGAGTGTGATTGTGAATGTGTATAAGGGTAAAGGTGATGCATTAGAAAAGGGTAGTTACATAGGCATAAAGCTCCTCGATCCTGTTAGGAAAGTTATGGAGCGTGTTCTAGAACAGGGTTTCCCAACTGGGTTCCATATGGCCCCCTAGGGGCCATGGCACATCTGAAGGGGGCCACAGGAAAATTTTAAGCTTTAGAGGGGTCATAGATCCATGAAGGGAGCCACAGGACTCAACCTATTGAAACCTGAATTATAGTTCCCCGTAAGGGGCCCGGTGATTTGCCATCATGGCTGCCATGCTGACCGGATCCAGCGCTCCGTCCAGACCCAGCTTAGCCTCTCTTCCTTCCTTCAGATAGCCTGTATTTCTCCCCTACTTCGTCACTTTTCATACAACCTCTCCCACAACCGTCCCGGATTGGGGCTGAGGGGGGAGGGGACAACATTCTCTAACCCCTGAGCTCCGGTTCGGAATGTATTTTTTTAACAACCTGCTTAATCCCCACCCATACCTTCCTCATAGCCCTTTTCCTTTCTTCTTCACACTCAGTTTTACGCCGCGTCTAAGGTGGAGCCGCCATGCCGATGGACTGCCAGGCCACGAGGCGGGAGGGGTGGTTCGAAATGGCGGCGCCTGGCTCTGCCAGGCCTGTAAGCACCTCTTGCAGTGCGGGCAACTGCGAGACGTGATGAGTGGTTGCATCGCGTAATAAAAAGAGGGTCACCATTTCCAATGATGAGTCTAACCAAAAAACCCCTTTAACTCTCCCTGTACAAACGACGGAGCCGCTCTCGGGCAGCTCCACAGAAAAAATGGAGGTTCGCTCCCTGTGCTTGCGCAGGGGACCCTCCATATTTCTTCAACTGGAGAGGAGGCTTACTCCTCTGCTACGCCTACGGGTGAAGGGGACTCCCCCTCACCCCCTTCTCTGGAGGTGCTTTCGGGCTCCTCCCTTCTTCCAGCGGCAGTCCCCTCTGTTCTTTCCAAGGGGACTGCCAAGAAAGCCAGCAGGCAGCCCATTGGCGACCGCCCCTCGTGTAAGCGGCTCAGTAGGGCAAACCCCCTTAGGGGGGAGAGGGAAGCCAGGCCTCTTCAGTCGCTTCCCTCAAAAGACCTGCTGGCAAGAATTTTAAACCTTGCCGGGGTCAAGGCCTGTGCCCCTCCACAAAAGACTGGTGACGCTGCCAAGGGGACCTGCGATGTCCTAGGAGGGGATGGCCAACTGGAGGCCCCTCCTGTGATAGATATGGTCCTTGAGGAAACCCAGCCTCAGACGGTAGGACCTTCCATGGCGGGGGAATTCGGGCTCGGCACCAAGCACCGAACCCGAATCCACCCCTATGCAAGGTCCTCCTCAAATGGCTGATGACTCCGAGGCAGTACAAGGAGGGGAGGGATCTCCTCCAATCAGTGCCCCTGCGACCACCAGGACCTTCTCCATTTCGGAGAAGGACCTGGCTGAGGCCGGTCCATCTGGCCTAGGGGCTCCTATCGGCGGAGGTGAGAAGCGGGTTCATTCCCCGCCCGCCTCTCCAAAAAAGAAAAGGACGAAAAAGACGAAGAAGACTCGCGGCTCCTCTCCATCCGCGGGGGCTACGGGGACGGATCGGTCTGCTGCCACTTTGGCAAGCGACCAACCCAAGATCGGCACATCCGGCCCCTCTGCCGCCCCGGGTACGGAGCTCCTGACTAAAACTAAAAGTGCACAGGGCGGAGCCTCGATGACATCGGGGCCCCTTATTGAGAGGTTACCTTGCTTTTCGAGCCCGCTGGCTTCAAACGCTTCCTCGTTATTCGCTCCACTGATGGCACCATGTTGGCCAAGGGCAACATGATCCATCAGAAGAGGGGATTAGCTAGTGCAATTGGTAGAGAGCCGAAAGTGACCCGTTTCTCGGACGGGAGCCTTCTGGCGAATGCGGTGAATCCCGCTGAGGCGGCCAAGATAAGTGCTCTTCGGACACTTCATGGCACCCCGGTGAGTGTGACGCCGCACTCTACCATGAACTTTGTGAAAGGAGTAGTTTATTCGAGGGAACTCGTTGACTACTCCATTGAGGACATCACCCTAGAGCTGGCCGACCATGGGGCAGTCAAGGTTGAACGTGTGATGAGAAAACAGGGAGGGGCCTCGAGACCCACCCTACACTCTTCATCACGTTTGACTGTGACAAGCTCCCTGAGTCGGTGCGTGCCGGTTGGTACCGCTACCGCGTGAAGGCATTCGTGCCACTGCTGCAGCGGTCGTATTACTGTCCCCGCTTCGGCCATACGAATCATTCTTGTAGACGTGCAAAGTCGGGGTCACCTGAAGTTTGCGTAAATTGCTCCAAGGCCGCAAACGATAAGTCCAATTAGTGTGTGGCCAAGTGTGTCAATTCCGGAAAGCCGCACTCCGCTTCTTCGAAGCAATGTGGTGCATATCTCCTTGAGAAAGAAATCCTGGCCGTTCAGGCCCAGGATCGACTCTCATTCCGCGAGGCTAAGGACTTGGTCCTGACGTGCCCGGCTCTGCCTGGGACGTCATATGCCTCAATAGTTAGAAAGGCACCCTCTGCTCTTGGCCCATCCAGGCCAACGAGCACAGTTGTTTCTGCGCCCATTCGGAGTTCTTCTGCAGGTTCTACTCAACCCGGTAAAGCTGGCGGCAAAAAGGGTTCACACCCAGCCCCGGCTAAAACCAAGGCTTCCCCCTCTTCCCCCAGCGTGACCGTTTCCCGTAAGGCGAAACGGCCACGTGCCTCCACCAAGTAGTTAGACTCACAGGAGGCAACACCCCTGAAGATGGTCGCTAAATGGTCGGTGGTTCCTCGAAAAGAGGGCCCCCCGCCTCCGAAGTCGCAATGCCCGCCTAAGGTTTCGAGGCGGAGGGAGGAAAAGATTCGCATGGCGAGCCCAACCTTCCCCAATAAGTCCTCGAAGGCGACAGCGCCTTCAGCGCTTTGTCCGGCCAACAGCGCCCGGGGTTCTGCCTCCGTGAAGCGTACGGCCATTCCCGTGAGAACTACAGTTCGAGGAGGGCCCCCGCGTCTCCTCCGAGCTAGGCCTGGAGGGCATATTCCTTCAATGGAATTGCTGTGGACTCCGGTTTAACTGGGAGGAGCTGCGGAGGCTCGTCTCGTTCCATTCCCCGTTAGCTATCTTTTTGCAGGAGACCATGCTAGGAGCGGGCCCCCTGCACGTCCTCTCGGGGTATAAGGGTCTTGCGACCCCAAACACCGCGGGATGGCCGGGCTAGGGGATGCGCGGTTTACAACCGGCATGATGTCTCCGTTCTTACTTTCTCCTTAGATACCTCCTTTCAGGCAGTGGCTGTGCAGCTGCACCTGGATAGGAGGTATACTATCATTTCTGCATACATTGCACCGTCAGCTGACTTCGACGCGGGGGACTTCCGCCGCGTCGTGGCATGGTTGCCGAGGCCCTATCTCTTGCTTGGATATCTGAACGGCAGGCATCCTCTCTAGGGAGATTACTCCATAAATCCCAGGGGACAAGTCCTTGCCGATCTGATCGAAGAGCTTGAGATGGGTGTCCTAAACGTGGATGAGTTTATGCATCACTGTCCGAGAACCGCTTCATTTTCTTGCCTTGACCTATCTTTGTGCTCTTCGGATGCACAGCCTGATTTTGATAGGGGGGTGGTCGATGACCTCCATGGTAGTGATCACTTTCCCATTCAAATATCCTTTTCACGGCAACTGCCGCCTGAGAGACCACCTCGGTGGTGCTTGATGCGTGCATGGTGGCCTGCATTTCAGGAAATGACTGAATTCTCTATCTCAGTTGAGGAGTTTAGGTCGGTAGATGAGGCCGTTGAGTTCTTTTCCTGCAACCTCATCGCCGTGGGCCTGACTACTATTCCTAGGACGTCTGGCCGTTTTGCACGCCGACCAATCGTATGGTGGTCGGCCGAGTCTGAGACAGCCCTCAAACAGAAGCGTTATGTCTACATGCGCTATAAGCGCCGCCCGAACGATTTCACTGTCCCTGAATTTCGTCGGGCTAGGGCTAGGTTCCGGTATATTTCGAAGCACGCCCCCCACTCTTCTTGGCGGGCATACGTGTCTTCACTTAACGGGAAGACCCCTTTAGCTGAGGTGTGGAAGCGAGTCAAAAGGATTCGGGGCAAGTTCTCCAGGAGAATGGGACCGCAATCTCGGACCCCGCGTCCGTGGCGGAATCCTTAGCGACCGCTTTTTTCGCATTCTCTAGCCAGGATGCAGATCCGCCAGCATTCAATGCACGTCGTGATGTCGCGGAAGGCCGCCGACTGGACTTTACCTCCAGAGGCGGAGAACCCTTCAACGACAAGTTTACTGTGAGTGAGTTGCGCTCCGCTCTCGCTTCGTGCGCGGACACCGCCCATGGTCCGGACGATGTCCCGTACGCCATTCTTCGACTCCTAGGTGAGCGAGGCATCGCCTTTCTGTTAGATTTGTTCAACAGGATCTGGGTGGAGGGTCTTCTCCCAGACTCCTGGCGAATCGCTACTGTGCTCGCCTTTCGCAAACCGGGGAGAGATCACTCTACTCTGACCGGTTTCCGCTCAATCTCTCTAACCTCTTACGTGTATAAGTTGATGGAGAAATTAGTAAATGTTAGATTAGCCTTTTTCCTGGACAGCGGACGCCATCTGTCTTCCGCACAGTGCGGCTTCCGCAAGTTCCACTCCACGTCGGATGCTCTGCTTCGACTGGAAAATGCCGTCTGCGAGGCTTTCCTTCATAGACAGCACTACGCCACGGTGTTTTTCGATCTGGAGAAGGCCTATGATACCGCATGGCGATACGGTATCATGGAGACTCTCCACACGATGGGGACGAGGGGACGCCTCCCAATGTTTATATCTGAATTTTTACGAGATCGTCGATTCCGCGTACGGGTGGGGAGAGCCCTCTCCGGCCCAAAGGAGCAGGAAGAGGGTGTCCCACAGGGAAGTGTCCTCAGTGTCACACTCTTTGCCCTGAGCATCAACGGCATCACCTCGGTGCTGCCGGAAGATGTTCTCGCTACGCTCTACGTGGACGACCTTTCGATCTCTTTTGGCGCAGCCCAAAGGCCAACTCTGGAGCGTCGACTCCAACAGGCATTGAACCGCGTCTCTCGCTATGCCGAAGCGCACAGGTTTCAGTTTTCTTTGGCTAAGACTAAGGTGGTGCACTTCTGCCGCCATCCATGGCTTCACCCCGATCCAGATTTGTTTCTTAATGGGGTGCTCCTGCATGTGGTGGAATCGCACCGTTTCCTTGGTCTTGTATTGGACCGACGCCTCTCCTGGGAGGCTCATATTCACAGCCTTAGGGTCTCTTGTACCCGCGCCCTGGACATTCTCCGTTCCGTGGTGTTCAGCGCTTGGGCGCTGATAGGGCTACTGCCCTACTTTTTTTTCGATTCTTTGTTCGTTCGAAGCTCGACTACGAATGCGAGTTTTATGCATCCGCAGCCGAGCGTTTATTGCGGAAGGTGGATTCGATCCACCACACCGGCCTTCGCTTTGCGACTGTTGCCTTCCGCACTTCCCCCATTGAGAGCATGCTGGGGAGATGTCAGTCGCTCTGCGCATCACTCGCTTTGTTCATCACTCGCCTGTGCGCTCGAGCCCGGTGCCTCCCTCAGTCGCCAACAGCCTATGCTGTTGCCTATGCCGCCGAGAGACGCCAGTCATACCCTAAGCCCTTTGGGTTTACGGCCAGGAAACTCCTTTGAGAGGTAGATATAGCCCTCGGGCCGGTGGCGCCCCTGGTTCTGCTCAGGATACCACCCTGGAGGGTACCACATTTGGCTATTTGTCGCCACGCTTCTGCTCCCAAAGCTTTTACGGCGCCTGGAGTATTGCGTTCGACCTTTTTGGAGCACACATCGTGTCACGCTGGAACCGTGCCAGTGTTTACGGATGGCTCCAAGTCTCAAGAGGGGGTTGGTTTCCACGCCGTATCCCCTCTGTTTGAAGTCAGCGGGGCTCTACCAGGCTCTGCGTCTGTCTTTACGGCCGAGCTGGTGGCAATACACCACTCGGTACGGGAGATTACGCGACCTGCCCGGTTCGGAGACCGGATTGTGATCTATAGCGACTCACAAAGCGCCCTGAGTGCTCTCGGGGCATTGGAATCTCCGCATCCCCTGATTCGCGATATCCGTGACGCCACGGTTATGGCGAGCCGGGCAGATGTTGAGATTCTCTTCTGCTGTGTTCCTGGACATGTAGGAATTGCAGGGAATGAGCGCGCCGATAAGGGCGCCAAAGAGTCCGCGAGGACTGCGACCGGACCAGCGTTTCGCTCTTCCTCACACCGACTACATGGCAGGAATACGGGCAGCTCTTTGGACTGCTTGGCAAAGAAGATGGGAGACGGTCGAAGGGAACTAAAAGTTGCGTGCTATTGCGCCGCGACTGTTCCCATGGACCTATCCCCCACTTCCGCGACGGCTTCAGGTCGCTTTCTGTCGTCTCCGAATCGGACACACTCGTGTTTCCTATCGCTATTTGATGGAGCGCTCGCCTGCGCCCCATTGCGACGACTGCGTCGTCCCCCAGACTGTTCGGCACATTCTTGTCGAATGTCCCAGTCTGGGTGATCTTCGCGCACGTTTCCTGTCCCAGTACCGGGATGGGCGGGGTCGCCCATCCTTTGTACTCGGGATGAGTCCGTGCACATTGCTGGTGGACTTGCTGACTATTTGGGGGAGGCCGGCCTTCTCCCTTTCATTTAACTAGGTTTAGTTGTTTTTTTTATTGTTTTGTTATTGTTATTTCTTTTTATTGTTGTTTCCTGTTAAAAATTTTTAAAGTAGCCTAGAACTAGGCTGTTTGTTTACGGCGACTTATGCCTAAGTGGGCAGTCGCCAGATAGCCCCTTAAAAAAAAAAAAAATTATAGTTAGGGCAGTACCTAATTTTAATTTATGCAGTTGAATTACATTTAAGAAATATTAATACATATATTTTTCCTTTTTTAAAATATTTTATTTGCATAATAGGATTTACATTAATCTGTAAACAAATATTTTCCATCTTACAAGCTTATTCTGTAGCGCACTCTATTGTGCGCTCGATTGTTATGCACCCGGCACCATTGTTGGCTTGATGAAAATACTTCAGGTGGAACTTTAAATCCTTACAGTCTGTTTATCAAGTGGTTTGGCATTATAGTATGTAAGTAGCTTTTATTTGTTTACCCTAATACTGCGAAGTTGTAGTAATTTTACTAGTTTTTAAAATTATAATAGATTGCCACAAGCACAATAATCTAAGGCTTTTATATGTAAATAACTGAGCATTTTTGTTTGTAAGTAAAGTGTGCCTTTGCTAGGCCTACACCATTTTTTTTTCACTTCGGTTTCACTTAGGGCTTATTTATGAGATTAGCATTTAATCTTAGATTCTGATGATTGTACTTATTGTTTTGTATGAGGGGTGGTCAATAAGTTTTGTGAATTGGTATGGCAAAACAGAGGAAGGGGGATGGCCGTTTGTGGGGGTGTTAGGACAAGTTATGACAAGTAAGAACTTGCAGCCGCACGCTCTTGCCTCGTCTATTTAAAAAGCAGTAGCGGATCGCAGATTGTCAGTCACAAATTTTTCAACAATGGAGAAGGTTGAGCACCGCGCAGTGATCAAATTTTTGACCAAGGAAGGCAAGAATGCAAAAGAGATCCATGAACGCATGGTTGCAGTGTACACCGACACCGCCCCTTCCTGTGCAGCCATTGCTCGCTGGAATAGGGAGTTCCGCCATAGTCGTGGGTCCCTTGAAGATGACCCCCGTCCAGGACGCCCGTCAAACATGACCAATGAGGACAATGTGGCCCGTGGGGAGAGGATGATCCTTCAAAATCGACGGGTGAAGGTTGAAGAAAAAGAGCCAGAACTTCGAATATCACATAGAAGTGTTAGCAACATCATCCACAACAATTTGGCCATGGCCAAGGTCTGCCCATTGGGGCCCTAGAAACCTCACACCCCATGATCGATTTCAATGTTGTCAAAGTCCACAAGGCCATAGTTGCACAAGCTGCCCTGCGTGAGTGCGGATTTGAGGAGCTCAACCATACCCCCCTCCAGTCCAGATCTGGCCCCTAGTTACTACTTTTTATTCTGCTAGCTCAAGGCTGCACTGCATGGACGCCGGATCGGGGATGATGATGATGTCCAACTCGCCGTCCAGGAGTGGATTGAACAGCAATCAGGAGATTTCTGGTTGTCGGGATTTCGAAGCCTCAGGGACAAGTGGCTCAAGTGCATTGAAATTGAGGGTAGTTATATTGAAAAATAATAAAACACTTTTCCTCATATCTCGTTTCCTTATATCCGAATTGCAAAACTTATTGACCGCCCCCTTATCTGCATTAATTTGAGTAATATATATGTATATATAATATATTACTAAAATTAATGCAGATCTACCCCCCTGAGGAGTATATTTCTGCTGTTTTGCATTTATGTACAGGTACAGAGTACCAGGATATACAATCAACAACGAAAACTTCAGACATGTCCAATTAATAGAAACGCTCATAAAAATAGTTGCATTGTTTTGCGGTTCTTTCTTTTTTGGGTATCAAATATTTACCATCAAGGGCAAGTATTTATCGCAAAAAAGGAAAACAAAATTTTCAATGCCGCTATTTTTATGAGTGTTTCTATTTATTGGACATGTCTGAAATTTTCATGGCCGACTGTAATAGGAGTTGGTGTTGAGCAGACTCGGTGCTCTGCACAGGGAAGGAAAGTTGTTTCTGGGTCTTTTCTTAGAAATACTGTTCCTTTTTTTGCCGCTGAGATAAGCGCCTTTCATTCTGTTGTGGTGAGCTTTGGCTCTAAAATGCAATATATATATATATATATATATATATATATATATATATATATATATATATATATATATATATATATATATATATATATATATATATATATATATATATATATATATATATATATATATATATATCATTAATATATTAAATTTCTTTTGCACAGATTATCCATGGCTACGGCAATGAAGAGAAAATGGTTTTATACATTCACCAGACAATATAACAGACATTGTGTTTTTTATGTATGGCTACACTTTCTAATGATAGTATGCGACCAAGTAAGCTTAAAATACATTTGAAGAATAAGCACAACGACAAAAAAGGCAAAACATTAGATTATTTTAAAAAGCTGCAGGATGATTTCCAAGCAAGGAGCACTATTAAAGATATATTTAGCAAAACAGCGGCAAAACTAGACAAAGGTTTAATTGCATCTTATGAGATTTACAAGCTAATAGCCAAATCGGGAAAACCTCATACTATTAATGAAGAATTGATTTTGCCTACAGTATCTGTGGTTATTTTAACTGTCATGCAACAAAATCCCCCCAAAATCACTGAAGTCATTCCGCTGAGCAACAATACAGTATCAAGACGTATTCACAAAATGGCAAAGGATGTAGAGGAAAAACTCATTAAACATTTACAAGTAAAGACCTTTGCATTACAAATTGATGAAACATTATTACGTGATAATGAAGCCCTTCTCATGGCATATGTTAGGTTTTTGGATAAAGATCAACTCGGAGAAGAAATGCTTTTTTTCCGCGGCCTTGTGACAGATACTAAAGGTGAAACAATTTTCAAAGAAGTAGTGACCTATTTCAAAGAAAATGATATTCCACTTGGGAATATTATGGCTTGTGCAACTGATGGTGCCGCTGCTATGGTAGGTAGATATAGGGGATTTATTGCACATTTAAAAGAGGCTGTACCTAAAGTTTTTTGCATACACTGTTTTGTCCACTGTCAACATCTGATTGCAAAAAACATAGGAGGATGTCTGAAAGATTCTCTTGCTAGTCAAATCCACTTCAAGAGCGTCTTTTCTGACAACTCTGTGCTACCACTGAAAAAGGGTTTGAGTGCCTACTTTTGCATAAAGAGGTGCGATGGCTTTCTAAGGGCAATTGTCTGAATCGCTTCATTACACTTTGTGATAGTGTTGTGTTATTTCTGGATGGTAAGCAGCTCGGAGTAAGAAACATTGCTGCCAAATGTGACATGTTCTACCTTACAGATATATTGGAAAAGCTAAATATCTTGAACAAACAGCTACAAGGTAAAAATGCAAATATTTTAACTTGAAAAGAATCTATGTGCATTTATTGGGAAAATTAAGCTGTTCAAGACAAATGTGGGGCGAAAAGAGTTGATACAGTTTCCAACCCTCTACACTATTGAGAGTGAGCTGAAAGAAGATGATATTTTAGTATACATTGTTCATTTGAAAAAAAATTGCATAGTGATATGAAAGTTAGGTTCAGAGATCTTCTACAACTGGACATTCTAGGTTGGGTGGTAGACCCATTTGGAATTAATGCAGCTGATGTTGATATCAGATTACAAGAAAGCCTCATTGAGTTACAGAGTGATCAAACTTCTCTGGCTAGATTTAAACATGGTGTCAGGAATTTATGGACAAGTCATGAAATTGCTATGAAATACCCTTTGCTTTGGGACAAAGTAAAATTATATTTTATTGCTTTTCCTACTTCTTATCTGGTTGAGTTGGGTTTTAGTAAAGTGTCACACCTCCTATCAAAAGCTGGCAGCCACTTAGAAATAGTAAGAAGAGATGATCTTTGTCTGTCTCTAACAACTATAGACCCTGATATTGAAAAACTTGTGAAACTGCATGAAGCACAAGGATCGCATTGAATGAATAAAGAGTTGATGATATATTTATTTCATTTTGCTAAAGGATTTTATTTTTTTGTAAGACTAATTATTTATTTTAAAAGAGTATTACATTTTTGTTTACCACTGTTTAATTTTTGCTATGTTTATAGTCCTATATATGTGACAAATATAATTGTACCTGAATACAAATAGCTGTTTTAATATCTTTTATCCTTTAAAGTAGAGTTAAACTATATTACCTACTGAAAATAATGATTGTGGGCCACAGGAAAAAAATAAGGTTCCTAAGGGGGCCATAAGCCAAAATTGGTTGGGAACCATTGTTCTAGAAGAAATGATGAGAGAAAGGATAAACTTTCACAACATGCAGTTTGGGTTCATACCTGGAAAAGGAACCATGGATGCTATATTTATAGTTAGACAGCTCCAGAAGTACATCGCTAGGAAAAGAGCGCTGTATTATTTTTGTTGATCTGGAAAAGACTTGACAGTGTATCAAGAGATGTGATGAGGGGGGTAATAAGAAAATTACGGATCGAGGAGTTGTTGGTTAGGGTGGTCATGGCTATGTACCAAGGTTTGACAACCCAGATACGGGTAAATAGAGAATTGAGTGATGACTTCTCTGTGAAGGTTGGTGTGCATCAGGGATCCATTTTGAATCCCTTGCTTTTTTTTATGGTCCTGCAAGTACAGTCACAGAATTTTAGAATAGGATTGCCATTCGAGTTGTTGTATGCTGACAATCTAGTGCTGATTGTCGAGGATGGGAGGATAGCACTTGAGAAGTTCAGGTTGTAGAGGGAAGGGATGAATTCCATGGGGCTGAGAATGAATTTAGATAAAACAAAGATGAGTTTTCCAAGAGTGGTTGCTGATAATGGCATGATTGAGAGTGGCCATGTGCAGTCTGTCACAGAGGGGTAGGGAATAAATCTATCCTGCGTAATGGATCTATTTGTGGGTGCATAAAAGATGTAGTGGTATTAGGGGTAGGCTGCAGAATGATGGAGTTTCAGTGCACTGTGTGTAGAGGAGAGGAGACAGGAGAGGATTGTATTTGATTGGGCATCGCTTGAATTCATAGAGGAGTATTACTATCTGGGAGATATGATCAATGCAGGAGGAGGTGATGGGGGGAGTTCTGTGGCAAAGGTTAGAAATGGTTGGAAAAAGGCTCAGTGAGCTTCTTCCTCTCTTGATGCTAAAGGGTTTTTCCTTCAGATCTAAGGGACATCTGTATACGAAGTGCAATGTTGTACGGCAGCAAACCTTGGGCTGTGAAGGAAGAGGACATTCAGTGGCCCAAGCATACTGAGATAAGAATGGTGGAGGTGACTGAGTTGTGAACTGTGAATTAAGGGATAGATTGGGGATAGAATGCATTAGAGTGGCACTGAGAAGAAGCAGACTGAGGAGGTTAGGTCATGTGGAGAGGATGGAGGATAATAATTGGGTGAAGGGTGTAAGGATTTTGGAGGTTGGCGATGTAGCTGGCACAGGGAGACTGAGCAAGATGTGGAATGAGGTCATACAGAGGGACCTCAGAGATATGAGTTTGAATAGAGAAACAGCCAGATATCAAGCAGTATGGAGAGCCGCCATTAGGTAAATAAGGCTAACACATGTAATCATGTATGGAGCCTTAAAAAATGATGATAATGATGTTTCCTAAGCATCAGGATGAATTTGACAAAGCTATGACGTATACATATTTTTTCTATATGCCATAATGAAGTTTATGAAAGTGATTTATATTGGTTGGGGTAAAAATGGTTTAGTTGTTATATTGAATGAGGCATGGCCTAACTCGTTTCAAATCCTGCCCCCCCTCGCCCCCTCATTTTTAATTCTGTCTGTCAGTCCCTGGTTGGGATGAAACGTACAACCATTAAGTTTAAACAGCCACGAGCCAACAACACCTTGTCAATGTCCCACACATCTGCCACACACCCCTATGTCTTTTCAGAAATTTAGTACTATCTTGTGATATGGCTTAGTTGAGTGGAAACACCACTTGTCATGTCAGTGAAGTTGAGGTACATTGGGTGTGTAAGTTGTAGTTCCATTTTCATTTGACTTCACAGAAGCTGCCATACATACACTCTAACTGTGGTTCACATACCACATTAAAGTGTATGTCTTCACTGAGAAATAAAAGGTATCCTAAATGAGTACATATCTGTGGTAAAATGCCAACAAATTATTTTTTTGCTATATTATGTCTTTCAGTGTCCATTTAAAGAGGTATCCAATCGAGCTATCAGTGTATTTCAAAAAATTGTGTATACACATCCCCCTTCTAGTAAGCAAATGCGAAACTATTACTTAGATGTTTTTCGCATAGCATCTCAGGAAAAGGAGGTATTGTAAATTATATTTGTGATATTGTAATAAGTGGAAAATTTACACTCAAATTTTTCTTCTTTTTTATACATAATGCTACAAGTTTTCTACATATCTTCTGTTTATTTGGGTTTTGATTTTTTCTTGATAATCAGGGTTTGTTAAAATTTTTGGCATGTTTTAAATGCATCTCAATCATGGCATTTTTACCTTACTCTGTATGCTTTTGAAGTTCTTGATGCCCCTGAAACAGTTTATTTCATTCCTACCTTTTCCTTTTATTTCTCTTACATATCTTTTTTTTTACCTACATTTGAATGAATATCACCGTTATATTGCATCATCTTCAATTAATAAATCAAAATATTTTCTGTCATTGAGTTCCTATCATTTTGTTGTTATATTTACCTGTGTATATAGTTATCTGTATTAGCTTGAATTGATTTTTTTTATTTTAGGATGTTTCAACACAGTTCAAAGGTTGGAGTTTTATAAGAAGAATTATTAGAGATTTACTTCTGGAATCTTCTGAAGTCAATTATGATATTCATGCTACAGTGGATTGCATTATTCACACATTGGAATTGGACTTAGTGCACTATAATGAAAAGTAAGAAGCATGGAAGTAAAATGATTATAATTTTCCCTGTTTATATTTCAAATACAACATTGCTTTGTATAATGTACCTAGTTGTTGCCCCGTAAGGAGCGCGGCGATTTGCCATCCTGGCCGCCGTGCTGACGGGATCCAGCGCTTTTTCCGGCCCCAGCTTAGCCTCTCTTACTTCCTTCAGATAGCCTGATTTCTCCCCTACCTCATCGCTTTTCATACAACCTCTCCCACAACTTTCTCTGGTCAGCCTTTAATTTCACAGGGTAGATGCTGACCTTCTTCACAAGCCAACCACCCCAGATCGAGGCTGAGGGAGGAGGGGACATTGTTCCCTAACCCCTCAGCTCCGGTTCGGGATGGGGGTTTCTTAACAACCTGCTTTATCCCCACCCATACCTTCCTCACATCGCTTTTCCTCTCCTCTTCAAAATCTTATCTTTTTACGCCGTGTTCAAGGTGGAGCCACCATGCTGAAGGACTGCCAGGCCACCAGGCGGGAGGGGTGGTCCCAAATGGCCGGGCCTGTAAGCACATCTTGCAGTGCGGGCTACTGCAAGAGGTGGTGAGCGATTGCGTCCTGTAAAACAAAGAGGGTCACCATGCCCAATGATGAAAAAAAAACACATTTCCCCTTAATTCCCCCCTAAAACAACGGAGCCGCCCTCGTGCAGGTCCACAGAAAAGATGGAGGTCCCCCTTCCTGTGCTTGCGCAGGGGACCCTCCATACCTCTTTAACCGAAGAGGAGGCTTACTCCTCTCCTACGCCTACGGGTGTAGGGGACTCCCCCTCACCCCCTTCTCTGGAGGTGCTTTCGGGCACCTCCCTATCTCCAGCGGCAGTCCCTCCTTTGCTTTCTAAGGGGACTGCCAAGAAAGCCAGCAGGCAGCCCATTGGCGACCGCCCCTCGTGCAAGCGGCTCGGTAGGGCAAACCCCCTTAGGGGGGAGAGGGAAGCCAGGCCCCTTTGATCGCTTTCCTCAAAAGACCTGCTGGCAAAAATATTAAACCTTGCCGGGGTCAAGGCCTGTGCCTCCCCACTAAAGACTTATGACACTGCCAAGGGGACCTGCGATGTCCTGGGAGGGGATGGCCAACTGGAGGCCCCTCCTGTGATATACATGGTCCTTGAGGAAGACCAGCCTCAGACGGTAGGGCCTTCCATGGGAGGAAATCCGGGCTCGGCGCTAAGCACCGAACCCGAATCCGCACCTATGCAAGGTCCTCATCAAACGGCTGTGGATTCTCAGGCAGTACAAGGAGGGGAGGGATCTCCTCCGGATGATGCCCCTGCGACCACTAGGACCTTCTCCATTTCGGAGAAGGACCTGGCTGAGGCTGGTCCATCTGGCCTGGGGGCTTCTACCGGCGGGGGTGAGAAGCGGGTTCATTCACCACCCGCCTCTCCAAAAAAGAAAAGGACGAAAAAGACGAAGAAGACTCGCGGCTCCTCTCCATCCGCGGGGGCTACGGGGACGGATGGGTCTGCTGCCACTTTGGCAAGCGACCAACCCAAGATCGGCACATCCGGCCCCTCTGCCGCCCCGGGTACGGAGCTCCTGACGATGACAAAGACCAAAAGTGCAGTGGGCGGAGCCTCAATGACATCGGGGCCCCTCATTCAGAGGTTACCTGGCGTTTTCGAGCCCGCTGGCTTCAAACGCTTCCTCGTTATTCACTCCACTGATGGCACCATGTCCAAGGGCAACATGATCCATCAGAGGAGGGGATTAGCTAGTGCAATTGGTAGAGAGCCGAAAGTGACCCGTTTCTCGGACGGGAGCCTTCTGGCTAATGCGGCGAATCCCGCCGAGGCGGCCTAGATAATTGCTCTTCGGACACTTCATGGCACCCCGGTGAGTGTGACGCCGCACTCTACCATGAACTTTGTGAAAGGAGTAGTTTATGCGAGGGAACTCGTTGACTACTCCATTGAGGACATCACCCTAGAGCTGGCCGACCATGGGGCGGTCAAGGTCGAACGTGTGATGAGAAAACAGGGAGGGGCCTGGAGACCCACCCCTACACTCTTCGTCACGTTCGACTGTGACAAGCTCCCTGAGTCGGTGCGTGCTGGTTGGTACCGTTACCGCGTGAAGGCATTCGTGCCACTGCCGCGGCGGTGCTATTACTGTCACCGCTTCGGCCATACGAATCGCTCATGTAGACGTGCAAAGTCGGGTTCACCCGAAGTATGTGTAAATTGCTCCAAGGTCGCACACGATAAGTCCAAATCGTGTGTGGCTAAGTGTTTCAATTGCGGAGAGCCGCACTCTGCTTCTTCGAAGCAATGTGGTGCATATCTCGTTGAGAAAGAAATCCTGGCCGTTCAGGCCCAGGATCGACTCTCATTCCGCGAGGCAAAGGACTTGGTCCTGGCGCGCCCGGCTCTGCCTGGGACGTCATATGCCTCAATAGTTAGAAAGGCACCCTCTGCTCCTGGCCCATCCAGGCCAACGAGCACGGTTGTTTCTGCGCCCATTCGGAGCCCTTCTGCGGGCTCTACCCAACCCGGGCGCTCCCCTGGTAAAGCTGGCGGCAAAAAGGGTTCATACCCTGCCCCGGCTAAAACCAGGGCTCCCCCCTCTTCCCCCAGCGTGACCGTTTCCCGTAAGGCGAAACGGCCACGCGCCTCCACCGATTCGTCAGACTCACAGGAGGCAACACCCCTGAAGATGGTCGCTAGGCCATCTTCCGGGGTTCCTAAAGCTGTTCCCCGAAAGGAGGACAGCAACAAAGGAGATTCGGATCCTTCGCCCACGCCCCGAGGTGGAGCGAGTGGCTCGGAGACGGTGGTTCCTCTAAAAGAGGGCCCCCCGCCTCCGAAGCCGCAACGCCCGCCTAAGGTTTCGAGGCGGAGGGAGGAAAAGACTCGCATGGCGAGCCCAACCTTCCCCAATAAGTCCTCGAAGGCGACAGCGCCTTCAGCGCTTTGTCCGGCCAACAGCGCCCGGGGTTCTGCCCCCGGGAATCGTACGGCCATTCCCGTGAGGGTCTTCAATTCGAGGAGGGCCCCCGCGTCTCCTCCGAGCTAGGCCTGGAGGGCATATTCCTTCAATGGAATTGCCGTGGACTCCGGGCCAACTGGGAGGAGCTGCGGAGGCTCGTCTCGTCCCGTTCCCCGTTAGCTTTTTTTTTGCAGGAGACCATGCTAGGCGCGTGCCCCCTGCCTGCCCTCCCGGGGTATAATGGTCTTGCGACCCCACCACCGCGGGATGGCCGGGCTGGGGGATGCGCGGTTTACACCCGGCATGATGTCTCCGTTCTTCCTTTCTCTTTAGATACCTCCTTTCAGGCAGTGGCTGTGCAGCTGCACCTGGATAGGAGGTATACTATCATTTCTGCGTACATTCCACCGTCAGCTGACTTCGACGCGGGGGACTTCCGCCGCGTCGTGGCACGGTTGCCGAGGCCCTATCTCTTGCTTGGAGATCTGAACGGCAGGCATCCTCTCTGGGGAGATTACTCCATAAATCCCAGGGGACAAGTCCTTGCCGATCTGATCGAAGAGCTTGAGATGGGTGTCCTAAGCGTGGATGAGTTTATGCATCACTGTCCGAGAACCGCTTTATTTTCTTGCCTTGACCTATCTTTGTACTCTTCGGATGCACAGTCTGATTTTGATAGGGGGGTAGTCGATGACCTCCATGGTAGTGATCACTTTCCCATTCAAATATCATTTTCAGGGCAACTGCCGCCTGAGAGACCACCTCGGTGGTGCTTGGGGCGTGCGCGGTGGCCCGCATTTCAGGAAATGACTGAATTCTCTATCTCAGTCGAGGGGTTTAGGTCGGTAGATGAGGCCGTTGAGTTCTTCTCCGGCAACTTCATCGCCGTGGGCCTGACTACTATTCCCTGGGCGTCTGGCCGTTTTGCACGCCGACCACTCCCATGGTGTCGGCCGAGTGTGAGACGGCCCTCAAACAGAAGCGTTATGCCTACATGCGCTATAAGCGCCGCCCGAACGATTTCACTGTCGGTGAATTTCGTCGGGCTAGGGCTAGGTTCCGGTATATTTCGAAGCACGCCCGCCGCTCTTCTTGGCGGGCATACGTGTCTTCACTTAACGGGAAGACCCCTTTAGCTGAGGTGTGGAAGCGAGTCAAAAGGATTCGGGGCAAGTTGTCGCAGGACCCCCCTCCCATTCTCCAGGAGTATGGGACCGCAATCTCGGATCCCGCGTCCGTGGCGGAATCCTTAGCGACCGCTTTTTTCGCATTCTCTAGCCGTGATGCTGCTCCGCCAGCATTCAATGCACGTCGTGATGCCGCGGAAGGCCGCCGGCTGGACTTTACCTCCAGAGGCGGAGAACCCTTCAACGACAAGTTTACTGTGAGTGAGTTGCGTTCCGCTCTCGCTTCGTGCGCGGACACCGCCCATGGTCCGTACGATGTCCTGTACGCCATGCTTCGACACCTGGGTGAGCGAGGCATGGCCTTTCTGTTAGATTTGTTCAACAGGATCTGGGTGGAAGGTCTTCTCCCAGACTGCTGGCGAATCGCTACTGTGCTCGCCTTTCGCAAGCCGGGGAGAGATCACTCTACTCCGACCGGTTTCCGCCCAATCTCTCTAACCTCTTGCGTGTGCAAGTTG
Organism: Ceratothoa steindachneri; assembly: GCA_963969495.1. NCBI lineage: Eukaryota > Metazoa > Arthropoda > Malacostraca > Isopoda > Cymothoidae > Ceratothoa > Ceratothoa steindachneri. The sequence goes on from OZ018319.1 coordinate 98,024,895, forward strand.
ATGGAGAAATTGGTAATTGTTAGATTAGCCTATTTCCTGGACAGCGGAGGCCATCTGTCTTCTGCACAGTGCGGCTTCCGTAAGTTCCACTCCACGTCGGATGCTCTGCTCCGACTGGAAAATGCCGTCTGCGAGGCTTTCCTTCGTAGACAGCACTACGCCACGGTGTTTTTTGATCTGGAGAAGGCCTATGATACCGCATGGCGATACGGTATCATGGAGACTCTCCACACGATGGGGACGAGGGGACGCCTCCCAATGTTTATATCTGAATTTTTGCGAGATCGTCGATTCCGCGTACGGGTGGGGGGAGCCCTCTCCGGCCCAAAGGAGCAGGAAGAGGGTGTCCCGCAGGGAAGTGTCCTCAGTGTCACACTCTTTGCCCTGAGCATCAACGGCATCACCTCGGTGCTGCCGGAAGATGTTCTCGCTACGCTCTACGTGGACAACCTTTCGATCTCTTTTGGCGCGGCCCAGATGCCAACTCTGGAGCGTCGACTCCAACAGGCATTGAACCGCGTCTCTCGCTATGCTGAAGCGCACAGGTTTTGGTTTTCTTTGGCCAAGACTAAGGTGGTACACTTCTGCTGCCATCCACGGCCTCACCCCGACCCAGATTTGTTTCTTAATGGGGTGCGCATGGATGTGGTTGAGTCGCACCGTTTCCTTGGTCTTGTATTCGACCGACGCCTCACCTGGGAGGCTCATATTCGCAGCCTTAGGGTCTCTTGTACCCGCGCCATGGACATTCTCCGTTCCGTGACGTTCAACGCTAGGGGTGCTGATAGGGCTACTGCCTTGCTTTTTTATCGATCCTTTGTTCGCTCGAAGCTCGACTACGGATGCGAGTTTTATGCATCCGCAGCCGAGTGTTTATTGCGGAAGGTGCATTTGATCCACCACTCCGGCCTTCGCCTTGCGACCGGTGCCTTCCGCACTTCCCCCATTGAGAGCCTGTTGGTCGATGCTGGGGAGATGCCACTCGCTCTGCGCCGCGTGCAGTGCATCACTCGCCTGTACGCGTGAGCCCGGTGCCTCCCTCAGTCGCCAACAGCTCTCACTGCATCCGCAGCTGATCTCGATGGTGCCTATGCCGCCGAGAGACGCCAGTCATACCCTAAGCCCTTTGGGTTTAGGGCCAGGAAACTCCTTCGAGAGCTAGATATAGCTCTCGGGCCGGTGGCGCCCCTGGTTCTGCCCAGGACGCCACCCTGGAGGGTACCACATTTGGCTATTTGTCGCCACGCCTCTGCTCCCAAAGCTTGTACTGCGCCTGGAGTATTGCGTTCGACCTTTTTGGAGCACACATCGTGTCACGCTGGAACCGTGCCAGTGTATACGGATGGCTCCAAGTCCTAAGAGGGGGTCGGCTTCCACGCCGTATCCCCTCTGTTTGAAGTCAGTGGGGCTCTGCCAGGCGCTGCGTCTGTCTTTACGGCCTCGCTGGTGGCAATATTCCACTCGGTACGGGAGATTACGCGACGTGCCCGGTTCGGAGACCGGATTGTGATCTATAGCGACTCACAAAGCGCCCTGAATCGGACACACTCGTGTGACGCATCGCTATTTGATGGAGCGCTCGCCTGCGCCCTATTGCAACAACTGCGTCGTCCCCCAGACTGTTCGGCACATTCTTGTCGAATGTCCCAGTCTGGGTGATCTTCGCGCACGATACCTGTCCCGGTACCGGGATGGGCGGGGTCGCTACCGCCTGTCTCTTGTACTCGGGTCAGATTCGTGCACATTGACTTGTGGACTTTTTGACTCTTTGGGGTAGGCTGGGCTTCTCTCCTTTATTTAAGGTTTTTTTTTTGTTATTGTTTTGTTTGTAGGTTGCCCTCTCCTGCACCGGGGTGAGGGTGCCCTTCCCCCCGCTTCCGGAGATTGCTTCCTGATTGTTTAGTTTTTCCAATTTATATCATTGTTAAGTTTTCATATTTTTATTTTAAATTAGCCTAGTTCTAGGCTGTCGTGTTTTTCGGCGACTTATGCCCAAGTGGGCAGTTGCCAGATGGGCTCTATAGAATTAACCAAAAAAAAGAAAAAGTGGACGAACTTTCGATCTCTTTTGCCACATCCCAGATGCCAATTCAGGATTGTCTACTCCAACAGGCATTGAACCGAGTATCTCGCTATGCCAAAGCGCACAGGCTATAGTTTTCCTTGGCCAAGACTAATGTGATGCACTTCTGCCGCAATCCACGGCTACACCCTGACACAGACTTGTTTCTAAATGGAGTTTTCCTGGAAGTGGTGAACTCTTACCGTTTCCTTAGTCTTGTATTTGACCGACGCCCCACCTTTGAGGCTATTATTCGCTTCGCTCCATAGATATTCCTCGCTCCGACTCCGACTTACAGCGCCTGGGGCACTTATAGGGCTACTGCCTTATTTCTTATCTATCCTTTGTTAGTTTGAAGCTCGACTACGGTTGGAGTTTTATGCATCCGCAGCCGAACGTGTATTGTGGAAGGTGGACTCGATCCACCAAACCGACCTTTCCCTGGCGACCATTGCCTTCCGCACCACCCCTATTGAGAGCTTACTTGTCGATGCTGTGGAGATTCTTCTCGCTCTTTGCCGTGCAGAGTGCATTCTTCGCCCGAAGGCTCGAGTCCGGCGCCTCCTCCATTCTCCAACATCTCTCTGTGTGTATATCCGCAGCTGATCTCCACGGTGCCTATGCCGCCGAGAGATACCATATACCAGTCATACCCTAAGCCCTTTTGGTATATCGCTAGGAAGCTCCTTCTTAGAGACCTCGATATAGCTCTCGGGTTGTTGGTGCCCCTGGTTCTGCCCAGGACGCCACCCTTGAGGATACCACCTTTGACTATTTATCGCCACGTCTCTGCTCTCAAAGCTTCTACAGCGCCGGGAGGATTGTGTTCGGCCTTTTTGGAGCACACCCCTTGTCACGTGGGAACTGTGCCAGTGTATAAGGATTGCTCCATGTTCCAAGTGAGGGGGTGAGGCCAGTTTCTATGCCGTATCTCCTCTGTTCGAAGTCAGCGGATATCTGCCGGCGCTGCGTCTCTCTTCACGGTCTTCCTGGTACTGGTCTGGGAGATAACGCGACGTGCCTCGTTCGGGGAATGGATTGAGATTTATAGCCGCTGACAAAGCGCCTGAGTTCTTTCGAGGCATTGGAGTCTCCGCATTCCCTTTTGGAGGAGGCCACTTATTTGACTGTTTGTTGTGGGGCGCATGCTCTTACGCGGGGGGATGCGGCGGGCCCACCCCCCGACGCTGGAGTGAGCTTCTCTCTTTTTACCATTTTGCTTTTTCTTTTTTGTTTTTAGCCTATGATCTTTTTATAATTATTTCTTTTTCAATATAGCCCAGTCGTAGGCTGTAGTGAGTACGGCGACATATGCCCAAGTAGGCAGTCGCCAGATGGGCAAATACCCCTCCCAAAACAAAAAAGGGCGGTTTGCCAAAGAAGTTGTGACACGGTCGAGGGGAACTTAAATTCACGTGCTATATCAACGCAAAGTCACGTGCTATATCAACGCGACTCTTCTCATCGACCTACCCCCCAATGCTGCGACGGCTTTAGGTTGCTTTCTAACGTCTCCGAATCGAGCACACTCGCGAGATGCACCGCCACGCGATGTAGCGCTCGCCTGCGCTTCATTTGGACGACTGCGTTGTCCCTCTGACTGTTCCACACATTCTTGTTGAATCACCCAGTCTGGGTTATCTTCGCGCACGTTACCTGTCGCTGTACCGGGACGAGCGAGGTCGCTACCGCCTCTCGTACTTGGGACGGGTTCGTGCACACAGACTTCTGGACTATACGACTTTTTGTAGGAGGCTAGCCTCCTCCACTTTATTTGACTGTTTTTTTTTAGGTCGCATGTTCCAGCGTTGGGGAGAGCTGGGCCTACCCCCCGCCCCCCACCGGAGCACGCTTCATTCTCATCTTTTTGTTTTATTTTGTTATTTTTTTGTTTTCTGTCCTTTTTTTCTCATTGTTATTTGTTATTTACATATTATTTGTCTTTTAATATAGCCTAGTGTTGTGTACAGTGACTTTGCCCAAGTAGGCAGTCTCCAGATAGGCTCCCCAAATAAAAATATAAATTAAAAAAATCTGAAGGTTTTTGCTTTTGGGGATCCTTCACTCTATTCCTTGTCATCATGAATTGTATTACATTTTTGCCCACATTTTCTTCTTGCATTTTCTTCCACATTTTCTTCCTTTTATTTCCTCACATTTATCAGTTTATTACTTTTTTCACGATATCACCAACAGTTAAATTTGTTTAGTTTATTTTTTCATCAATCTGTCTGTTATTTAACAGGCATGTTTTCTAAGATCTACAATATTTGCATGCTTCCTCGATGTAATGTCCATCATGAATTTAAATGGTAATCCATCTGAACATGCACAAACTGCCTTATAGGAGAACTGTTGTCTCAACACTGCCTGCACTCAGCTTTAAGTATTAAGCTGCATAGTTACCGAAAGTGACTATGTATTATATTATTCTAAAAAAGAAACTAAACTTTAATAGTTTTTCCCCAAACTAAGATATCTGAAATAATCACAGAATTTTCTCATGTCTGAATTAATTTGCACACAAATATTGGTACGAAACCTAAACTTGATGAGTAGGTGGTGCCCTAAGGTAATCCAATTTGTTTAAATCTGAGCAAATTTGTATGAAAGAAAATGTTTAAAAAAGTCAGAAAAGACTAAAGAGTAATGTATTGGTAGTTCATATTACAGGTGTCAAGACCTGTAATGTATTTTATAATGTGTTGCACTGGAATTTGATTGAATTTTAATATTTTTGAAGCTTGGTAGGTTGTATGGTACTAGATTAAGCTAAAAATTATTTGGTGTTATCCAGAGAATAATTAGTGTGGTAAGGGGTATAAGTCAGTGTATATTTCTACATGAGAATTTTTTTATAGGGACTTTAATATATGTGAATGAGAGATTTATCTTGGAGAACAACTGATCTAGTGTGAAAGCAGTTCAAAGGAAGAATGAATATGTGCCTGAAATGTATGGAATAAGAATTGATAGGTATACTTGAGGTAGTACAAACTTGATGACTGTAACCAGAAAACTAACCATAAAAGATAGATGATAGTGTGTTTAATGTGAAAAAAATGGAGGATCAGCTGATAGTTTCTTTGTGTGAGGAGGTCAGATGTCATTTGTTTTGGTAGGAAGAATAATATATGCTTTGAGATGATTTGTAAAGGTATTTGTTTGAAAGTTCAATGCTTAAGCAATGAATCCATGACCTGATGAGACTTACTCTGCAGTTAGCATCATCACTGAAACCTTCGAGGGAAGAAGTCAGGCAGGTATATAACGGAGGGTTAGCTTGCTTTCTTATAATTCTACCTTCTTTATTTCATTTCCATCCTATGGCATTAATGCTTGCTTATTCTGAATTTAATATATATATGGTGTGTGATAATGATATGAAATAATGGTTATGTTTATTTTATATAAACAAGAAAAACCTCTTAACATTTTCTGTAAAATATATCAGTACATCAGATCATCTATAAGTCATTCTACAAACATTAAACTTATTCTAAAAGAAAAATCACTACTGTCAAGTAGGAAAAATGAATGAATGAAATAATAGTAATAGAAAGATTGAGCCTTCAAACTCCAATGATGTTGGTCTGTAAAGATGCATTTTTGATATGTAATAAATATGCAAGACTGAAGCACTGAGCTTGATTGATTTCTTGTGATTTCAAAATAATCTGTGTTGTCCACTATTTCCTAAAAAACATAGATTGTTAAGGGTACTGCAGTCAGCTTTTTTTCAAAAAAGTGTCACTTTGATAACCCATTAAATGTTATGGTCAAATCTCATTCAAGCTCACTTTTGACAGGCTCATTTCCATTTCATCACTTCTCTCGTACCGTATTTGGTGGGTGGGAGTTAACCAAAATCCATCAGTAGTAAATTCAGCTATAAAAGAACTTATCCAACTCTGGATCAAATCTGCAGAGAGGGACACACTGACTCGAAGGAAAGTAACAGTAAGTCAACTCTACATTTTTACATTTCGATAATTCATAATCTACAATGAGGGTAGACCTTGCAAAAATGCTAGCTTGATATTCTTTTCCCCCAAAAGTAAGGTAATCTTCATAAGTTTTAAGACTAAATTTGTTGTGCTTGCATGATGCCACAGTGGCCTTGAGGCATTATCCAACCTAGGAACTCAGTCACTACAGGCTGGCATAAAATTCCTGGAGGCCATCAAACAAAGGAAATTGATGTTTTGGGGGTGGTAGCAAAATTGACAATTAAGAAATGCAGTTTAAGGAGGATAGCATTGGTAAGATGCCAACCTATAAACAAAAGCTTGGCTTTCCTAGGATTTGGTATATGAAGCTTGCAGTTGAAGCTAATCCTTGTGTTACAGCTATGCTAGTAAAGAAGGCAAAATTGGAGTTTGTGTGAGTAGTGCATATTTGAACCTCCCACTAATCTTACATAATGGAATGTTCACCACTGAGCATCTCTTGACCCACACTACCTGGAAGAAACACTGTTTCACTTCTGGAGTTGTTTTCTGTTGTCTTCTTCCTTCTATGCTGACTCAGAATAACTATCTGGAGCTCACGTGACCATTAACGTAACCTAACCAGTCCTTTTAGGTCATAGGTGTCAAAGTGTTTCACAGGAGTGTGCCTCTCCTCATCCTGCCAAATCCATCACTAATAGGCTTCAGGATTATGAAGAACTCCTGGTCTTTTATCAGGAAGGAGCTTCCACCCTAAGCTAGAAGCCTATATCCAGAGTCCTGGGCTAACATCCCTTTCCCGACGCCTCCTAACCTTTGCCCATTCATTTTCCTGACATTTCCAAGGATGCCCCATTCATCATTATGTTTTATATGATGAAGCAAGTGAAGAGAGACCTTTTTTGCCGAATACTGTAATTAACTTTGTTGTACACACATTAAAATATGTTGCAGTTGCTCTTACCCTGGTATGCTGTGTAAAGCTAGAAAAAAAAGTCTTGGAATCTCTGATTCTATTTTTTATTTTCAGAAACTAATGAGTATTATGTTGGAAATAGTATGGAAGTGGAGTGATACAAATGATCCTTTCATCTTCACTCAGTGGCCAATACACAACCTATGGAAGCCAATTGCTAATGAAATCATTCATCAGTTCAGAGGTGAGGAGTGCTTATATACAGGATCTTTTTTGAAAGGTTTTTTAACTGATTTGTTATTGCAACGTTCCCCAGGAGCAGATGATCTCGGCTCTCTCCGACTGCCTGGGAGGTTAAGGGAGAAAGCCTTTTATTCTACAATTAAGTGGGACTGTCCGGAGGGACCTGGCTAGAGTGGAGGGAGGCTGTTGCATGATATGAGAATTGTATCCCACCCAGCCTGTCCTTGCGGTCCATGCAACAAGATGCTTCCAGTTGGGGTAGTCGAGTCATATCCTCTTTGAAATGGGTGACCACTCTTACAGCTCTTCTTGCCCTACCAGGTTTTGGATCAGGTCGTTACCCTAAATTCAGTAATTTAATTAATTTCTTTTCAAACTGCTCAGGGTTTTTTTTTTTCAGATTTAAATAAAAAAAAATACTAGTATCTTTCCATTGGTGTGTTATTGAACTGGTGTTTGTTTCCTAACCTATCACATATTCTTTTAAAATAACCTTTTTCTATTTTCACCCTGATAGGTTGTGTTAAATCTTTGGAAAGGTTACTCTTTCAGATTGTAGAGCTAGAATTACATATTTTGTGAAGAAGTTATATCATGCTCACTTCAGAGTCAAACTAGGCAACCGAGATGAGTCACTCGTCCCTCATATCGGTTGTAAAACATGTTCAAAACCTACATGACTTGAGGAATAATACGAAGAAGAGTATCCCGGTTGGCGTTTGGATGGTGTGGAGAGGAGGCTACAGCATACCACATACTGTTCAGTATGAGAAATCTACAGGACCAATCGCAAGAACAACACTATATTCATTATCCAGACGTTCCCTCAGCCATAAAGCCAGATACCCATGGCCCATATGTTCTTCCTGAACCTGGCATCAGCCTGAGATCATCGTCCGACTCCGAGGTTGGAGAGGCAACCGATGTAGACTAATGTGGTACATTCGCATACACACAGCAAAACTGCCGGGGGCTGATTTCAATTCTACCTATGCTGTCGACAGACGCCAGTCATATCCTACCCCTTCGGGTTAGGGCTAGGAAACTCCTTCAAGAGTTGGGTGTAGCTCGAGCCGGTGGCACCCCTGGTTCTGCCCAGGACGCCACCCTAGAGGGTACCTACCGCCTTTGACTATTTGTCGCCACGCCTCTGCCCCCAAAGCTTATTATACAGCACGGGGACTATTGCGTTCGTCCTTTTTGGAGCAGACTCTGTGTCACGCTGAAACCGTGCCAGTGTACACGGATGGTTCTAAGTCCGATGATGGGGGTTGGCTTCCCCATCCTAACCTGTAAGGGAAACGGCAATTTGCTTTCCTGGCCACCGTGCTAACGAGACTCAGCGCCCCGTCCGGCCCCAGCTTATCCTCTTCTCCTTTCTGAGACCTTGTCTTCTTAACCTGCTTCCTCACTTTCTCTACAACCTCTCACACAACTTTCTCTGGTCGGTCTCTAATTTCACAGGGTAGACACCGACCAGCTTCCTCGCACCCAACTATCCCAGATCAGGGCTGAGGGGGGAGGGGACAACGTCCCCTCATCCCTGAGCTCCGGTTTGGGGTGGCGGGTTTTTAACAACCTGCCTCACCCCCACCCTCACCTTCCTCACATATCCTTTCTCCTCTCACGGTCTATTAATTTTATGCCCAGCTCAAGGTGGAGCTGCCATGCAGAAGGGCTGCCTGGCCACTAGGCTGAAAGAGTTCTCTCTAATGGCGGCGGCTGGCTTTGCCGGCCCCAGATTCACCCCTCGCAGAGTGGGTGACTGCGTGAGGTGATTAGCTTTTGCGTCCCTTAAATTTAATAGGGTCATCATGCCCAATGATGGAAATGTACCCACCCCCACCCCCCTCCTCTTTACCACCGTTGGAGCTGCTCCACGTCGAAAAAGAGTGCCCCCTCACCCCCCCCCCACCTGTACTATCTCAGGAGACCCTCCAAATTTCTTCTTGTGGAGAGGAGGCTTACTCCTCTCCTAGGCCTATAGGTGTGGTGGACCCCCTCCCCCTCACCCCTAATCTGGAGGCGAACTTGGGCGACTCCCTCTTTCCAGCGGCATTCTCATCAGGAAAGAGCACTAGTTAGCATGATTGATAGAGAGCCGAAGGTGACCCGTTTCTAGGATGGAAGCCTTCTGGTGAATGTGTCGAATCCTTCAGAGTCGGCCATAATTAGTGCCCTTCGGACATGATTAGTGCCTGTGAGTGTGACGCAGCACTCTACGATGAACTTCGTGAAAGGAGCGGTTTATGCGAGAGAACTTGTGGACTACTCCATAAAGGACATTACTTTAAGAGCTGGCCGACCATGGAGCGGTCAAGGTCGAACTAGTGATGAGAAAACAGGGATTGGCCTCGAAGCCACCCCTACACTCTTCGTCACGTTCGACTGTGACAATCTTCCTGATTCGGTTCGTGCCGGTTGGTATCGCTCGGGCGTGAATGTATTCGTGCCATTGCCGCAGCTTCGGCCATACTAATAACTTGTAGACGCGCAAATTCGGGGTTACCCGAAGTCTGTAAGTTGCTCCAAGCTTGCACACGATAAGTCCAAATCGTGTGTGCCAAGTGTGTCATTTGCCGGGAGCCCCACCCCCCTTCTTCGAAGCAATGTGGTGCGTATCTCCTTGAAAAGGAAATCCTGTCCGTTCAGCCCTAGGATCGTCTCTCATTTCGTAAGACTTGGTCCTGACGCGCCGGGCGCCCAGGTACCTCCAAGCCTACGAGCACGGTCATTTCTGCACCCATTCGGAACCCTTCTGCGTGTTCTACCTAAATCGGGAGATCCTCTGGTACAGCTAGCGGCACAGAAGGTTCTCACCCAGCCCCCCTTCCTTCCCCCTTCCCTCCCCCTTCCCTCCCCCCTGCGTGACCTTTCCTCGTAAGGCGAAACGGACCCACGCCTCCACCGAGTCGTTAGACTCACAGGAGGCAACACTCATGAAGTTGGTCGTGAGGCCATCTTCCGGGGTTCCTAAAGCTGCTCCTCGAAAGGAGGACAGCATTAAGGGAGTATCCCCTCCTACGTCCACACCGAGTGCTAGGCTGGGTGACTCGAAGGTGGTGGATCTTCCAAAGGAAGGACCCCGCCTCCGAAACCGCCCGGCCTACATAAGGTTTTGAGGCGGAGGTAGGAAAAGACTTGCATGGCGAGCACAACCTACCCCGATAATTCCTTGAAGGCGACAGCGCATTGTCCGGCCAACACCACCCGGAGTTCTGCCTCTAGGAAGCCTAGGGCCATTTCCATGATGGCTTTCTCTTCAGAGAGAGCTCCGCATCTCCTCCGAGCTAAACCTAGAGGGCATTTTCTTCAATGGAACTGGCTCCTACTGGGAGGAGCTGCGGAGGCTTATCTCATCCCGTTTTCCCATTAACTCTCTTTTTCCAAGAGACCATGCTGGGCGCGTGCCCCCTGCTTACCATCCCTGAGTATAAGGGTTTTGTGGCTTCACCACCTCGGGATGGGGCCGGGCAGGAAGAAGCGCAATTTACACCCAGCATGATGTCTCTCCGTTCTTCTCTCTGCTTCGAATACATCCTTTTAGGCAGTAGCTGTGTAGCTGCACCTAGATAGGCGGTATAGTGTTATTTTTCCGTATATTCCACTGTCAGCCGACTTAAACGAGGGGGCCTTCTGTCGCGTCGTGGCACGGTTGCCGATCTCTTGCTTGTGGATCTTAAAGATAGACATCCCCTCTGGAGAGACTACTCGATCAATCCCAGGTGTCAGGTCTTTTCCCACCTGATCTACCAGCTGGAGATAGGTGTCCATAAATGTGGAAGAGTTTACGCATCAGTGCTCGAGAACCGCTTCATTTCCTATCTTGATCTATCTTTGTGCTCTCCGGATGCACAGCCTGATTTTGGTTCGTGTCTAGTCGATGACCTCATGGTAGTGATCACTTTCACATTCAAATATCATTTTCTGGATTGCTGCCGCCTGAGAACCAACCCCGGTGCCTCTTGGCGCTGGCGAGGTGGTCCGAATTTCAGGAAGTGTGATTTCTCTGTCTCAGCAGAGGAGATTATTTCGGATGAGGCCATTGACTTCTTCTTCGGCAACCTCATCAGCGTGAACCTAACTGCTATCCCTAGAACGTCTGGCCTTTTAACAAGCCGACCGCTCCCGTGGTGGTCAGCCGAGTGTGAGGCGGCCTTTAAACAGAAGACTCCTTCTCAGTCGCCAACAGCTCTTACTTCATCCACAGCTGATCTTGACGGTGCCTAATGCCACCGAGAGACGCCAGTCATACCCGAAGCACTTTAGTTTTAGGGCTAGGAAACTCCTTCGAGAGCACTGTATGGGTCTCGGGGCGGTGACAGCCCTGGTTCGAAAGGTTGGCAAATCAAAAAACCAGGCTTTTATTACTGTTTTTTTGTGGGGGGGGGGGCTTTTTCAAGTGAAATTTGAAAAAACCCAGGTTTTTTTTCTCCAAAATTCGACTTCATTTTTTTCAAGAAATGAACACTACTTATTATTATTTTATTAAAAATTCATATTTATGTTTATAATTTCAACAAATATCAAATTAAGATTATTTCTCTGATACTGACTCATAATTCATCTCTCCTACTGGTTATGGCTATCTTGAGTACCCACAATTCTCAATCAGTGATCTGTTCTTAGTCTTACCTTAATATAATAATTATTTAACTAATTAATTATTTCTATTCTATCAAAATAAAGATAGCTATTCTTTTTCTGTTATTTTAATGCTTGTAGTGTTTGTTTTTTCAAAAACCTCAGAATAAAACCTGGGTTTTTAAAAAAACCCGGGGGTTTGGGAGCTTTTTCAAAATTTGGGGGATTTTGCCCTCCCCCTGCTGGTTTTGCCCAGGGTGCCAACCTGGAGGGTACCACCTTTAACTATTAGTGGCTACACCTCTGCTCCCAAAGTTTCTACAGCTCTGGGAGCATAGCATTCAGCCTTTTTGGAGCACACTTTGTGTCACGCTGGAACCGTGCCAGTGTATACCGATGGCGCAAAGTCCCAAGAAGGGGGTCGGCTTCCACGCCGTATCCCCTCTGTTTGAAGTCAGCGGGGCTCTGCAAGGCGCTGCATCTGTCTTCACGGCCGAGTTGGTTGCAATACACCGTTCGGTACGGGAGATAACGCGACGTGCCCTGTTCGGAGACTGGATTGTGACTTATAGTGACTCACAAAACTCCTTAGTGCTCCTGGGGCATTGGATTCTTCGCATCCCTTGGTTCGCGATATTCGTGACGCGACGGTTTTGGCGAGCCGGGTGGATGTCGAGATTATCTTCTGCTGGGTTCCTGGTCATGTAGGAATTCCGGGGAATGAGCAGCGTCGATGAGGGAGCCAAAGAGTCCGCGAGAACTGGGCGACCAGACCAGCGTTTCGCTCTTCCTCACACCGATTGCATGGCAGGAATACGGGCAACTAGCTCTCCGGGATGCTTCGTAAAGTAGATGGGAGACAGTCGAGGGGAACTTAAAGTTGTGTGCCATTGCGCCGCGACTGTTCCCATGGACCTATCCCCCAATGCCGCGAGGGCTTCAGGTTGCTTTCTATCGTCTCCGAATTGGACACACGCGCGAGGCGCCCTGCCATTTGATGGAGTACTCACCTGCGCCTCATTGCAAAGACTGCGTTGTCCCCGAGACTATTCCGCACATTCTTGTTGATGTCCCATTCTGGGCGATCTTCGCGCACGTTACCTCGAGTGGAGTCGCTACCGCTTGTCCCTTGTGCTCAGGACGAGTTCGTGCACACTGACTTGTGAACTTTACGACTTTTTGGAGGAGGCCGGCATCCTCCACTTTATATGACTGTTTGTAGTGGTTCGCATGCTCTTGCGCCGGCGGGAGGTGGTCCTACCCTCGACGCTGGAGCGAGCTTTCTTGTTACCTTTTTGCTTTCTTTTCTTTTTTGTTTTTAGCCTATGATCTTTTTATCCTTATTTATTTTTTAACATGGTTATTCGTAGGCTGCAGTGAGTACGGCGACTTATGCCTAAGTAGGCAGTCGCCAGATGGGCTCATAACATTTAAATAAACAAAAAACTTCACATTAAGATATTCTGTGCATTGGGTGCTCTAAACGTCCTTGAGGACTTCGCAACTAACCAGCGTTTGGCTCTTCTTTATGACGACTACATGGCAGGAATTAGGGCATGCCCCCGGGCTGCTTGGCAAAGAAAATGGTAAACGGCCGAGGGGAACTTAAAGTTAAGTGCCATTCCGCCCAAACTGTTCCTATGGACCTAACCCCGAATGCCGCCTCGGCTTCAGGTCGCTTTCTGTCGTCTTCGAATTGGGCACACTGTGAGCGCTTCGCAATTTGATGGATCGCTTCTCTCCACCTTAATACGATGACTGCGTTGTCCCTGTTCGGCACATTGTTGAATTTCCCAGTCGGGTGATCTTCGCGCACGTTACCTACCGGGACGAGCGAAGTCGCTACCTCTTACCCCTTGTACTCTGGACGGGTTCTTCTACACAGATTTGTGCATTATACGATTTTCTGTAGGAATCAGGCCTCCTTCATTTTATTTGACTCTCTTTGATGGTGGTCGCAAGGCCCAGTGTCGGGGGTTGCCTGAGCATGCCTCCTTCCTGCTTTTTTATTTTTGCCTCTCTTTTTTATTAATGTAGGCTAGTAATAGCATTATTTACAGTCGCCATGTTAGCCCCAATTGAAATAAAATGGTTTAATCCTTACCCCTTCATCTTATTTTTTTAAATATTATTTCTAGTTTCAATGATAAGTTGGCTACTCTGTACCTTGAAGCAGTTACCAGAGGAGTCCTTAAAAAGACCTGTTCTGGGCACGCTCAGTCTGTCACCTGAATGTGCCATTTACCTCAATTTTGGGGGGGGGTTTGGTTTTTTGTTTGTTTAAATTGGTCGTTTTTTTTTTCTCCTAATTATTTATTTTTCCTATTTATAGCATGAAAGATAATATAAAAAAATATGTAATTTCATTGACTATAGTCCTGGAGGCTGTCTGCAAATGGAAATTTTTTAAAGAGCCCATCTGTCGACTGCCTACTAGTGCAAAAGTTGCTGTAGTCACCTTATAACCTAATGCTAGGTTAAATTAAAAAAAAAAGCCCAAACAAATAATAATAAAAAATAAAACAAACAAATAAGCAAACATGTAAGAAGAAGAAGGAAGCATGCATGCTCTCTCATTGGGGGAGGCCCCCTGGCACAAGAACATGCAACTGTGTTTCCACTCTACTAGGCCCTATATAACAGGGTTTCTACTGCCCTTGAAATCCTTGAAGCCCTTGAATTTATTTTTTGCCCTTAAAATCCTTGAAAGTCCTTGAATGAAAAAGGTAGATGGTCCTTGAATTTAAAAAATAAATCATTGAGTGATTGTTCAAATGATTTTTCAAATTCACTATTTATATACTTTTTAATGTCTATTACGAAAATAGTAATATTTAAGTTAATAATGTGAGTGAACGTATGTATGCTTTGGATGGCATTGTATTTTATGATGGATGCTCGCTATACTTCAGTGACTGTCGCTTGGATACCTCGTTCTTGTTTTTTGGACTGTTGAGTAGATTTTGGTTATGCTTTGCTTATAACCCATTTTTTCCTCAAATACCCCACCTTCATCAATGTCCCATAATTTTTATTGCACTTTTTTAATTTAAAGAAAAAAACAATGGCTAAAACCTATCCTTTGTTCTTTTTTAAAAAGTCCTTGAAAACCTTGAAAAGTCTTTGAATTCAAAATCACCAAACAAGTAGACACCCTCTATAGCTTGTTGCGTCTGAATTTGCCTTTTGGGCTCTTCTTTGCAACACTGTCACAAAGTATTTAAATAGATCATTTAAATATATACATTTTATTACGAAGAAATGGATTCCAGTTATTTTTTCAATCACAAAAAATAAAGTCCACAGAGGGTATCAAGTCTACAGGACAAATTAATGTACATTCAAAGTTTTATATTTTAATCCTCTATTGTGGTAACATTGTTTTTTATTTACACAGAAATGGAAAACAAGGGTTTGACTTTGCCCCTGGTGAAATGTTTGAAGGGACCTTGGCATCAGATGTTCCTAACCTCTCTCGCTATTAGAACACTTGATCCACCGGATAAATTTATGGATTTCTCATTTTCTTCAGTGGTAAGTGATTATCCCAGTGTTAGACATACCTGTGTAAGGTTTATGGTGTGGATTTTCCTGCGCAAAACCTCTACTGGTTGAAGCATAAGTCCACTGCTCACTACCTGGGCCTTGGTATGTCTCAGTGCCCTAGGATGGGAAAAATAATAGTGTGGCAGCAGGCTCTAGACTTCCTACAGGCACAATGGTAGGCCCACCTGGGTGTTTGAGGGGAGAATAATGAGGTGCTAGTCTAATTTATTTACAAGACCGAGAACTGATAGAAAAGAGTAAATAATGAAAAAAAAATTTAAAAAACAAATAGGAAACCCCAAATGATTGCAATACTACATGGTATAAATACTAAAAAAAAAAACAAGACTAGGTATATATATGTATATATATATCGGCCATTGTGGAAGTATAGATCACTAAAAAAATGTATATGTCCAGTAACCAAATTTTAAATATATATATATATATATATATATATATATATATATATTATATATATATATATATATATATATATATATATATATATATATATATATATATATATATATATATATATATATATATATATTATATATATATATATATATATATATATATATATATATATATATATATATATATATATATATATATATATATATATATATATATATATATATATATTATATATATATATATATATATATATATATATATATATATATATATATATATATATATATATATATATATATATATATATATATATATATATATATATATATATATATATATATATATATATATATATATATATATATATATATATATATATATATATTATATATATATATATATATATATATATATATATATATATATATATATATATATAATATATATATATATATATATATATATATATATATATATATATATATATATATATATATATATATATATATATATATATAT